>VXAZ01007282.1:575895-631196 GCA_013399875.1 Gymnorhina tibicen
CGGGGACAGCTCGGTGTCCCCCAGCACCCCCAGGACACTGTGCTGCCTCGGGGACAGCTCGGTGTCCCCCAGCACCCCCAGGACACTCTGCTGCCTCGGGGACAGCTCGGTGTCCCTCAGGAACTACTCAAAGCAACGCAACAGCTCCAGGCACTCACCCACTGAAACTGGGGTTGGGTCTCTACATTACTTATAGTCCAACTCAACAAACAGCTCTGAGGTTGAGGGAGTCATGGAATCCCAAGAAACACCACTTGGCAGACGTTCATTTCCCAGGGACACACACACCAGCCTGGGTCACACGGAATTCTCTCGCAGGTTCACAGACAATGTCTCTGGTAGCAGCCAGCAGGGATCATTTAGATCCACTTTAAGGATAACACCACCGGACAAAGCAGGAGAGCACAGCGCTGTTCTCCCAGCTTCCTGCTTTTCCCAATCTGTCAGCCCCAGAGAGCTGCTCCCAGAGCTGATCAGTCACAGCTCCAATTCCACCTCTGCATGATTAGCCAGCATTAGCAAAGCCAAATCAATGGCTTGATTGCAGATTTGCCAAACAGAAGGGCAATGTGCATGCATTAGAATGATGAAGCAATTTGCAACTTCATTACCTCCTTCAGAGACATGTGAGCTTTTACCCTAAAAGTGGCACAGGGATTTTAAATCATGCTGAACCCTAGAGCTGCCTTGGTTTGCCCCGCAGGAGCCTAGAGGATTGACAGCTGACACACTGACGCCAAGCCTGCGCCAGCCACCAACAGCCTTGATAAAGAAAAAAAGTCATCAAGAGTCCCTTCTGAAGGGAGCAGAAGGCCCCACCTGCAGGTCAGACCATCCTTAGGGAAGTCTCCTGCCTCCCTGGGGCTTGGGGTGAAGATGAGAAGAGAAAGGTTCCTACTCCAGTACAGCCCTCAGATTATTATCCATGACTGGCTTCTCAGGGAGGCAGCAGTGAAATTGCAACCAGAGGTCTGAGGGCAACCCAGAGACTTCAGAGCCTTGGAATGACTGATTAAGGGATCGGGAACAGAAGCAGTGTTCTCCTCTGTCATTCCAGTCTCTCCTCTGTCATTCCAGTTCCAGGAAGAGCGGATTGACACCTGCTGTGACCTTGGTGTCACGCGCAGAATCCTGGGGTCTTTGATCAGAGGTTGGTTTTCACAAAACCAGTTCAGGCTTGAACCCCTCCTGGCCAGAGAGCCCTGGAGGGGCTGGAGCGTGTCCAGGGCAGGGAATGGGGCTGGGGAAGGGGCTGGAGCCCCAGGAGCGGCTGAGGGAGCTGGGAAAGGGGCTCAGGCTGGAGCAAAGGGGGCTCAGGGGGGCCCTTGTGGCTCTGCACAAGTCCCTGACAGGAGGGGGCAGCCGGGGGGGTCGGGCTCTGCTCCCAGGGAACAGGGACAGGACAAGGGGAAATGGCCTCAGGCTGGGCCAGGGGAGGCTCAGGTTGGACAGCACCAGGAATTTCTGCATGGAAAGGGTGCTCAGGCCTTGGCAGGGGCTGCCCAGGGAGGTGGTGGAGACACCATTCCTGGAAGGATTTAAAAGACATATAAATGTGGTACTTGGGGACATGGGTTAGTGGTGGGCTTGGCAATGTCAGCTTAACAGTTGGACTTCATGATCTTACATGTTCTTTCTGACCTAAGTGATTCTCCCAGGGTAAAAGGGCAGCAGTCACTCACTGGAGTGAGAAATTGGGTGTGCCAGAGTCTCCTTGATCGCCAGCAAACAAAAATACACACAGGAGAGATGGGCATCCCAAGAAACAGCCCCGTAGGAATCCTACCCTCACTCATAGCTGAATGACTCCATGGAGGCAAACTGCACAGCTACAGAGACACCAGTATTTTCAGCGAAAGCACTGAACTTTTGGGAAACTAAAAGCAGTTTTTGCAGACAGAAAATTATTATTCTTACTCAGAACTTGTGAGGCGAAAATGAGCAGTTACGTTCCACTCCAGCCACTGCATGGTTGTTTAGAAGAAACCTCTGGCTTTTACTTTATGTAAAATCCATGTCAGAATTGAGACAAGACTGGAATCAGTCTGCAGTTTGAGCAGCAACCTGCATTTTACTCAACCACTGTGCTTACATTTTTAATGACAGCTCTTCTGTGCATCCTCCTTAAACTGTTGTTCCACAAAAGCCAGGGAAACTCGTGACGTGCTATATAATGGTGCGGACCCATCCCCGTGTGTCACTGTGAAAATTCAGATTGTCCTCTGTGAAAGGAGCTAAAATTACAGCTTTAACACCTAATGCAAAGTAAAAACATTCATCTAGTTTAAATAATTTAATGCAGAGAAAACCAAGCACTTTCCCGCATCGAAAACAACTTGCAAATACCACACCAGTAGTGAACTACAACCTCTTTATAGAGTCTCATCTGAAAGCAAAACTAAGAATACAAAGCATGCCGGAGCAGGGAGTGTCCTGCATTTAAACACCTGCCTATATGTTGCTGAGGAATAACTTATTTAGGAAAAAAAAATAAAATCCAGAAAATCATCTTAAACCCCAGAAGAATATTTGTTACCCTAGTTCTACCCCTGCAGCTCATTGATGCCTACCTGTAAATAAAAGATTGCAATCCAGCTTGTTGCAATTAGGCATCATTATCCTGCTCTATTTTATGATTTTCTTCATTAATGAACTGAAGTGATTTCAGATATCGATAATTACAGTGCCTGCAAATTTTAACAAAAAGCTCCACAATAAACAGTAATTCAATAATTCAAGCTAATAAACCCTGACCAAAATCCCTCTCTTAGGCATAAATCACCAATTAAGTACCAAGAGGAAGATTTGAACACAACTTTATAATAATTGTTTTCAATTAGCAACAGAAGGAAGCAGCAACTCAAACTCCAATACTTTGGGGCTTGTTCGAAAAATTATGAAAGCAGCTGATGCAACTGATGATTTTCATCTGTTTGACAGCTTAAAAATCAAGTAGATGCACGTGAAAGGTCTGTGGTTTGCAACTGCACTTAACCCCAGCACAGAGCTGTCAGGGGGAGCACACCTGCACAACTTCTGCGTTAAACGGGATTTACTCAGCCAAGACATTGATAATTCAAGGTTGGGTCACACCGTATCACACACTGACACCTACTCCTCTGGTGGTGCCCCATTTCTCTGTGTCTTCCGAAAATTCAGACCCACAAGTTCTGTCTTTGCCACCTGCTACAGTCATGCAGATGTTACAAACAGGCACTGAGAACACACAGAAAAGTTGTTGTTATTTGTTACCACAGTATGAAATGGGCTCCCTAAAATGTATCCATATTAATTAAGATTGTTGGAAGAATTAGGCTCTTAGTGCTGTCCATGTGGAAGCAAACAAGAAACCATGCAGCCCAATAAGATTAAATAAATGCTTACATTGATTTTATTTTTGTCTGTATTTGTAGCATTTGTAGGACCTTAGGAGACAGACAGCTGTCTCGGGCACCGGCTGGAACATCTGCAGGAGCAGGAGGAAGGTCACCACCACCTGTGGCACAAGTGTGTAACTGCTGAGGCAAATCAGCCCTAGAGAAACACCTCTGTACACATGAATGTTCAAACACACTGACGAGTCAGATTTTGAGCTGCAGGTTGATTAAAACTGCAAATTTTGCACATTATGATGGTGAATTACTATTATCATAACTTTGGGACAGGTTATAGACAGGCATTACAGACAGGCGGAGCTGAAATCTAAATTGCCAGGCAGAGCAGGGATGCTCCTTCAAGGCTGGGGTTTAAAAGAAAATTTGAAGAGGTATTAAATCAAATGCTAAGTCAATAAATAAAGTTATAACCGTAGGAAAAAGAAAACCCCAACATAAGCAAGAAAGATCTAAGTGTTCTCTTGTGCCATGTTATGTACAAAAAAATATTTTAGAAAGCTTTTAGGGTTCATTTTTGGGCTTTTTCCCTTCCTGTGGAATTAGAGGTGTTTCACCTTCAGTTATGTGGCTTTATTCAGCTGTAGCAGCGCTGGTTGGAAGGGACATCCCCAAACCAACCTCCACCACAGCAGCACCAAACTGGGTCAATTTTCCGCTTTTTCTGGACCAGTCCCTTTCCCTTGGCTCTGCCTGAACCAGTCACTCTTGAACTGGGACAACCTGTGGTTTGTGCCTCCTAGCACAAGACCGAGAGCAAAGCATCAAACACCAATTTGCTTTCCTTGCTGTGGTGAGTGAGAGCTTCAATGAATTGCAGCCATCACATCTTTGACCTGATTAAGCACCCGCTTCCAAAAATACCCCTTGTGTCTCATATTTAAGGTTTGCCTTTGTTGAAAGATGTTTAGGAATGGGTCTGTGATTGGTTTTGAATAACACAAACCAATGTTTATTGCTTTCAATACTTATAAGGCAATAAATTACTATTTCCTAAATAAAAACAGCCAATGACCATGTCTAATAAATTTACTGAGGCTGAACATTTTCATTTGTCACAGGTGATACATTGGAAACATTCTGATACATTTTTCAAATACACATATAGGAATTTGAGTGAGATGTTATTAGTGCTGATCCCCCAATTAAAAAATGAATTAAAATAAACCAAAAGGGTTTTTTTTTTCCAGAGTCCCAGAGATCTTCCTAATTGCATACATGGAAAGCAGTGGAATGGGACAGGCTGATGGATTTTAAAAAGCCTGATTTTTTAATGGCCTGACAAGTAAGTGCAGTCAAGGAGCAGTTAGATAACGCGTGCTTGATATCAACCAGAGGAGTCCTAAAATATTTCTCTTTCCAAGTGGTAGTCAATGGCTTATTAAAGAAACAGACCCACCTAGTGGTAACACTGCTCTTATGCTAATGCCTGTGGGAGGCACGAGCAGCGAGGAGTGGGGATAAATGAATTACGCCACCAGAAAGAGCAGTGGCAATCAAAGCTTAGCTCCAAGTCAAAGAGGGAGAACTTTTCCTCGAGTGAAGGTGCTGAACAAGCCTTTTCAAATAATTTGGTTTACAAAATATTAGCACTTACCTTCAGAACAGACCAAGCCTCACCACTCAAACCTGTCACTCAGGATCAACATCAGCCCATAGCAGGGAAAGCTCAAATGCACCACCAGGCAAGGATACCGCTGGAATACTCTCCAGAAACCATCATTTGAGTTTGAAATATCCTAAACTACTTCAAAAAACTGTTTTTATAGCGTAATGACTTTGAGTACGTCTGTGCCTAAACAACCCTCCGTGTTGAGCAACAGAGTGTTCTGCTCATTTGATCTGGTGTCATTGCATATGACAACTCTGAGTGGGAATGGTCCCAGGGGATGAGAGGGAAAAAAACCCCCACAATTTGCCAAAATCTGAAAGCCATGCAATTTTAGGCTTGTCAGATCATTCCTAGCAAAAAGTGCTAGAAAAGCTAATAAGGGCTCATCTAATAATGAATTGAAAATGACAGTAAAATTAGCACCACTGGTCACGATTTCATGGTAAATAGATCTTGTCAAAATAAATCATTGTGCTGTTTTTCAGTGGGAATCTCAGGCTTGGGCACTTGGTGCCTCAGGCCATCTTGATTAGAAAACAAAAGCACTGCCACGGGATAATAAATGGACTAAAAGCTGTGATGGGCCTCAACAGGCAGCTGGAAAGGAAGACAAAATGCCCATGTTGCTCCAGGGAATGTTTCCCACCTTGTTCTAAATCCTCCTCTGCTCACAACTCTGCCAAGGCAGTAGAGAAAACTCAAAATGATCAAAGGTAGCAAACAAAATAGACAGCAATGCTCACACATGGACAGCTCAGAAAGGAAAGAGGGCCCTGGCCTCACCTGGAACGGCGACCAGTTCCCAAATTTAACTCAATCCTGAAACCCCTACAGATACACAAACCAGAGGGTGAAAAAGAATTGGAAAGAAACAGGGATGGAGAGGTGCGAATGGGGAAGCAAAGGGTTGCAACAAGCCAGCAGTGGTTGCAACATGGAATTGCTAGGGGGAAGGTCTTCCTTGGCCTGAGGGAGAGAAGAATCAAAGGAAAGAAGCAGCAGCGAATCCATGTCTCTACACATGACCCTTTCTCCCCTGTATCTCCACTCTGGTGCACAGGTCTGCTTCTCAGGCAACACAGAACTGCCTTTTCCTGCCTTGCAAAGAAAACAAGGATTTGTGGGTCATCTCTCAGACAGCAAAATCCTCCAAGGAGGATTTCAGAGCAATCCTGGCAGTGTGGCAGGAAAAGGACTTCTCCACATTTGTAATCTCTGAACCACAATTTTTTCCTTTGTCCTCAGAGTCCATTGGCCCTGGGCTTGGGCAGTCTGGCAGTGGTGAAGGACAAGCCCTTTGCTATCCCCAAGCTCTCTGAAAAATTCATTTCCACCGCAAACACCCCTGCTCTTCCATCGTGTACCATGAACATTGCGAGTCACCACTTCGCTGTTCTTTACTGGTCTAACAGGGTTTGGTCATGTCTCAGATACAGAAAATGCCCAGAACCCAGAGCCTTCCACAAAGGAAGGATGTGGAGATGCTGGAGTGAATCCAGAGGAGGCCCCACAGATGCTCTGAGGGCTGGAGCCCCTCTGCTCTGGAGCCAGGCGGGGGGAGCTGAGGATGCTCACCTGGAGAGGAGAAGGCTGCAGGGAGACCTCAGAGCCCCTTCCAGGGCCTAAAGGGGCTCCAGGAGAGCTGGAGTGGGACTGGGAACAAGGGATGGATGGACGGGACAAGGGATAACAGCTTCAAACTGACTGAGGGCAGGATTAGATGGATATTGGGAAGGAATTCTTGGCTCTCAGAGTGGTGAGGCCCTGGTAGAGGGTGCCCAGAGCAGCTGTGGCTGCCCCTGGATCCCTGGCAGTGTCCAAGGCCAGGCTGGGTGGGGCTTGGAGCAGCCTGGGACAGTGGAAGGTGTCCCTGCCATGGCAGGGGGTGGAATGGGAGGTCTTTAAGGTCCCTTCCAACCCAAACCATTCCAGTTTTAGGAATCCCCTTGGCTGGGGATGTGAATGGCTTCACAGCAGCTGCATTCCAGGTGAGCAGCATCCCCACTCCTGCCTGGTGCTGTAATTCCTCGAATCCCAGCCCAGACAACACCTCCCTCCCACATCCCACAACGCCCTGTTCTGGTACTTGACAGAGCAGGAAACCTTTTGGAGACGGAGCTGCCTCGTCACTGAGTTGTCACAGATAAACCTAAACACACTCATTTCAATGCAGCCAGCACCCCCATGTCCCTGTGTCCCTGGTGGTGGCAGGGACACAACTCCCAGCTCTCCCCTCCCAGTTCTCCCTGGCGGGGAGCAGGATTTTGTCTTTGCTGCAGGGCTCCCCTCCCTGCCCACACGTTCAGCAAATCCTTTGATTTGCTGTGATGAGCGCAGGAAGTGCAAGATCTGAGGACTAAAGCACAAACAACAGCCTGGTACCCAGCTCAAGGACTCTGCATCCTGCACCTTTTGGTGTGAAGTTACAACTTTAATTACTGGGGGAGCCACCTCCTCAGTCAGCTGGGATTTTGCTTTAGAAGATTAGGCTGCTCCTAGAGAGCTTCTCCCCAGGCAAAGGCAGCAGTAAGGAATTCAGTCCCAACCTGAGTATTCCTGTGGTCCCTGGGACTGTCTAAAAAGAATAGAAAAAGCCTCCAGGAAAGTCATTTGATAGTAGTAAGATAAAGACTCCTGTGAAACCTTATCTGACAAATAATTTGTCTGCTATAGAAATATTCCAGTGGCGTCCTGGTGATAAATTAAGTCCTCAAATGATGCACAAAGGAAAATGAAAATGAAATGGAGGAATTGAAAGCAGAACAAGTATTGCAATCATACTTTTTAGCAAAGACTGCTGAACTCTGTTGCCAAAACTACTATTTATACTGGTTTTCCTCTCAATTAAAGTGGTGCAAGGGCACCACTGGGGTCAGCAGGGCCAAGTTATTTATTCCTACAGAGGTAATTCCCACTGTGCAAAACAGGGACTAGAATCCCAATGCCATGGCAGTTTTTTAAATAACTAATTCGAGACTGAACTTCCAAACGTGTACAAGAGCATCTGAGCATTCAAATATGGATTTTTATTTTTTATGCAGTGTTTGTTCTACTTTAATTTTTAAGCATCTTTTATAGGAGTGCCCCCGGACAAGTGGCCAGCACTTTTATATTTACATGTCATTTTTCTGTGCTAAGGGATGCAACAACTATGGAGAGGTGGACTAGCCCATTACGCCCATCAAGGATCAAACTTAAACCACTTCAGATTATAGTAAGGCTACTAAAATTTCTGCAAAAAGACAACTTTTTAGTGCAGAGCATTAGTATTTCAGAGAAAACTGGATGTATTTCTTTCATGTACTTCACCTAAAATAGAACCAGCAGAGAAAGAAATTAAGAAAAAGGACCACAGAAGTGATGCTAACACACGATGATAACACCACAAACTTTCTCATACCTGCAATTATGCATGGTAGAGTCAAATGAAAAATGGATTGAACATGGCTGTACATAGGGCCGCACTGGAACTCTTGCATAGCTTTGGAAGGAAACTGATGGGGCTGATGAAATTAAATCAAAAGCTGAAGCACTTCAATGACAATAAAGGAAAAACCAGCCTTATAATTCAGCGTGAGAACAACTGAGTTGCTGAAGGGAACCACTGAGCTGCTGAAGGGAATGACTGAGCTGCGAACCGATTGGCACAAGCTGGTGCAAAGCACTGCTGGCTCGCTCCTGCTCCAGGAGTCTGGAAGCACATTTGCTGTCGGACTGTGGCTGTTCCCCTACACAACATCCAAGTGGCTCTGGTGCTGACACTGTTTTAAGTGCCCATGTGCACAGGTTTGGGAAATTCAGGGCAAGAAAGCAACAGCAAGAGCGTGACGAAGGCCGTCCTTTGGCACAGCTGCTGTTGACGTGGGAAATCAGCAGAATGGTAACAAACTGTGGCAGGCACAGGCTCTCCCAACACACTATCCCGGGAATGGGGTTCTCGGGCACATCCGACCTTCATGCTCGAGCACAGCACAGAGTGGAGCGTGTTGGCTGCCAAAATACAGCTGGTCCTCACAGGTGAGGGAACGGGAGGGCTTGAGAGCTGGGGAACTGCAGTTGGTGCTGTAGAAATTCCATGTAATAGAAAGAAATTGCTCCCTGTGAGGGTGAGGAGGCCCTGGCACAGAGTGTTCAGAGAAGCTGTGGCTGCCCCTGGATCCCTGGCAGTGCCCAAGGCCAGGCTGGATGGGGCTTGGAGCAGCCTGGGACAGTGGAAGGTGTCCCTGCCCATGGCAGGGGGTGGGACAGGATGAACTTTAAGGTCCCTTCCAGCCCAAACCATTCCATAATTCCATGATATCTGTACAAATACACACAGGTGTTTGTTTCCACACACACAGGAAGTCAGGTGCACCACAGGCACTGGGAAGAGCTGCTTCCAGTTGTTCCTTCTGTCTTCCTTTTGCCTATACAGCAACGGCTGCTGTGCTTCTGGATTCAAAAATTATATTTTGATGTGCATGGAGGGTTGCTTCACAACATCTGAGAACTCAAGTCACAAGGGTAACAGTATAGCAGATGGCAAGTTTTGGGGTTTGGGTTTTTGTTGGGTCTTTTCAAGCATACTGATCAATTGTTATGAAGCAATCTCTGATTTATAGGAACCTCAAAACCACTAAATTCAATATTTCTGTGAGCTCTGCAGGCAGACTCGACAAGCAGAAATCAAGCCCCGTGTTGTTCCTGCAGCTGAGCAAAGGGATCACTCTTATTACACTCGGTGCTTCCCTACAGTAGGATGATGAAGAGATGGCACTGATGTGCAGAGAACCATTTCCTTCCTCTGCTATTGAGCTGATATCCATATCTGATACGAATTCTGGGGGCAGCAAGGTGTGCAGGCAGCTGTGAGGGATTCTGCTGTGAAAGCAAATGGTGTCCTTTAAGAAACAGATAATGAATTAGTGCATCATCTTCTCGATTTTGCCTTGAGCCTGTTGCCTGCTCCAGCACCTGCCCCTCCATGGCCACCCCTAGGAACCCTTGGAAGCATCAGCTGGAGGGAGCACAGGATCAAGGAGCCTTTATTAAAGCACACATGCCTTCATTTGTTCTGCTGCAGCTCCAGCTCTGCCAGGGCCATTATATCAGTGCTTATTTATTGCCATTTGATCTCTGAAAGAAGGATTAAATGGGCTAGGATTTAATCACCATCCTCAGGATTTAATGACACTCAGCAGAAAAGCTGAACCGAAAAGGTGCTTGGGAATGATGAGAAGAAATGTTGTCATGTAACTCAGGTATTTCTTTCAGTCCTACTTAACTTCAGCTAAGCACAAAACAAGATTTCACTTTGCCTGAAAGATTCATAGGCACACAGGGCCTCGAGAGGCATTACTTTAGGATTCTTAATTTTGAAGAGATTTCCAGAAAGCTTCTTGAGAGAGCACACACTTGTGTACACAGAGACGGCGTAAGTGGCATCTGTCAGAGCAGGGATGACTTGCAAGCAAAAATTCAGTATATTCCTCCCAAAGAAGATTGTGTTCTCATCCCCCCGCTTTTCCTTTCTGCTCCCGTGAGCCGGGAGGAAAAAATCTACTGTCCCTGTTCACACTTGGATTTGCCTCTGGTGAGAAAACTCTCCAGGGAAGAGCAGCTCTTAATTCCCAAGGCTGGGCAGCCCCTTCAGGTGAGAATTCCTGTCCTTACAGTCCCCCTCCAGGCTCAGACTTTTGCACTGCACCGGGATCAAGCTTTACGCTAAAAAAGGGAGGTGTCATTCCAGGGAAAGCATCTCCCATCAGGATCACATCCTGGTTTTAGCAGCTCCTCTGCCCTCGTTGAGCTGATTTGCCCAGATCTGAGTCCATACAGATCTACACTGTGTCAGCCGAATCCACCTTGATTTCCCAGTTCCTTCCCTTCTTTTCTGGGCTAAACAAAGGATAATGCTGCAGTGTAAAAAGTGGGTCACAGGGACAATAGGGAAGAAGAACAACAAATACCACAGCACCATTTCTTTTCATTTTTTTTTTTTTTTTAACAAAACGAAACAAAACAAAAAGTTTAAAACCATTCAAGGACAAAACAATACTCTTCACTCAGTGTGGAAAAAAATGTTTTGCCATCTCCAAGCTACAGGGCTGAAGCTCTCCTTCTGGAGAACTACTCAGACAAACTTGCTCTCTCCATCACATGCTGCTGATAACTTCACTAAAATGCAGCTCCTTTGGAATTTAGGAGTATAAGAATTTAGACATGCTCTAGAAATTAGAATTCATACATCCACAGTATCTTTCACTTGATGTTTACCAATACCTGTCACTTACTCTGCTTTGCAACTTAGATTTCCTACTGAGAGCATATTCAACAGTGCTTTGGTACCTGTTTTTACCTTGCGTATTTTTTGTGTGTGGTTGGGGCTTTTGTGTGGTTTTGGGGGTTTTTAAATGAGAATTTCTTCAATAAATAAATGAAAATGGAGCCTTTAAAGTTGCCATTAGTGAACCTTGAGCATCCAAACAGATTGAGCAGTAATGTCTGCAACCACATAAATCCAGGGTTAAACTGTATTTCCTTGCACCCTCATCTAAGTTAAAGAATGAAGGATTGGTATCAGAGCTTTCAGCTGTAATACACCCTGGTCTTGCATTTTTCTCTGAGCAAAATTCCTGCAGATCATCTTTTGGATCTACACGATGTAGATCTTTCCATGAAAAAACTTTAAGAACAAACTTTGAGCCTTTGTCTGTTCAAGAATCCTTAAAACACCAGCACCACCCACACTGATCAGTCTAAGCACTTATAAGAAATCCCACAAGGTCCTAAAGAAATTTTTTAAGTAACCGTTCTGCCTTCTACACCTCAAGAAACACCATCTCATCTTTGCTGCAGGAGGTTAAATGTACAGGAAGGCCAGATCCCACTCAGAAAATGGGAAACACTCAGGAGGTCGCTGGGAAGCAAACTCACAACAGCCACAAATATTTCTTTATCAAGATTTCCAGGAGAGAACAAGTAATTTGAATGTCAAAGTGTTCAGAAAGTAACTTCTTTTCACTGCCCAGTCTGGGGATAACCTAGTCCCTGCTGAAACTTTCACACTCTAATTTCCCTGATGGTAAAAAACCCCTGACCAAAGGGAAAACCTGGGACATGAGGACTGTTTGACTCTAATCCATCCAAACACGCTGCTCCATATGAAACTTGAAATTTTTTGTCACAACACCCCTACAAGCATGTGGCATTTCCTAGTTCTTCCAAGAAACAGTGTAGTGCACCCCACAATCTCCCAAAGGAAATTAGCCCACCTCACACATAGGGGTAAGGAACTGAAGAACCCAAGGACACGAATAAAGTTGAGATTATTCTTCTCTCTTCCCTTGCAGTTCCTCTTCCCAAAAGGTTGAGACTCTTTTAGAGGAGAATGAAGGAAGCAGAGCATTCTTCCCCTGTCTCAAACACATAAAAATCACCCCAAAAGTGAGCACATCTTCCCCAAGAAAGCAAAATCTCCCACCTTTCTGCTCACAAGGACAAGGAGAGGCAAGGAGGGACCTGGGCCTTCTGAAGACACAGAAAACACAATGAAGGCACCTCCCAAAAAGAGGCCAAACTCCAGACAGCTCTGATTTTTTTTTCCACAAGAACTCCAGTGGAAACCATTCAGGGAAAGGAAAGTCTGCAAGTTTCTGCTCCAGGGACAGCTGAAGAAAGGACGACCAAACGTCAGCCAGCATCCTGTCAGGGTTTATTTATCTCCTTGGACTCACCTGAGAGCATCTGTCAATCTCTCAGCAGCCTTCATCCCTCACAAAGGGACCTTCATGTCCCTCCAGCACAAAGTCACCACTGGGTCTTCCTGCCCTGTCATCCCTTCAGGCCTCCTGCTGCCTACCCTTCCAAATTTTACATTCCAAAGGGAAGCTGACAGCCCTGTCACAGGATCAGTCTGAAAACGGAATGTTAGCTCAGCACTGGGAACTGCACACAAGGTTTGGGGTGAAGCTTCCCTCTGTCCCAAAAGGTGATCTGCTGCAAAGGCTGCACGTGGCATCCACCAGCTTAAAAGAGGAAATTATCACCTGTTGCTTTCTATGACCTTTGCAGGATAACACCACAGAAAATAGATGGGATATGTGATTTCATCTTCACTTATGCATCAGAAGATTTAAAAACCCCAAACACTAACATTATGTCTGCTGATCAGAGAAGGGGGATCCAAAACTTTCAAAAAAAAAAAATCCACTAAAAACAACAGAACAAAACAACAACAAAAACCTAAAAAAAAACAGCCAAAAAACCCTCCCAAAAATCAAAACCCAGTAACACACAAAAGCTAGAAAGCCATGCAGGTCCTCACTTCCCTCCCAAAAAAAGAACGTTCGTACATCATCCTGCCTGCTCTAAGATCACAATTATGAAATTCTTAATTCTGAAAACTAAAAAAAAAACCAAACCAAACCCACCTCTCTATTCCATGTAAAAGCTGGTAACTTCTCACAGTGTATTAGTAAGTCTGGTGCTCTGGTAGCTGATCCTGAGGTTCAAAAAGAGGTGTATGACTCATATTTATTTTTATTCCCTGTGGTCAAGAACAGAGACCACATAAATGACAAATTAAATGGCCTGACCAACAAACTCCTGGATGCCAAGTGCAAGAGAAGACACAGACCAGACAAAAGATCCAGTTCTGTCATGTCAGGGAAAGAATCCCACCAGGGCTCAAAGCCCAGGACTGGAGACCATCATTACAGATGGAGAAGTCCAGGATCAAAGCCATAAGAGGGGGGAAAAATAATAGAAATATCTCAAACTCCTGGATCAGGAGCTGGGATCTGATTTGGCACAGACAAATATTTATTGAGGTTCAGCTCAACAAGAAAAGATCATTAGATAATTATGTACCTATTGAGAGAGTTGGTTCTTTTGGAACAAAAAAACCCAAAATCATCCAAAACATGGTTCACTAAATTGCCCATGAAAACCAATCCAAAAGTTTGGGGAATTTCTTTTCCTTGTTTTACTTTTTTGTTTGGGAAAGCAGCTGGAAAAATTCTGTAGGATCTCCTGTGCCTGTGTCCTGGGCTCAGAGTTCCCACCAAAAAAACGCACCATTACTCCAGTGGTATTAATTAGGAGAGGAAATGCAGGCCAGTGCCACAAGAAAGAAAATAAAATAAATACATTAAAAGTAGAGTAGGAGGCAGCAGATATAAGAAGCCAGAGCTGGCACTGCTACTTCACCACACATTTTTTGTTTGTCCTGATTACAGGCAGTTTCCATCTCTCTTGAACTACTGCAATTTGTCTAATTTGTTCCAGGAGTAAATGGAAGAAATAATGAATGTCAAACACTCAAGTTTGTAAGAAGCCAAATGTTCTCCTTTAAAAACAAAAAGAAAAGGAAAAAAAGGAAGGGAATGGCATTTTTAAGGAGAGCATAAACACAAGATGGTCATTTTCATAGGGCTGGGCCAAGGCAATTACAAGGAAGAAAATGGTACTTAAATGAAATAGCGGAATGTAAAGCACTTCATTGTTTTCTCTCATTTTCTTCATGTCCTGGCACTTGAAACCCAAAAGTGTCGTGCTCCATTGACAATCCTGGTGTTCAGCTGGAGAGAGAGCCTTTATTTTGGCAAACCAGCATGAATAACCCAAGCAGCACACAACAGAACCACATTAACACACCTGAAAAGAGCATTTTCTTTATTTCCCTGTCCTCTTTCACACTGTAATTTCATTGACTTGCTTACTGAATTCACTAAGATTAAATACCCGTGCACTCAGGGAGCCCACATCATCCTCTGCGGTGAATTACTGGCACAATAATAATTTGTATTAAAGAAGAAAAGAAGACATAAACCTCGTGCAAAAAAACCGGCTTTCGTTTTGAAAGAACAGAAAGGGACAGGCTCTTTTACATCCTACTGTCATTTGTCAGTCTTTCAGCGAGGTGTAAGAGATTTTATTCACTAATAACTTTTTATAAAATAATAAAAACCATTTAGCAGAGGAGCATAAAGTATCTCTTGAGTTGCTTCGTGGAACTGTGGCTACAGGCCACAGATCCACCATCAGCTGAGGAATGCAGCCATTTGATAATTCACTTGCCAACCCCAATGGTATCATTCCCAAGTTTTCTCAGAAAATTTTGTCAGGATAATAGGATGTTACAGCTTTTAACTGTAGTGGTCATTGCCAAGTTTAGAACAAGAAGTCCAAAAAATGATTTTATTTTTGGTATTTCTGCCAGTACTTAATCACCAGCCTTGGAATCCAGTTTCAATTGTCACGTGTCTCCAATCCCTGTCCTGCGAGCTTCCTCCAGGCGATACCTGACAAAATAACATTGTCTACTTGGAGAGCAAAGGAAAAAAAGCCTTTTTGTTTTGAGGAGGCCAGGTAGGCAGATCACTGAAATGGCACTGAATTCAAGGGAAAAACATTTAAGTGTCAGATCAGGGAAGTTTAAAATCTAAATTTTTCTTTAAACTTAGTTTCAAACTACTACAGAGGAGAAGGAGGAGTTCTACCACCAGTCGTATTTTCAAGTTTAACAGGTTTGTATTTGACCCACATGAAATCTAAAAGTACGTCTCAAATCCTAGTTTAAGATGGACTTTCCCCCAGTAAATTAACACCCATGCAATGGAACACACCTTGCAATTCTATAAAATTTCTACAGCAACGAGTGGAGTGCCAAAGGAAAAAAAGTCCTATTTGTAGAAGTGAGAGGAATGGGCAGAACAAAGAGCATTAATTGAAAATTTGGATGAAAGCCACTCGTTTGGAAGGTAAAGAATGGCACAAAAATGCAAGTACAAGCAAATCAGCATTTCATGAGCCAAGTGAGAAGAAAAACAAATTAGTTACTACCTGTGCTATTTATAGCCCAGTCTTCCTGCAGGTGGCAAACCAAAGGAGAATGTTTAAAAGGAGAAATCTAAACCAAGAGACCTCCTGGGGATATTTATGGAGAGAGTTTTCCAAAGCCTGTGGGGCAGGAAGAGCTTTCTCAGGGGAGGAAGCCCAGCGCCATAAAGCACTGAGGCAGCCTCCCTTTACCTGCACCATGGGAAGCCCTGGTTTATTTATATATATTATATATATATTTATATGTATTTATTTATTTATGTTTTCTTCAAGATATAACAGCTCTGATGTAATTGATAAATTATCAGTTAAAATATTTCACATCCAAACACGAGTGATTTACAGCGGATGAGTTTTAAAAGCCTGGTCCTTAGAGCATAAGTCTGCAGATGTTCCACAAAGGACCAGGTTCTTGTTGAGCATAATGAGTAGACATTAAAAATAAAAAATAAAAGTAAAAATAAAAATATAAATAGGCAACAACACCCACTATTTGTTACAGCACAAGAGGACAAAGCAGCACAACAGGAGAGTTCCTCAGATCTTCATTACACCCCAAATCCATGCAGGTCCATATGTTCTTTCTCCAGTTCAACAGAACGATTGTACCCTATTTCTCATCTGTTTCTGGAATTCCAACATAAGCAGCCTTTTGGAAGACACAGAAGTAGGAACACTCAGGCATTAGTTAGAATTTCTGGGGTCTGAACTCCCCGATGAAATGAGCGCCAGACTGCTCCTTCCCTCAGAGGAAGCCAGTTTCTCCCTTCCAACCATCAACACCTTTCATATGCTCAGCTTTGATAACATCAGTGGTTGCAACTTAAATTAATAGAAAGTTGATTTTTAATCACAAACCCTTCAAATGCTCTCAACTCTTTAACCATCCTCTAGAAATAAACCATCCTCTACAGTCTCAGAAAATTCAGACTATTAATGTGAATAACCAGCATCTCAGAATCTGCAAGGCAGAAGGATCCCTGGCACGTTGTTATTATTTACAACCTCTCCATCAAAATTAAGTTCAGAGCTTCAATATTTCAAGACAATTCACTGTGTATGCCAACAAGCCCTGTGCAGAAATATTTCCTAAACTGCAGTACAGATCTGGAGCTTTGAAAACGCCAGCAAAAAGCAGGAAATCCTTTAACCGTGGAATGGTTTGGGTTGGAAGGGACCTTGGAAATCAGAACGACTACAAAAGACACCCTAGGGTTTAGGAGAGTTTAAAAGCACAGAGAACTTCACACCATCAGCCTGAAGGTGTTCACTTCTCTGCTATTGCGTTTCCTTCAGATTGCAGTGACAAAGCAGGGCACTGGCTTGGTCCTTAATTACGTCCCAATTCTTCAGAGGACTCCTGCACACGTCTCCCTCACTTGAGAGCTCTCATGCCATTCCCAAGCACACCGACAGCAATGACAGGTGATTAGGGAATTTTAATTTGCTTTAAAACACCCTCTACCCCCAAATAAATCTATCAGAAGCTTAACTCACACACTGACTTGCTGAAAGGACTTTCTCAAGTCCCACACTCGGAGCCCAGCTTCCCAGTAGACTCCAGTAACCACCAGTAACTCACTCCATCTCAGGGACAAAGCTGAAAAATTAGTTTGTACTTCACTATTTAGCATATAGGTTTGGCCCTAAACACACTCTCCTCAGTACCCAAAATAATGTTTATATTCTTCCTAATACAACAGGTTAGTGAACCGTTTCAGGAGAACAGTCAACTGGATTTCCTCCCTTTCAGTTTTGGTGCAAACTGATGCAAATTTGCACTCATGCTCACAACAGAGCTCGGTTCCACTCCCTTGTTCTTGAACAGAACTCACCTGTGGCCTCCAAAAGGTATTTTGGAACAGCAGCAATTTCATTAAACTCCCAATGCAGCCTCCTACATCAACAGGTCTAAAGAGAATAATTTATTATTTGTCTAACTTGAGCAGGTCACAGAGGGCTCTCAGGCGCCGCCCAAATGCCAGGACTGGGTTTCTCTGCTCCCACTAGAACCACTAAAAAAAGGAAAGGTTTTCACTCAGTGGTCTAAAAAGAAACTGAACTTCAGCTATTTGGGGCACCTTTCATAAACCACTGGGCTTTTATCAATAGCAGACATTCTTCTGAGCTAGAAGGGCTTTATCCAAAGGAGAAGTATCTTGGTAGGATGCGCCAAAGTGCCCCCAGTAAAGCTCTCAGTGCAGGAATAATCCGCTCATCTCTGACCTGCCATCTGTTCCCAACATCAGAACATCATCTGGAAACATGGTTAATAAGAAGAATAGTTACATGGGAAGGTCCTGGAAGCAGCTCAGGAAGATGAGTGGCACTGACACGAACCCAGACACCAGGCTGAGAGCAGACAACTCTGTATTGGTTTAACTAAACTTGAGTCTACCAGCACAGGGTGCAAATCAGCGAGGGCACCACCAGCACATCCTGAACCTGGGTTTCAGCCTGCTTCAGCCAGTAACTCACAGCTTCAATAAACTTCTTTTTCCTTTTAAATTTTTTTTGAGGTAAACCTGTTTTTCATGACCGTGGGTTAAGTTGTGGCATGCAGACATCCAACACCCAAACAACCAGGTCTCAAATAACCACCCACAGAGAGACGGAAAAATAAGCAATTACAGTAAAAACAATAACAACAAAATAAAAAAACCCAAGCCATTGCATATTAGCACTGAGATTTGGGGAGAGTTTGAACTGAGAGATATATTCCAACTACGAAACCAAAGGACACTGAGCAAGACTTGATTCACAGCACTTCTAGAAGCCAGCATTTGTGGGAAAGGTCTCTTATTTAATTTCATGCTGCTGATTTTTTCACTGACTTATCCCAACTGTAGCAGCACTGTAAGGATTGCATTGCCCAATTCTGCTTTGGATATAATTACAAGTTTCAGCTGTTACTTTAATGGACTCATTTGCATTAACTGGAAGCATAACCATAAAAAAAATTATTTATATTTCTTGGAGCAGTGTTCCCAAATCTACAACAGATAAGGAGTAATCTCAATTTATAAATCTTGGAGCTGCTTGGGCCTGCCACCGAGTGCTGATTATCCTCAGTGCCTTCATAGTTCAAACTTGTAAAATTCTAGGTACAATACAGAGCAAAAATGGAGAAAAGACAGCATGTGGACGAACAAGAGAGGGAAAGACCCCTCTGAACTCAGTAGGATCATAAAGGTCTTCTAGTCCAGTCGCCCGCCACAAACCGGGACACCTCCCACTGTCCCAGGCTACTCCAAGCCCTGTCCAGCCTGGCCTTGGGCACTTCCAGGGATCCAGGGGCAGCCACAGCTTCTCTGGGCACCCTGTGCCAGGGCCTCCCCACCCTCACCGCAGTGGCTTTCCTTACCACCTGTGTTCCTGATGGAACAGGACTAAATGGGCTAAAACAGGATTGTCCATGCAAGTACCAATTTCAGCATATATTTAAAAAAAGAGAAACTACATCAGCATCAGAGATTATAAACCTTGAAGTATATTAGTATTTGGGGTTTCTTTTAATTGAACCGTGATCTACTGAGAAAACACGATAGTAACTGCAAACCCAAGATGAGTTTAACCAAACACTGATAATTTCGGAAAAATTAAACCCAGTCAGGGGTTCGTGAGTCCCCAAGTGTCTAGGAGCCATATCTTCAGCGTGAGGGCTTATTTGGAAGCCTACATTCAGATGTCGTAAAGTTACTAAATTTACCTTCAGCAATAAAAGCTAATTTGGGCCTTATTTTGGGGAAAGCTCTCTTTAAATTTAGATTTAGAAGCTCAATGCAAATAACTGTTCTTTGTTAAGAAGTTCCAGTAACTGCCAATTCCCTTTTGCATGCTGATACCCACAAAGCACTGAGAGAGAAAATTAGCTGGCTTTGTAATTCCTTCATTGCCTCCTAGCCCAGCGCGCCCAGGAACTTGTGGGCATCTCTGTTCCCGGCAAGTCCTGCCTGTGCCCCAGATGAGACGCAAACAAGAGCCTTATCAGAGCAGGGCAATGAATGGGCCCTGGCAGAGGGGGACACCTTGCATTCATCTGGCAAAGGAACAGCCCAAACCAGCTTTAAAGCTTTCACAATAGCAACAAAGGGGGCAAAAAAAAATTTAAAATAAAAGTAACGAACTGGGACAGAGATACTGGCCTATTGGGGTAACACAGTTATGGCCATGCTGCCAAATTAAATCAAACTTACGTGCTCAAAGAAAGGGCCAAAATCCGACTCACTCTTACATGTTCTTAGAGGAGACAAAAGGAATATTTGCTTTTAGCTCCTCTGTTTAGTGCTATAATGTCGCGGCGGCTGAGCCAGCAGCTGTGATGACCAAGGGATCAAAGAGCTCAAAAACAAGAGAAGCCTGCTGGTGGGCTAGCTCCAGACTCTAAGCTCACCCCAATGTCAGGGTGAGAAAAGCCTCCCCCATCAGGCTTTGTGGTTCTATGCAGATTTGGTCTGTCTGGTTGGCCAGTTGGCCATACGCCCCTTTTACCCCTTAAAAGGTTCTAATCCAGTAAGTCCGCGCCTTCCTTCTCCCCATTGGTTGTTGTTATATTACTCCACCTCCTCTCCGCCCCTGTACCCTCAACCCATTGGTTACTGGTGCTCTGCCCACCTCCTTTCTGTAACCCTATATAAGCTTGTCATTGCCCTCAGATGGGGTTCTTCGTCCATGGATCCCTTCGGGGTGGCTTTAGAATAAACCCTTTGGAACTCTATACGAGGAATCCCTGAGCTATCCAGCTTAGTGTGAGCGTGTGCTTTGTGCCTCCATCGGCACGGGTGTGAAAGTCGGCCAGCTAGCGTGCTAAACGGCACTGCCGGAGAGATCTCTTGCCAGGGACGCTTTTGGGAGGACACGGCGACCTCTCCACTAACCACCCACACTGCACTACTATAAACTCTGTGGTTGCTCCACTCCACTGGGACAGGCCCAAATTTATAACATAAAGGGGCATGAGGGCAGAAAGGGCTGGAGGAGGAAAACATCTCTGGAGGAAGAGAAGATCTCTGCCTGCTCAGCACTGCTCAGTGGATGGTGCCTCTGGTCCAGCTTTGCACCTGGAGCACACCAGGAATATCCATTTATACAGCCAGTGCTCTTAGATGTCTCTCACTATGCATTCTGTCATGACACATATTAACATTCTGTGTGTTGGTGAATTCAATCCCAAACATGCTTTCCTGTAGCTCCAGTAAAGCTGGATCTGGATCGTTCAAAGCCCGTATGGAATGGCAGCAGATCCATAGGAGATTATTGGTACCTTCACCATTTATGGTATCTGTGCTCAGGCAGCATCTGCTGTTGCTTCTGGCAACACCAGAATTCTGGTGCTGAATTACCTTTAATCAGAAATTCAGCCACTCCCAGCCCCGCTGATCTCTGAGCAGCAGCTGGAACAAAAACGGGCTTATTTTGTGCTAAATTCCAACACCACCAGCCAGCAGAGCCGAGTGAGGATGCAAACAGCATCAGCCATTCTGCATCACCTCATTACCAACTTCTTCAGGGTTCTGCACCTGGGCAGGACCAGCCCCAGGCACCAGTGCAGGCTGGGGGGCCCCTGCTGGAGCAGCTCTGTGGGGAAGGATCTGGGGGACACCGAGCTGTCCCCGAGGCAGCAGAGTGTCCTGGGGGTGCTGGGGGACACCGAGCTGTCCCCGAGGCAGCAGAGTGTCCTGGGGGTGCTGGGGGACACCGAGCTGTCCCCGAGGCAGCAGAGTGTCCTGGGGGTGCTGGGGGACACCGAGCTGTCCCCGAGCCAGCAGAGTGTCCTGGGGCCGAGGAGGCCAATGGGATGCTGGGGGCAGCAGGAAGAGCATTCCCAGCAGGGCAGGGAGGGATCCTGCCCCTCTGGCCAGCCCTGGAGGCAGCTCTGGAGCGCCGTGCCCGGCTCTGGCTCCTCAGCACAGCGGGGCCAGGGAGCTCCTGGAGCGGGGCCGGCGGGGGCTGCGGGGCTGAGGAAGGGCCTGGAGCATCTCCGTGCCCAGGAAAGGCTGAGGGAGCCGGGGCTGTGCAGCCTCGAGAGGAGCCCCGGCCGAGAGGGGCCCTCAGCCCTGGGTGTCCCTGGCTGCAGGGAGGGCTCCGAGCAGGGCCCGGGCTCTGCTCCGGGGGCCCGGCCGTGGCACCAGAGCCACGGGCAGGGCCCGATGCCAGCAATTCCCCCCGCACAGGAGGCAGAACTTCTGCCCTGGGCAGGGCCCGGCCCCCAACAGATTGTCCAGAGAGGCTGTGGGGTCTCCTCCCTGGGGCTGTTCCAGAGCTGTGTGCACACAGTGCTGTGCCCTGGGCTCTGGGATGGCCCTGCTGGAGCACGGAGGTGCCACCAGGTGCCTGCTGTGCTCCCTGCAGCCTGAGCCACTCTGGGATCCTGTGATTCCCACATCCCCGCTTTTTCTTTTCTAAAGCTTGAGAAGCAAAGTCAAGTCACACTCACTGCTGGATGTCCTCAAGCCAGGTCACACATCACAACAGTCACCTCGGGGCAGGTGATGCACAGGCACCTCGAGTCTCACCTCATTCTGTGACAGCCTGCACTGATTCCATAATTCACACACACCAAGGCTGTTATTTCAGCAGGTCCCTGTTTGCTTTCATTCTCCAGTGTTACGCCCCTTCATTTGCATTTTGGCTCAAAGGAAGTTTTTCACTAATCTGTTTCACCGGCCCTGTTAACTTCTCACACAAGGATTTTCCTTTCAGAGCCTCATCAAAGCAGGGAAGAACTGAGCACTCCTGCATTCCACCCTCTGAGCAGTGTTCAGATCACTGCACCACATCTTTCTCTGGGCATCATTTCGTGGCTGTGCCCCAGCACTGGCAGAGCCAGGCTTCAACTCAGCTACCACTTTCAAGGAGCTGCTTCCCAATCACAGATCCTCTTTTACAAATGCTGGTCAGTTTGGGGTTTTTTTTTAAAATGTGCATTTAAAAAACCCAAGCATTACCCTGTCTGCTAAGGCAGACAATTCTGAGTTGAGGACAAAAGCGAACAATTCTGGTTTCATTGCTTAACTTTCCATAACATCATCCTTATTCCAACTACAGTATGATTATAAACGCATTTTGGACAAGAAGATTACTACTGAGCTTACATCTCTTAATTATGTTTCTCTTTTCATCTACACGGCTTTGGTCTGGCTCTTGGCTGTGAAAATTACAGATTTGCTTGGACTTCAAACTGAAAATACTTACATTTATTTCCATGGGAGATTTTAATTCTTTTCCAAGTAATTTCAGCATTTGAAATCTAAGCCCTTCAGTGCTGACAAATACACCCCAAAAATTAACACAAGTATTTTAAAATTCATTTAAAAAACCACTAATCCTCAATTTCTACCACTTTTCATCCGAACCATCCATATAATGTCCCAATCTCTATTTCTATTGTACGTGTGAACTGTACCTCCAAAGTCCAAGGAAGATTAACATCAGAAAGTGAATCCCTTCTGCACAGATAGCTGAAGAATAGCAAAACTTCATTTTCCTGCTTTGAGTTCTTTCAGCATTTAATTATAACATGGCCCCAGTCACTCCAGTCACTGGAGTTTTATTCGGTTTTTGGTTCATTTTATATGAATCACATCATAGAGGCAATGTGTGTCATTTCACTCAAGGAAACAGATACTTCTTCTAAGATATTCTTGGAGCAAAAGCAACATTCAAATCAGTGACTTCAACCAGATTCTTCAGCAGGTATCAAACCACCACAGGGAGAATTTAAGTTTTTTCATAACTGAAGCCCTTAGAGCAGGCATGAAAAAAAAAAAGATTTATCCACCATCAGTAAAATCCAGATACCTCCCCGTAGGTAAGAAGGGAACACTGGTAGTTTATGCAATTAAAATTTCCTCACAGGCATTTAGAAAAGAATCAACAAGACAGGTATCAAAGGCAATACTTCTTCTAGTTAGTACATGGTGTTAGAAAGGTGTAGCAATGCTGCAGCTCCTCGAGTGAAGCTGTTCAGACACCATCACTGCCCCCACGGTTCTGCTCGAACTGGTGTCCTTTGAAATGTCTGCTCTCGGCTGAGTGGTCACACCAAACCTCCCTGCAAAACCGCCCTTTCCAGGGATGCAGCAGGATGGGGATACAGGAACATGCACCCACTCAGCTTTAGAAATTCTGTTCTGTTACAGAGAATAAAATTAATAAACTCATGGCTTGAAATACATTTACAGAAGAAATGAGATCAGTGGGAAGAACTGACACCACAGAAACGGGTCCTGTAGTACCCAGCCACCAGTTTCCATCACTCCAGCAGATCAATTTTTACTTCTTCTGGGTTGATGCTTTTTAAGGCTTCATATCACTTTGTAGAGGCACCAAGTACTACCAGCTGGTATATGATGACTTCAGAAAACTTTGGATCACAGCAGAGGTTTGCTGTGCCCAAACCCCCACCCTAAGCTGCTCAGACAGACCCAAGATCAAGACAAAAAGGACCACACGGATTTGTTCTCTGGGAGCCTGCCCTCCCCACACGAATCTCTCCTGAGTCCTCCCTTCTGTACGAGGCACACAACATCCAGTCCCAGTGAAAACATCTCAGGGGAGTTAGCAAACGCCTTCCTCCACAAACTCTTAGTTCTTTATAGGTCCCTGTAGCAGAATTGCCAGCTACTTTAATCCAGATCAGTCCAACAGATTTGTTGGACACAGCTGACCACCTAAATGCAAACTAGAATTTTATCTCCCAAGAAAAAAAAAGACACGTTCCATTGCACCTTTCCTCCAAGCAAAGAGCATCAAAAATATCCATTATATTGAGCCAGAAAATGTCTAGATTCCTTCTCCACCTCAGCAGAACCTGCCTTCACCAGGAAGGGGCCAATGCTGAGCTATAAACACCATGAGAGCAATTTCCCAACAGATCTCACTGATTTGGGGCAACCTCATCCAGCCAGACCTCAGCAACTGTTTTTTAGAGGAGGTAGCACCTCAAAAAAATGGGATGGTGTGGTTTTAGAGTGTTCAGATTCTCCAGGGGCACAGTGCCCCCAGTGCTGCTCCTACACCAACACCAGCAGGGCAGAACACAGGCACTGCCTGAGCAAGGAGCATTCCGAAATCTCCTCTAAAAGAAATAAAGGATTGTATGGAAACAGGGAGAAACCAACCCAAACAGCCCTCCCCAAAGCACCCTAAAAGTGCACGTGTGAGAGAGCACAAAGGAGGAAGGTTAATTCATTCTGTCTCTTCGCAGCCAGCAAGAAGAAAAGCTCAAGGTCCCTTATCTATCCTGTTCTCCATTATTTCATCTGCCTTATCCAATTTGGTTCCCATGCACAGCAGTTTTCCAAGGCAACAGAGAGGTGATAGAAAGTACAAGTTTTTAAATCCATGGAAAATTATTTGGGCCTCTTCAGTAGATGAGTGAGTTCCATAAAAAATAATTTATTTTAAAAATGACCTCTGATGCCACAGGACTCCAGATCACTGGCCTTTGCTTTCACCTATAGACAGTGAGTGTGAATGGAAGATCTCCATGAATATCTGACTGAATTCCTGCAAACAGTATTTTTTGTTTCTTTTTCAGAAATGTAAATATCTTCATAGGAGTTCAGTGAAGACAAGCATTTTCTGGAGCATGGACTGGAGAAGAAATTCATTTCCACCAAGCCTGAAGGAGCTTAAATATGTGCAAGTGCTGCTCTGCCAAGACCTGCAAAGCAGCTGAGGGAGGGAATAAAATAAAGTCTTCACTCCATACATACATTTACAAAATGATATAGATTTCTTATTAACATATATCACAGGGCTGCACAGCCAAAGCTGCATTCCCACCAAAGGTTTAATAGGCAGCAGTTCCTATCTAGAACAGAAAGGAACAGAACTGCAGGGGCACTACTACCTTGAGTGAAGAGTTATTAATACCTGAAGGGAAAAAAAAACCAAAAACATTTTGTCAAGGACAAAAAATTGGTTTTGCCTTGACTACCCAAACCCACCTACTTAAGGAGTAAAAACCAAAGCCTCAAGCCCAAAATGACAACTCAAATTCAGCGTATTGAGACTGGAACCAAAAGTTTTCTTACTGTCTGCCAAAATCTGCATCTACGGCAACAGCAGTCCTTTCCCCCTTCCTTTACCCCAGGTAAAATAAATTTGATGCTATGCTGATCTTCCACACCTGCTGCAAGGCTGAGGCTAAACTTGGGTCAACCCACCGAGTCAGAAAGCAGCCCAGAGCCCGAGAAGATTGCTACCATGTTGCTCTAAATTACTTAAAACTTTGTACCCAAACGTGGCTTTTTACTGCTCTCTGTTCCACATGCGCAAAAGAAAGAAATGAAACTCATAACCTGAAAACAGGACAAAGCCCTCAGTTGTTCCACTCTGAAGGGGTTTTGTTAGGAGATGATGATTTGCTTGTTCTCCATCCAGCTGTAGCCCACAGAGGAGCTTCCCATTCCAGGTATCTGTCACTTAGTGCCACTTAAATATCTCTCTAGTGGCTCAAGCACAAGAGAAATGTTTAGGATGGTGCCCCAGTTTGGGATAAAAAGGCAGATAACTCTCAGTGGGAGCAAGTTCCAGACAGCCAGAAAAAACCATCAGGAATCCAGAGAGAACAGGAACCCTAAGCCCTATTTTGGTCAGTACCACCCAAATTTTTAGGGACCAAGCTAACTCCAAACACACAGATATGTATCTATATCTCAGTTTGAAGGGGCTGGAGGAACTCCATAATTATACGGTGTCACAATAAAAGCAGGCTTCCTAATCAGCTTCATCTATCTTGTTTCCTGACAAGTTAATTGTTACTTTCTTCCAGAAAAGAAGTTTGTGCAATGATTCTATAAAGATAATACAGATATATTCTGTGCCCAGCACACGCCGGGAAATTGGTTACAGATTTTTATTACAGCTTGTTGATTAAGCCTGTAACTACTGAATAAAAAAGTTATAACAGGAGAGGGATTTTTTTTATTTGTTGTTATCAGTTTATTTATTTTGTTCACCCAGGCTGTAGGCAGCTGAAACGCTTCTCCAAAGCCAGGTCATATAAGATAAACAGTTTTCATTGAAGAATGTAGGAGATTTTACTCGACATCTCAAAAACTAAATCCTTCCACTTTTCATGGACACCACTCAGCAGCTTGCAGTCCACCTTTCCCCTTCATCTTCCAGGATGGGCAAAGGAACAAGGGCAGGAAAAAATTTTAGAAGATCCTTTCCATTTATTCTGAAGCTCATACTGGGATTTCACTGTTAGCAGTATAGAGAGTGGCAAAGCTTATTCATGCAGTAATCTGCTGTCTCCCATCTCTTATTTCCCCCCTTTAAAATGAATTCTTCCGAGCCCTTTGAAGCTCCTTTGCTCAGGTGAGTGCCCTGGTACAAAGCCCCTTCTGAACTGCTCCATCTTTTTCTGTAAGAACCCCCTGTGATTCCTGGCCACATCTTGACCCTCGAGGCCATATCCAAGTTTTTATTTCCTCCATGTATTTTATCAGTAAAAGATTCATAGCAGAAGCTTCACCTTGCTAAGAGCATCCGAGCTCTTCCCATGCAGCTGGGCCTCAGCTGGGCAGCCCTGCCCTGATTTGGCTGGAATAAAAAAGGCTGGAGATGGCCTTTGCTCTCCTCTGATGCCAGATGTTATCATGCAGGTGATGTTCCAGCAGCAGCACATGGGGGTTTTATATTAAATTTTTTAATCCCCCAGCAGTGTGCCTTGCTGCAGGGGAAGGGAGCAGCACTGCAGAGCTGGTGATGATTCGGGCACAGAAACCATGGCAGAATTGTGCTCTTCCTTTCCAACAGGAATAAAATATTCATTTAAGCATCTTGTCCTCTTCTTTTTTTTTTTAATTTTTTTTTTTTTTTTGTGGTATTCCAAATATAGAAGGTTACTTACAGGAACAAATTTTAAAGGCTTTTTTCATGAGATCCCTGATGTTTTTATTAGGAGAGTCTGAAACAAAAAACTACAAAACTTGATACTGTTACCGTGAAGGATCCCTGGGGGACACCCCACAGACAGCTCATTAATTAGACAAGCCAGTAGTACTACAACATTCCAAGGGATTTTGGGAAGCAGAACCACTGTTAGCTACCTGTTCCAGCCATCTTCCCTCGCATCACTTCATGGAGATTAACTATGCCAGACAGGAACCCCAGGAAAACTCCCCAAAGGGATGGCATTCCTTAGGAGAATATTCTAAATATCACTGCTAGTTATTTGAGTTACATTCTCAATTCTTGTCAGGTTTTCAGACCTTTTTGTCATTTGCACTCAAGCAGTGTGTATTTAACAATTAATCAGACAAAATCTATTTTTAATAAATCTCCAACATTTTAGACCTGCCAAGTCACATTCCCATACCAGGGCACTTCTGAGTCAAACAAAAACCATGGTCATTGTGACCCATAAAAATGAAACCCATAAAATAATATAATTGTCAAATATTAAATATATTTTAAAATAGTTAAACCCATAAAAATCCTTAAACAACACTAGAATGTGAGGACAATATCTCCAGTAGAAACTTCAGGTACTAACAAGCTTTTATTTCCATCAATGCAAAGCCACTCTTAAACAATTTGCAACCAAGTTGAGAAATTTAAATAACACAATTCTGCCGTCCTCACACAACAGCTGCAACACGCAAGAAAAAATTAGGAGATGGTGTTTCATGGTCAACCCTTCTCACCATTAACACACATTTCTACTTTTGTGTGTCTTTTGGTTTGTTTTCCTAACCAAGTGGGGTCATTCTGTAAATTGTAGTGCAAAAAGAGGCTCCCTGCAGTGTCCTGCTGAAACCCAACACAGCAGACTCACTGTGGAAGCTCCCTGCTTTTGGTGCTGGAGCACATTCCAGTGAAAAGTCATCTCTCCCCCTGCCTGGCCTGAAGGAATCTGAGCAGCTTCCCACTCCCCAGGAGAGGTTCTCATTCACCTCTGCTGTGTCCTGTCTTGCTAAAACCTGTAAGACATCTTCCAAGTGGAAATACATAATTCATCCCCATGATTATTTTATTAACTTACATGGCTTTAGCACAGTGTTCTCCCATGCTCAAAAAGTACTTTTTTTTTTATTTTTCACACACTGTGAATAAAGTCCTGTTCTGTTCTCTACAGACATCAGGAATTCTTTGTCTCCAGCACAACACCAGAGTAAGGACTCACGAGCTGGGTCCTTTCCTTCTGCTGTAGGTTCTTCTTGCCAACAGATAAATCTTAAAGACAAGGAATATGTTTAAGAGCAAGTAACAGAAGGAAAAAGCAAGTCAGGAAAGCTGTGAAGGGCAAGTGGGGAAAGTAGAGCAAGTTTTCACCGTTATTATTTTTTCTTTATTTCTTTCAAAATGAACCTGTGCTGTGCAGCCAGGAGGAGGGAGGGGTGGGGATTGCCGGGTTTTGAATTGTATTTTCCTCTTTTGAAGACTCCAAACAACTCCCAGTCCGGGATTCCTTGTTCTCAGCAAGAATGGATGCCCTTTGTCACTATTTCTAGGTGATTTAAGCTCCAGCCTAAAAATAAGTCAGGTTGGACGCAGTTGCACCAGAGTTAAGAGTTAAATGCAAATAACTCACATGTGAGTTACTCTTACTCCCACAAGTTATGTCTAACACTAAACCCCAAGTAATCTGTTGGGTTGGACACTTGACTAAAACTGATTTAAATCTGGATATTTACAATGATATCAGGTCATACCAGAGATCTCTGTAGCCTTTTCTTCCAGCCTGCAGCAGTGCCCAAGAGCAGCTGGCCGAGTCCCTCGGTCAGACTAAGCCTGTGTTCCCGTTTTCCCAGGGCTCCTAAGGCTTCAAACCCTGCAGCTCAAGTGCTTTCACCACAGGGAGTGTCTGCACTTGACCACTTTCCACATGCACAGGGAAAGGTTTCACTCCTTTGCTCTCTCCCAGCCCTCACGGGGTGTGCATATCCAACTGCTGCTCCTGGGAACTCTGCACTGCCCCAGGCACTCCCTGAAAAGAGCCCAGTTCTCTAGTCCCCTTTTCCACAGCACTCAGAACATCACAGAGCTCTTTCCCTCCCCTCCCCGTGTTCCCTTCCAGACTGGCAAGTACATATTCCCATTGAGCTGTGCTGCACTGACTCCATTCTGTGTCCAGATGCTGCCTTTCAGCAGTCCTGAACTGCTTCCACTGCTGCTCTCCAGGCTGCAAGGATGACGGCTGCGCAAAGATCCGGGCAACGCATGGGTCTATGTGGTCATAGAATGTTCCCTTCTGTTTTCCATTCCTTGTCTAATAATTCCTACCCCTTCAGCCAGCTTTTTGGCAGCTGCCAAGCACCCAGCTGACATTTCATAGAATTCCCTTTTTTAACACAAAGATCTCGCTCCTGATTCATAACAGTCAGCTCAGAGCTCAGGCTTCATATGAAAATTAGGATCCCTACATACATCACTCCACATTTATCTGGAGTGAATCTCATCTGCCTTTTTATTATGCAGCCACTCAATACTCCAAGGCCCTTTTGTAGCTCCTCTCATCTCTCTTTCTTGACTGGTGATCATCAACATACCAATACTCCTTTTTCCAATGCACAAGGAGTAGCAGAACAACACAGGTCTGCTCGTAACTTCCCTGCACTGTGAGAGCTGACTCTCATTTCCTACCTTTCATAGTCACCTTTTGTCACTGCAACCACCTTTGTTCCTATTCCCCTGTGTTCCTTAATACCCTCTAAGCTGATCCTTTCAAAGGCTCCAATAATTGCATTAGCATCAGCTTCCCACTGCAAAAGTCACATTGATTCTTCCCCATTTTGCTGTTTCTGTGCATCAGCTACATCTAGGCCTTATTAGCTTCACCCAGGTGGCCTACTATTGACAGGAGGCCTGTGGCTCTGTGCTTTCATCCAATAACCCTGAACTACTCCAAGAGCTATTTTTCATTCCTCAATCATCTCTTCCTTATGTTCCTGCTCCCCTGTTGGATGCCAGGCCCAGCTGCCATGGATTCTTGGCTCTAAGTCCTACAAACAGGTATAGGATGGTCAATGCAAGCAGGGCGCTGGCAGCAGCTACAGGAATCACACCCCCTGCCCTTCTCAGAGCTGTGTCTCCTGGGGGTCTCCCCAGGGAGCTACTTCTGCCAGCAGCTGGAGCATTCAAGGTTCCTCATTCATTGCTTAGACTGAAGTCCCACCTGTCCCTGTGCGCATTCCATCACACCCTCTTCAACCAAACAAGTGTTCTGTTCAAATCTCGGGGTTTCCTCTGGGTTTCACAACATCTGCCACATTTCCTTCTGCTGAATGAAGTTTTAAACCACCTCATTCTTGCCACCATATCTGGGAGCGTGTGAGAGGTGCCTGGATGTGGCTTTTGAGAACATGGTTTAAGGGTGATGATGGTGGTTGCTGGGGTGATGATCTTGAAGGGTTTTTCCAAACCTGCTGCTCCTATGACTCCAGATTACAGAGTTCCAGACACTTTCCACCATTTCTCCTTTTAAATTACCCTTCATTCTCATCTCTTCTTTAAGCAGCAACAGTTCCATTGCTCTTTTGACAAAATCATCTAAACCTGCTGTACCGGTGCCCTCTGTTTCAGACATTTCCCCCATTCCCCATCTCCGTATATCGTTTTTCAACCACTGCTCTTCTCTTTTCTGGTCCTGTGCACAGCACAGGGTGTATTTCAGAGGGCACCACTGCTGAGGCCCCAATCCCACTCTGTTGAGACCCCTCCTCCACAGCCCAGGCCCTAAATTACCAACACAAACGTGAACCACAACCACTGGTTCATCCCCAGCCCCAGACAGCCAATCTAAATTTTTGTCACTTGCAAGTCATGCTGTGATTCCCAAAAATGCAAGTAGTCACACAGATGAGAATTCTTTTGGGAAGAGACAGGGCTGCCTGTGGCTGAAAGGGTAATTTTGATGCCAATGCACACCCGTGGGTGTGGGAGGCCTGTTGGCAGGACCATTCCTGCTCTGGCTGCATTGAGCATCCCCTGTGCAGTGCTTTTCCCTTCCTCAGCAGGTCTGGCTGGGAGCCTGGAGAAGAGATTGTCTCACCCAGGAGCTGCAGAGCAAAGTTAACGGTGCATGGAGGCACAAGATTGAAGTTCTGAATCAATTTCCTCCATGTCAAGTTGGTCAGTTATTTTAACTGCAGTTTGCAATTACCAAATCAACACCAGAAAGCTATAAAGGGAACAGACTTAAGACCTTTATTCTGTTAATTTCTGTGTCTATCAAACCGTAATTTAAAACCAGCAGCTGTGTCACACAGATACTGCTACAGCCATCATTTATCAAGGAGAGAACAGAGATGGAGAGAGGGATCACCCCCCAAGATGCTCAAACCAGCAAACCATGAGCTGAGCTCAGCACACACACCTCGGTTTTCTTACTCCAAAGAGCTCTGGGCCCAGGTTTTACTCATATCTGCACACTCTAAAGGAGATAAATCAACTTCCCCACACTGCATAATCTCATAAAACTGTTCCCCATAGCAAAGAAGGGATTGTCTTGCAGGACAACACAGATCTTGCATCACAGAAGATGCAAGAGAGAGTTTCCTCAACAAGATTTTGACATTAATGTTACCTTTATTCATAAAGACAATGGAGGAAAGAAGCAGTTGCAAGAACAACAAGAAACAAAGTAAATGGGGTTTAAAGTGTAGTTCTCACTATTATTTGTAGATAGAAAAACTACCTGCACAAACGTAAGAAATGTTTGCCTCATGAATATCAACATGTATGTGAAATATGATGCTGATGGAGAAAAATCTCCTTTCAAATGAAGACAATTAAGATTACTGCATGATTGAAATAATCTCTACAAGAAAGTGAAAAAGTTTTCAAGTTGCAAGGTCATGTATCATCCAAACGCACTGTGACAGCGCATGTATCTATACAGAGATATAAAATACAGATATTTATGAAATCATCGCAGGGGTGAGAGCAGCTTTTGAAAAGAGCTTTCTGAGGAATAAAATTTGAGACAAAGGGAATAAAACTAAGCAAGAAGAGAAGAGATGTTTCTCCTTGGAGGAAAGCAGGTGGGGGGAAGAACAATCAAACTGCTGGACAGAATTATGGAATGGGATGTCCCCAGACCCTCCAGCCTGGCAGAGTTTATTTTATTGTCTCTGCCAGTTCATCCCCTCACACAGACACACAGAGCAGCAGAGCTCTCAGCCAGGCAAACTCCTGAGCAGAGCAGGGTTCTCCTTCCAGGACACTCAAGTGTTCAACACACGTGGACTGAAGAGGGCTGGTTTGTGCTGGGGTTTCATTGGTTTGCTGAACATTGTGCCTCCTTTGGAGAGGATTCCAGGTAATGCTGCCTTGGAACGTAATTCCCAACTAAAATGGTGTAGATGCAAACCAGTGACAGGTTATTGCTGCTGCAAGCACCAGGCCTCCCACAAAACACCCCGGAAACTGCACTACGCCCCAGCAGGCGCAGCACCACTTCTTGTCTTCCGCACATCAGCACTTGCAGGCAACCAAACCATCAGGGATTGAAACACCCAGCTATGTTCTAAGAGGAATCTGCAACCTTTTCAGTCCTCTAGGATCACGTTTTCCCGGCTGGATTGGGCTCTGAGCAACCTGGTCCTTGCCCACGGCAGAGAGGTTGCATCGAGAAGATCTTTAAGCTCTCTTCCAACCCAAACCAGTCCATGATTCAATGAAATCAGTGCCCCTGACACAACATATGGCCAAATGAAGAAAAAAAGTGCTGAGTCCTCACGGAAAGAAGTGCAATCCAGCAGCTCCCAGCTTGCACAGGAGGGATCTGTGCCACACATAAGACTACACCGCATCTGGACCAAGAGTCAAGCAAGAATTTGGATAAACTCTGTGTACTCAGCTTGAAGCTGCTGGTGAGAGCCCAGCCAGCCCCACTGGTTCCTGTACCTCATCCCTGAGTGAGGAAGGTACCATCACAGCTCTCTACTTAAATTTAAGTTACATTTTGCTGTTCCAACAGTGATTGAACACTTTGGACAAACCTCTCCTCCTTTAGGACAGCCCTCCATCACTCCCAGGACACTCATGGATTCCCCATCACCCAGCTCAGTTACGCACACCTTAATTTACTTCTTCAGTCACCCCGTCTTGTGTTTCAGTGGTGTTGCAAAGGGAAAAGATGTAAAATGTGAGAGTGCTGCATCTTGGACTGCAACAGCAAAGCTTCACATCCAGGACCATCCTGTTACTCAAACAAGGCACCAGAGCTCAGGCACGACTGCTCAGGTGTGCTGCGGTACAAATTGCCTTGAAAGGCCGTCTATGGCAAATTTAACTACTGCTGTCCTTCATTTGATGCCTTATGGGACTACCCAAAAACAGAGGCCAGACAAAATTACGAGAATAAAAGCAGTTATATGTATTGAAGGGCTTTCAGGTACACTTAGGGCAGACGAAACCCCCCCGGGGGATACACCCAAAAATGGACGACAGGTCACGGGTTTTCATATTCTTATAAGTTTGGTTCATTTGAATATTGGGGGTTAATCCTCCAATCACAGCTTCAGGTAATGAAGTCACTCACCCCACTTTGCTCCCCCCAACCCACTTCTGTTTAAATTTCTCAGGGTCTGAGACAGTCCCTAACTCCCAGGCCTAGAGAGGAATAGTTTTGTCTGACCGAAACGGGAGAACAGTAGCTAACAGGCTATATGGAGTTTAGAGTTATACACTAAAGAACTGCAGGATCACAATTACATGCAAAATATAAAAGCTGAAACCCTGAGACATCATCTTTAGCCTCATTTTAGTCAGTGATTTAACTGAACTGATGCAACTGGGGTTCTTAGCAGGCTCAACCATTTGAACAGGGCTTTCCCCTCCCGTGGCAAGGAGTAACAAGGTATGAAGAAAGCCTGATGCTGCATGGTGGCTTCACCTACAGTTGTACTGCGCTGCTTCCCTGCCCTAATTAATGCAGAATATGCAAATTCGGGCACAAGGTGAAACAACAAAAGCATGGTGTTTCGAAACACGACCAGAACTGCTTTTCATGAAGACTTTTTTCTTTACAAAAAGGAAAGTTGCCTCAGTGGAAGCACTGCCCAGGTTCTGCTGCGCTGGGCAGAGGGTGCAACTACCATGCTCAGCAACACGGGCACAGCAAAGCCTCGAGGAGCTCTTCCCTCCAAATATTGAAGGGCCAGCCCTGCTCAGAGGACTGCACTCATTTATTCCTTGTCCCTGGATAACAGCCACTGCCAGTGCAGCTGGACACACCTGCCTGTACACACCATGTCCCCCAAAGCACACGGGGGCTTCTGAGACTGTGTCTCACAAGTGCCAGGCCCCAGCACTATGGGAAAGAAATAGAGAAAGGAATAGAATCCCAGGGTGGTTTGGGTTGGAAGGGACCCTAAAGCCCATCCAGTGCCACCCCTGCCATGGATAGGGACAACTTCCACTGTCCCAGGCTGCTCTAAGCCCCAGTGTCCAGCCTGGCCTTGGACACTGCCAGGGATCCAGGGGCAGCCACAGCTGCTCTGGGCACCCTGTGCCAGGGTCTGCCCACCCTCCCAGGGAACAATTCCTTCCCAATATCCCATCCATCCCTGCCCTCTGGCAGTGGGAAGCTATTCCCTGTGTCCTGTCCCTCCATCCCTTGTCCCCAGTCCCTCTCCAGCTCTCCTGGAGCCCCTTTAGGCCCTGGAAGGGGCTCTGAGCTCTCCCTGGAGCCTTCTCCTGTCCAGGTGAGCATCCCCAGCTCTCCCAGACTGGCTCCAGAGCAGAGGGCCTCTAGACCTGGAGCATCTCCATGGCCTCCTCTGTATATGTTGCAGTAGTTCCATGTCCTTCCAGTGCTGGGAACCCCAGCGCTGGATGCAGAACTCCACGTGAGGTCTCAAGAGCAGAGTAGAGGGGCAGAATCAACTCCCTCAAGCTGCTGCTCACACTTCTTTTGATACAGCCCAGCAATCTTCCTTCTGGACTGCAATGGCCTCTGGTCTCTCAAGTAACAGAGCTGTGATTCGGCCTGACCCCAGAATCCAGGGCTTGACCTTGGGGAACACGTAGAATGGCTTGAACACACCTTTGCTCTCTCTGCTTCGCAGCAGACAAGGAGTACCAATGCCTTGGACAAAAAACACCAATAAAATGTCCCTCTCCACGGGGGAGAGGAACGTATGACACCCTGGCCGTTCACAAGTGCACGTTCTCGGGAGGCCTCATGGAGGCAAGAGACAAATAATTGCCACATGGCCCCATCCCATGTGGGTGGCTGTCCCCACGCCCCGCTGGTGGCAGCCCTGGCTTGGTGCTCCACGCAGAGCAGCAGGGAGGAGAGGGAGCTGCACAGCACACAGCGGGCCCGGCCGAGATGCTTTGCCAACTGTGAAATCCAACCCCCCTGTCAGCTCCTCAGACTGATCCCCTCTTCTGCTCGAGATCAGCCACTTCCCGTTCTCTGGGCAGGACCCCCAGACTGGAAGCATATGGTCTCTGTGCTAATTAAGGCTACCAGGCTTCCCAAATTTTTCATGGAACGCCTGAGTTCTCTCACATTCATACCCTAGCAGCAACATCCCCTCAGGGATGAAAACTTCAGGGGCAGCAGGGAGCAACAACGAGGGGAAAAAAATAAGATGTGGTATCAACTGTGGCATGCCAACCATCACACCTGGTGGATCAACCACATAACAGCAATTACAGCCAGCATTTCTCTGCAAAACTGAATAAGCCCAGAATGTGTCACGTGTTATGTGTTCTGCCCTACTCCACCAAAACACCACACAGATTCCAATCAATCCAATTTAAAGAACATTCCCCTGTGAAGGGAAGTGCTGTTCCCCCCAGTAAACCTCTCAGCCATCCACCAGCATTACTGATTTACGTAATTTGTAATAGCAACACTGCACAACCATGGAATCATTAAGGTTTGAAAAGACCTTTAGGATGATCAGGTCCAACCTTTAAGATCAACCAGCACCTCCACCCTCTTCTCAAGTGCCACCTCCACACATTTTCTGAACACTTCCACGGATGGGGACTCCACAATGCCACTTCTCACATCCCACCACCAAACAACATATTCCTCACCCCAAAATCAAAGGGCCAACTCCCTTTAAACACACTCTTCTCAACACTGGCACACATTTGCCGGCATACTGCAGGAAATTCTCCTTTCTTTCTCGCAGGTATTTCTGTGTTTTTGTTTCCCTATAGTTCAGTCTGAGACAGTTCACAGCTCCAAAAGTGTTCCAAAAGCATTTTACTTAGAAAGGTCCAAATATCCGTTTCATACAGTCCATTACATCAGAATGTTGTAACAATTTCATCTGCTTCAGCCTGAATAAGAAATGATTCCCCACATTCTTTAAACAGAGACGCTCATGTCAAAGAAAATAGCTTTCAGATGTTTTACAATTCTTTCATCCACAAAGGAATGCTTGGGGCTTATGAAAATATACACCTGCTCATTTGAAAACATGTCTTTTCCCCCCAGTGGGAGGAAACAACAAGGAAAGCAAAACTAATGCAACAGTTCTGCCCTCCACACTGAAAAAGGCAGCCAGGTACAGGGCCTGCTGCCACAGCTGGAAAAGCTGAGTGAAACCTCATCTTCAAACACCCCTGAGCCCAAGGCTTCTGCCCTGGAGTAAAGCTGGTTCCCCTGCCACAGCCCCTCAGGCTCTTCCAGTGCCCTCCAGCACCTTACCTGCTCTGGCAATGTAAACCCACAGACCTAGGACCAAACCCCTTCCAGCTCACCTGGAAGCCCGCAGGAAATGCTGCCATGCTCCTGGAGCAGACGCACGTCAATAATGCATGTCCCAGGATCGTTTACATCCCTAATACACAATCCCGGTACCTGCGAGCCAACCATGGCGCTCAGTGCAACATAAGCAGGTTCTTTTCACAGCGAATAAATACTCCCAGCCATCAGCAGATTTGTATCATTAACTGATATAAGTGCAAGAGAACAGATATTTCTCTGTGGGTCTTGCAGCAAAGTAATCTTTGTTATAGGCTGCTCTCTGCAGAGGAATGATTGAGAGACCCACAGTTTGCAATTTGGCACAAAGTCCAACTCCTATTTCGGTCGACTTCAGCACAATTTGCTCTTATTTTCCAGTACAAGTCAGGTTTCATTGCTGCAGACATGTAGATATCCCTCCCACAAAGGGCACAGAGCAGCACTGAGACCCAAAAATTCAAATCACCTACTTGCCCTCCTGCAGCCTGGAGCACTTCTTTCCACGAAGAAGGGGCCTCCACAGAGCGAGGAGCTGCCACTGCACCAAACAGCAAAACCAGCAGCTGTGGGTAACCACAGCACTGGGGAAAGGCAGCTGCTTTCCAGGATTTTCTCCTGTTCTCCACTTAGAGCAGCACTGGCCAAACCCCCAGACAGAGCAGTTCCAGCGCAAGCGGGGAGGGAAGAGAGAGCTGGGGAGCAGCTCAGAATCAGCACTTTCAGTGGTTCAAACCAAACGTTTCTCATCCAGGGCCGCGTCAAAACTGACGTCACAGCTGAGCCTTAATGAAAATGGAAAAACCAGGATCATTTACTTCCCTGTAACAGGAGAGCACTGCTAATGGGGCGGGGGAGGGTGGCGAGACCTTGGAGACCCTGCAGGCTGGGAAGCGTTTGGAAGCTTCCCGCGGTCCTGGGAGCTGCAGTGACCTGCTTGGGGACCCGGGGACAAGTTCCCACAAGGCTCAGGGTGAGCACAGCTCACAGACAGGGCTCTCGTCAGAGTCACCAAGGGGAGAAGAGACCTGTAAGGTCACAAATCCTCTCCCCAGCACCACCATCATCACCGCTCCCAAAGGTCACATCCAGGCGTCTCTTGAACGATGACTCCACCAACAACTCCCTGGGCAACTCATTCCAGTGCCTGGCCACTCTTTTAGTGATTTTGGGGGATTTTTTTTCCTAGTATCTGATCTGAACATCTCCTGGCGCAACCTAAAGCTGCTTCCTTTCATGAAACGTGGCAGAAAGCCTGGCCCCACCTCTCCACAAGCTCCTTTCAGGCAGTTGTAGAGATCACCAGGAACATATCCCCCAAAACTGCCCAACCAAGGTGCCAAGTGGCACCTGGAAACCCCAGCACAGCTCGAGAAGCGCAGCAGGACAGGCATCCCTGACTTCCCAATGTGCACAGCTAGAAAAAGTCACTGCAAGATTCATCTGCATCCCTGCTGTAGCCGTTTGCTCTGGTTTTCCAGAGACACAAGTATTTCTCAAAATAGAATGCTCAATACCACCATTCTCAAAAGCTCTTATTGATTTCTGCCCAGACTTAACAAGATATTTGACTTTCTGAAGCTGTACTTAATTTCTTTGTCGCTACATTGCCTTTCCCTGAGCTGTGGTCCCTCCTAACACTTAGCAGCAGCATCATTTTTCTATCTTTCTGTGAACCACATGAGAAGGTGGAAGTGTTCCACATCTAGCATGGAGAAACGTGGCTCTTACCAATGCTTCTGGGAAGAAACATCCTGAAATACAGACATAAATGAGGAGAGAGCTCACCAATAATAAGCCACTTCTTTAGAAAGCTTATTTTTTATAGAACCCTCAAATGGTTTGGGTTGGAAGGGACCTCATAGCCCACCCAGTCCCACCCCTTGCCATGGCCAGGGACACCTTCCATAGACTGGGTTGCTCCAACCTGAGCAACTTTGGATAATTTGTAATTATTTCATAGTCAAAGACCGGGATTTTTTTTTTCTTAAAGTTCCAAAGTGCAAATGAACAAAGTGAAAAACATTGCACTCTGCCAGCACCCACAGTTTTATATAAACTACACCAACACAACTTGGGAAAAAAGTAAATGCAATCCTAAGAACTAGTTTATTAAAAAACACCATTAAGCCTGTATTTAAACCATGTCTTTAGACAAATGATGTAGAAAACGTGACTGACAAGTCACACCAAAGTGTGCCTGGCTGGATTTACACTATTTTCTGTAGAGTTTCCCCAGAATCTGTCCTCTAACCCAGTACAAAGACAAGAACGTGCTTTGGGAACAGGTTAATGTGGACAGAGAGGCTCTAACATCATCTGGACTTCACGTACAAGGTAGGAAACCACCCAGTGGTGGAATTGGGAGCAGAGACAGAGGGAACAGGTGATCCTGCTCCAGCACAGACATCATGAAACCACCCAGCTCCAACTCCTATCTCAGAAAAACCTCAGTGTGGCAGCAAAAAGTTTAAACTTGAGGTTATTTTTTTATATATATTTTCCTCCAAAACAATATTTTAGTCACAAGAGACGTTACAGGGTGAAGTTATATCCTGCAAGGATAAATGAATCTGAAATTGCTTTTAAGGAATAAGTATTTGTCTGAGCTCAGAAAAGGTAATACATCAAAAAAAGAACGTAAGCAGCATATTTCAGGGCATTTTACCAGTGCATTTACTGATGGTTTATCCTCTTCCATTTTATTCTTCAATTTAGACAGCATTATTCACTGTTACTGTTAATTTAGATCCTTCTGTTTTCCTAATGTCACACAGATAAAATGAAGGTCAGGACCAATTCGTGACTGTTTTAAAATCCAGAAATCCCGATGAAGTACCCACATGAAACTGCTTGATCAAAAAAACTAAGGGAATTTATGGCCATACACAAATATGGGATAAATTCTGCCTGTTTTCTCTTCTCAGAAGTGGAACACACCAGAAAGGTGCCACTGAAGGGAAAGAAACACCTTCGGGGGAAAAGAAAGGAGAGCTGTATAACTCAGCTCTTCATTTTCTTCATGGATGAAAGAAGAGATTAAAAAGCTGTTCCAAATAAAAGCAGGGGATTTCTGGCATTTAAAGAACACAGAGGGAGAGGTAATGCATCAATGCCTGAGCAGCAGAATCCCAGCAGTTCATCTTCTCCTCACTCGGGTGTTCTGTGAGTAAACAGCCAGCACAGCTGAAGGGAGAACACAAAGAATTCAAGGGAGAAACACAACTGGAGCTGAGCAAATCGATACCTCCAGCACACAAAGTTGTGCTCCTCATTAGTCCAGAGCTGAGGTGTTAATGGTCCTTCAGATCGGTGCCTCTCGAGGGTTTTAAAAATATGGAGAAAATTAAAAGACTGTAAAAATGCTCGGCTCTTGGAAGCAATAACTGAGGGAAAGCTGAGAAGTGCCCAGGTAACCCGGCTACTAACTGGTAATGTCATTTAAAGAGGAGGGATCTATGCCTCCTGTATTCCTCAATCTGTCCTATTTGCCAGGCTGGAATTGCCATCCTGGAGCAGTAACTAGCCAGAGGAAAGCCTGCATTTGGATGCAGCTCTCACAGAAGAGCTTTTTAAATTCAGATTTTCCCCAAAATTGTTGCGCCACCAGCATTGCTCTCCATAGATGGCTCCCAGTACAATGGGGCAAGCGGAAGTTATTTTCATGTACGCTGCTTTTAAAATTTCAATTCCCTCTTCTTTCATCAGATGCAATCCTCTGGAGCAAAATTAAAATTAGTGGTGATAGCCATATAATAGTCTAGGGGGAGCAATATGTGCCAAAACACTCCCACTCTTCTGTGGTGTCACCACTTTGAGACATTTGCTTCCATCCCCTCCTCCTTGGTATGAAGAGAAGGATGTCAGCATGGCCTGCAGCAAAAGGCTGGGGTTGGAGCAGAATGAGCTGTTAAAGCTGAGGCCAGAAGGGCAGCAGGCACAGAGCTGAGGTATCTTTTCCTTACTCTGCCATATATTCCAGCCAGACGAGGAATGGAGCCATGTGGCAGAAGAGGAAAAAGCTGAGTCTTAAAAACAGAGAGTTACCCAAAAACCAGGGGGAAACCTTCTGAAGGATGCACGCTTAAGCCAGAAAGGAAGGGTACAGAGGTGATAATGAGGGCAACCACTCAGGGGAAGAAAAACTGAACAAGTTCAAGGCGTTGGAAGCAGCAGAGCCAGACTGGCTGTGGCGTCAGAAGGCTCCACCACTCCCATTGCACATCCTGCTGCCGCAGGGGATGCAAGTATTTCAACTCATGAATGATATAATTGGTTACAGCATAGGGAATACAGGTTTCTAATTAGGGAAAAAAAAGTTGAAAAAAATTCTGAGCATCTAAGTCTGTATGTCTGTATCCCATGCACACAGAGTTTTGGAAGGGAAGACCACGCTAAAAGGTGCACAGGTCAGTGAAGAACTGGCAAACATGAGAGGGACCCACAGGCATCCAACAAATACAACAGCTTCTGAAAATACTCCTGCTGAGGCAGCAATAAATAGAGCTGATGTGATGTTTCTCCCCTCATTGAAACTGTAGCGATGTGTTTGGTACAACATCCTAAGGGGGACATATTCCAGAGAAAACAGAACTTGAAGGGCTGGTGTGAGGGGAAAGGGAATGGAAACGCAAAGGAATAAGGCTGGGGGAGGGCTCCAGTACATCTCCCCCAGCCTGCAGACACGCCCTGGAAACTCTCCCGTGAGCCCAGCGGAGATGGATCTATGCCCACGTCAGCAAATCCCACAGAATTACGATGAGGCACTTGCACAGCTGGACTGGGTGCACAGGTCACACCGCCAGCTCAGGCTCTGCTCCACACAAAAGCATTTAAACTGCCCTGAACCAGGCAAGGCTGCAGCATAACTGGTCCTGTCTCTTTTATCCAAGGAGGGACAGAGAGATTGGGGTGGCTGGGGACAGGAGAGCTGCCCAGATTTTCCATCATGTAGGCTGTTTGGAGAGAGAGGGAAGGGAGGATGTCAGCTCTTCCCAGCATTTCCCTAAGCAGCACCTTGGAATCATGGAATGGTTTGGGGTGGAAGGGACCCCAAAGCCCACCCAGTGCCACCCCTGCCACGGGCAGGGACACCTTCCACTGACCCAGGCTGCTCCAAGCCCCAGTGTCCAGCCTGGCCTTGGGCACTGCCAGGGATCCAGGGGCAGCCCCAGCTTCTCTGAGCACCCTGTGCCCTGTGAGGGCCGTGAGGAGCTGGAAGAACTTCCTACTAATATCTGATCTAGACCTAACTCTCTTTCAGTTTGAATCCATTCCCCACTGCCCTATCCCTGCAGTTCCTGCTGAACTCTCCTCTGACAGTGCTCCCCCAGCCCTTAGAAGCCACACATTCCTCACTGCAAATGTTAGGAGAAAATGCTCAGTTTAATCCTTGGGAACGGCACATTTGCGTACTGCCCACACAGTTCCAAAACACCGAGTTTTTCTTTGATTTAGCAAGTCCTTAAACGCAGAAAATCCTCAAGCCCCAGATGCAACCTCAGCTCACACCTTTTGATGGTGCTGGGAGTAAGTCAGGTCTCACAAGAGAGTGGTTGCTCACTCCAGGAAACCACAGGCAAAAAAAAAAGCAACATAATCCCTCTGGTCCAGAACACATTGTGGGAGCAGAGGACACGAAGGAGGGCAGGAAACTACTTCAGCAAAAGGACAACGCTGGCACAATAACAAATATGAAAATATGGGTCTTTAAGCATAAAGTGTAAGAGATAAGCAGAGCAATTTGAGCAATCAGCCTTTGGCTGGGAAGAGGGAATATTACCCATGACACGCTTTGTTTTGTGAGAGGGAGTGCTCAGCCAGGCAGGCTCAATGGTCCCCTCAAGCACTGAGTTCCCACGAGAATTTTAACAACAAAGCCACTTGTTTATTTGAGCACTTGAAGGAAACGATTTTCTAAATGACCACTCAAGAGAGGCAGAAAGCAAACAGAGCTCGCCAAGGAGCAGGGCACAGGTGATAGAGCAGAGCCGTCAGAAATATCTTCGGAGGAACCCAGGACAGGGGGCTGGCTGATAACAAGGCATCTCTTGGAAAGACCCTGCCAAGGGTTCTGTTTAAAGGCTGTCTTTGGCCAGCGTTTCACATTTGCTTTTTCATGGTCTTGTTGCAAAAATGGCAGAAGGTCTTGGTTTTCTTTGTTTTATTTTTTCTCTTTTTTTTTTTTCTTTTTTAAGCCCAAGAACAAATTCAGGTTTTTATATGAAAACAAAACAAGAAGCTAAAGCCTGCATTATTTGAAAGAGCAATGCAACCCTTTGAAAAAGCGGACACAACAACACTGAAAAGCAGGGATGGCACAGAACACGGGGAACAAGACTTTGGACCACTACCTAGGAACATATTTGAAGAGAGAAGATGCAGTTTTTACCTCCTGCTCTCTAATTCCACCCATTTCCACAGGAGCCAGGATGCGCATCAATCCCAGCAGATTAAAATCTAATGACCAATCTTTTGCCATTAGACATGCCTGCCTACCTTGGAGTCAACATCCAGCCTTGCAGCTGAAAAGCGCTGGGTTTGTTTCTAACCGTTCTCAAAAATAAATTTCCAGGTTCTGAGTTCCTCATTACAGCTGATTTCAGAGCCCAAAATTCATTAGTTGTGCTTCACCACCTCCCAACTGACACCACTGCACAATGCAGCCAATTCCTCAGAGCTCTGACACTTCTCCTAAATATGCCAAGGTGGTTTTTTCCTTTCTGTGGAAGGAAATACAACAGCAATGGAACAACACACTTGTTACGTGTTGCAATGGGATTGAAAAAGGGGGGATTGAAAAGAATCAGGAAGAACTGATTGTGTATCCTACCAGCAAAGCTCCCTTTCTGTTCTTAACAAAAATTCAAGTCCATGGCCTGCCTGAAATTATATAAGGATGGGTCAGCTAAAATGTTTAAATGGTTCCATGCTGACCACAGGAGAACAAGCCACTGCCAACAACTCTAGACCCTGTGATCTGGGAAATGCATGGATTTTTATTTTTAAGTAGCTCCATTTGGATGCATTTCTTTTAGAGACACTGCTAATTCTACCTCTAAATCCACCTGGCAGATGTGATATTGTTACAATGGAATTAAGAACAAGACTGAATCACATAGAGAATTATGAAAAAAGCACACAGCAGGGCAAGGCTGGCATACAGCTCCCCAGAAAGGCTGTGGCCATCAGACTGGGGAAATAGAAACACCTGAAAATAAAGCTCTATTTTATATGGCAATGTGGATTAGTCCTTCTGAGCCTGGTATTGGTCATGCTCAGGGCAGCTGTGCTCCTTCAGTGCCTGCTTCAGATTTCACATCCACACTTCCATGTTTTCCACGTCCTTCCTCCTTTACATGCAACAAAACTTCTTCAGCATGGGAATATCCCTGTTTTCCATGAAAACCAATCCACCCTTGCATGCCCGTGGAACACACACCCCTCTATCAGCTCTGATTTGAGCAGCACCAAAGCTGAAAGCAGCTCCATGGCTTTTAGGAGGCTCTGGAGAGCATCTAAGCACTCACAGGTGGATAGAGTTGTAAAAACAGGTAAAATGGGAAGTACTGTTGGAGCTCCCATAGTTCCTCAACACTGAGAGCAAGACACTGCCCCTGGCTCATCCCTGTCCCCTTTCCAAGGTCTCCAGTCAGCTCAGCAAGGGACCCTCTGGCTAAGCATCATCCACCCTCATCCTTCCCCAGGGGGTTTACAGCCTGATCCCAGGTTTCCAGCTCCTTCTTGAGTTCTTGAGCCCCACAGCCTCATCCAAATCCATACCAGCAGCAAGCAGCATGTTATTCCTACCCCTGCACAATTCCTTCTGCTAAAAGCAACAAGGGGTCCACGACCAGGCAATCTGCTGGATAATGCCACAGAAACTGCCACCAATTCGTGGGTTAAAGCCTTTTCCCCGCCACTCCAGAAGGCTGAAATAGTCGTAGCCAGCCTGGAGAACACAACCAATTTATTACAGCGATCGTTTCTCGCCGGCTCCCTTCTCCGATCCCTCTCACTGCTTCCAGCAGAATGTTAACTCCGCGAAAACGGAGCAGTGGGGAAAGGGAAACAGTGTTCCTACAGATGTGAATGTCATGTAAATGTCAAACCTCCTGTTAAAATTTGATCAGGAGACTGACTGAAAGGGAAAGAGCACTTCTGTGAGTAAACCTGCACATTAACAAGAGTTTCAGCCTGTCTGCTCACAATGGGACCTCAGTGACGGATTTCATTATTCTTAATTTCCCGTGTAATATTAAGCTGCAATTGATTTTGCTAGAAGATCATATATAGCAGTACAAGAACTGCAAACAAATGTTGGCTGGCAAGATGGACCTACACGGGTCTTAAAATTAAAACCTTTGTGTGCCTTTTCTACAACTGCACTTAATAAAAAGGAAAAAAAAATCATTTCTTTTGCATTACAAGTAAATGCCTCTCTACGTAGAAAGACCTGGAGCATGTGCACCCATTCACCTGTGTCAGGAGACAGAAGGTGGTTTCCCACTAAATTCCAAAATGCAGAATTCCAGCAGACACTATAGGAATATAGATAATAGCAATGAACCAATCTCCAAAGTTTTTGTCTTGGAAAGGAACTGTTTTATTCCAAGACTGCACAGTCCCACTGGACACGCTCCTTGGTAAACCTCAAGGAGCTGTTCCTGTCTCAGGGACTCTCCCCCTGCTGAGTGACCAAAGTTCTGTCGTTTCAGGACCCTGGACATCTCCCAGTATTCCAACAGCAATGTTGGATGTTACTGGCACGGGGAAAGAGAGATTTGTGTACAGAGGCAGGAGCAGGGCGTTAGATTAGATTGGATATTAGGAAGGAATTGTTCCCTGGGAGGGCGGGCAGGCCCTGGCACAGGGTGCCCAGAGCAGCTGTGGCTGCCCCTGGATCCCTGGCAGTGCCCAAGGCCAGGCTGGACACTGGGGCTTGGAGCAGCCTGGGACAGTGGGAGGTGTCCCTGCCATGGCAGGGGTGGCACTGGGTGGGCTTTGAGGTCCCTTCCAACCCAAACCAGTCTGGGATTCCATGAACTGTAGCTGTCGGTTTTAACACCGAGTTAAAGACTTGCTTCACTCTAAAACACAGAGACAGAAGAATTCTACAGCAACATTCAGCTAACTCAATGCAAACTTAGGATTAGAAAAATTTTCCAGCTACATGACACTTTCTCCATCAGCTTTACATGTCCCCACCAAACCACCACCTCCTCTCAGCACACAAGGACTAACTCTGGCACGACCAATGCCAGCCCCTTTTCAGTTCACAATTATTTTCAAACCAGTCCAACAATTGCTCTGAACTGAACCTTTTCTATCCAAAAAGCCCCCACTTGTATCAGATGTGTGTGGCTCAAAAGAGATCATTTTGCAGTAGCCTTGGCATAGTAGTCACCTGTTGTGCCACCAAAACAACCTGCTCATTTCTTCCACAGGAATTATACAAGGATATCCTTGGAAAGAACTTGGAATTTCATGCCCTCAATGACATCCTCTGTGGCTGGCAGCCCAAGTCATAAACTTGTCACTATCCTGAAAATTGTGGGAGGGCAAGAGGACATAACATCCATATTTCTGATGGATGAATCCCTTTAGTTTGAGACTCCCTTAGTAGTTGGAAGATTTTTTTCTTTTGGTAATCTGCCTTCAAAGATATTAGAATAGGAACATTGTCAAAGACTCTAAGGGAGATCATTGTAGCCCCCCCCCCAAAAAAAGAGTTTTTAAGAGATTTCAACAATCCTCTGTCCTTTCCCTTCAATGAGGCAATGCAGGCCCTGTCTTCCACAGCCTCATTGCTGTTTGAAGTTTTAATCAGGAAGAAATAAAGCCGAAAGGGAAGCGGGTTGCGGTGCCAGTGGACAAAGCCTCCATCTATTATGAATTTCATGAGCAGCCTGATTCATCTATTCAGTAGCTTCAGTCCCCCCAGCTTCCTTCCCAGATGAAAAAAAGCCACAACGGTGGTCAGCTTTCCTGTCCTGCTGTAGCTGCTATATTGCTGAACTTCCCTCATCCCCAGAAACCTCTGGATAAATCCAGAGCAACTACAGAAACGAGAAACACCACCCACCCAGGAGCCTTTCCCCTCCCTCTCCTCTGCTTCCCTAGGGGGCTGCCAGGCACAGGGACACCACAGGGGCTGCTGGGGAATTCCTGGGGGCTCTGCGCTCCTCTCCTACTCCAGCTGTGTTTTCACAGGATCTCATTCCCTGGAGTTGTTCAAAATACAAAGTGAATTTTACGAGCCCCATGGTTCACCAGTCATGAGTCCTATTTTATTAAAGGCTGTGCATCCTTGAAAACCAAAACCATCTGAAACTCACCGGGTGAATTTATCCAGATCTTCCTCAGGTATAAGGACTTATGCAAATAACCTTGTTTCACACTAAATGTTAAAAGATTTTTTTTTAAACTGCAAGTTTTATTCCAATGAAAGGCATTACTCTCAGAAAATAAAAAAATTGTGGAAAAGTAGTAAAGGAAGGCTGCTGAATAAGATTATCTTCTGCTCTGTGATTGATTTGGGCACTACAGGGGAAAAAGTCTAGCAACTTAAGTAAAATGAGAGTCCTGGAAAGCTCCTTGACTATCAGAACTGCAGCAATTTCATTACTATGAACAAATTCATGCTAGTGGACATCTGAGTAATAGAGTTCAGACTGCTCTTGAGAGATGTAGAGATCCTGTTTGTGAATGTTAAATAATTTGAAGCTCCGTAAGCGAAATGGATTCGGAAACCAGTGAGTGCTTCTTTGAACTGAACTTGTGCTCACACATCTGCCCCCCCTCCCCTTTCTCTGACAGGAACTGAAAAAACGTAAAAATTCAATAGCAATCTATTTCTGCATCAAGTTGTTCATTTTTCCTTGTCATACACATGGCACTGAGGTGTCACAACCTAATTCCATTAGAGTGTGGGTTTAATTTCTAGTTTGCAGTTGTTCTAGATGTGACAATAAAAATAAATAAATTAAATACACCGTATTCTAATTACTTCCACTACCCTGCCTCACAAACGGTTTCCCCAAACTTGCAATCTCTGTTTGCAGACAAGAGCAGAGAATAGAGCCCCAAGTTATTTTATTCTTGTTGAACACACCACCAGAAACCAAAGGTTCCCAAGTTATTTCAAGCTTGGATATTACCCAAGTGTAAAAACTGGAAGAAAAAACCCAAAAAACTTCATAATCCATAAATACAGTTTTCTCGGTGAAGCACAGTTCTGTTCAGGGGAGAATCCTGGGAATAAGGATCCGCCATAGTGCTCAAGAATGTAACCCTGGAGTGCAGCCACACTCAAATATTCATTGTTTAGAGAAAACACTCAAAAAACAGTCAAATGAAAGCTCAATCAAAAGCACATCAACAGTGTTTGCCTCTTCTCCTACTCCCAGCAGGCCATAATGGATTTCTCTGTTTAGAAAAAGATTCCTTTTCTCCACAATCGTGACAGCAATCGCCATAGAATCCTGGTTGGAAAAGACCTCCAAGATCGAAATCCAGCTGCAAACGCCGCCCTGCCAAGCCCACTCCCAACCCACGGTCCAAGTGCTTCCTGCCCTGCGCTGTAAAATCCATCCCTGAAGTCTGAACACCTCCTGTGACGGGAACAGGGTGTTTGCCTGACCGGGGAAACACCCCTACAAACAGGCCAAGTTCACACCAAGATCTGCAAGGAGGGAGCACAGAGCTGCCCGATGCCATCCCAGCAACGTTTGGAGCTGCCAGCCCAAGGCATCTCCTGGCATCTCGGTAGAACTGTTAGCTTCGAATTACGCTGTTTCCCACAACACGGGTATCAGAGAAACCTGGAGTTATACACTCACGTGGCGCTGGGAGATGGCACAGAGCTCGCAATATCCATGACGAGCATTCCCGTGGGATAGCTCCCAGCACACCCAGGCCATCGGATCACAGGAGCTCTCTCCCTCTTGCCAAAATCAACCACGGAAGTGCCCAGCGGAAGACAGCACCCACTGAGGCAGGAGCACTGCTCTTCCACAAACCAGGGGGGAAACTGAAAACATCGCCACCAGCCATTCAAATTACTCCTCACACTGGGATTAGTATTCATGTTTTTGTCAAAAGCACCACGTGAAATGCAAAGTAACAGATTGCAGTTGTTCATCTCTCCCGAAAGAAATCACCAAAACCCTCCAATGGGTGGACACTGAACCAGAACGTGAAAGGGAAACAAAGGAGTATTTTTATCTGTTTAAAATATGCGAGAAGGAAGCACGTGAATGAAGCAAATACAGCAATCAGCACATGAATGAAGTGAATGCAACAACCTGGCTGTGCAGCAAGGCTCCCCAGCTACAACGAGAAGTCTGGAAAATGGACATATCATAGCACCAGCCCTTAGCACACAGCCCTCCCAGATCCTCAGGCACTGCTATTTACACCTTCCCTCTCACAACCTGGGCCCCAAGCCATTAAATGCAGAATTATTTGAGTTGGTTTTAAGTAGAAATGTGTGCTTATGTGTATTTCTGGAAAAACAAAGCTATTTTAGGCACAAATTCTTATCCAAATTGGACTGCCTAACAACAAAAATAACAAATAAAAGCGCTGGTAAAAGTAGTGGCTGTATGTTTGTCTCCCACTAATTCAATCACTCCAGCCAGAGCAGCATTTCAGTTCTTAAACATGATCTTTACCTTAGAAAGGCCTCACTAGTCTTTTACTAAGATGGCTCCTCAAAATGCTTTACCAGGAGCATTTTTCTCCTTGCATCCTTCCCAAACTGCTCCCAGAAATCTTCCCACTGGCTTTAATCAGTCAGCTTTGCCTTTTTACCTCACTTTCTTCTCTCAATACCTCAAATGGTTTATTTGGGTTAGAAAATGTAACGTATGAGCTAAATAAAAAAAAAATAGGGGAGTACTTCAGTGACAGAAAACAGCTGCAGCCTTTGTGGCACCTGCCTTTGAACCTCCCTCTGTTGCTGTTCTTTCCTCGCCCTTCAGACTGCACTATTCCAGGGAATTTATTTGAACCAGCACTGTCTTTTTCAGTGTTGTAGGGCACTCTCTTGATGACAGACAAAACAGGCTGGAGAAGGACAGCAGTCCATGGTTCTTCCTCAGGCAAACATCCAAGACAGGCAAGCTTGGTTTGGTTGAAGTTCCAAGGAAAATTGGGAGAAAGCTTGGTATTCCTCCGTTCACCTTTAGGCTGAGATTGCAGTCGTGATGCCACTGATGTAAATTCCTACAGGAGCGTTATTTCCCAGTGGTTATTCCCACTAGGAGCCAGCACAGCTCTGGAAAGGGTTTTATGCACAGGGTAGGAGAGCCTGACTGGCACCTGGCTCATCCCAGCTCTGCTGTCACTGCAGCTGCAGCTCCCTAATTGAGATCCACCACTCTGCTTGGGCCTTAATTGCTCTCCAAAGCCCCTGCAAGAGGTTCCCAGCAGAGACAAAGTTCCTCCGATGCAGCCCAAGCAAACAAACAAACAAACAAACAACAATTAACACCTTCCCCTGCCTTTCCCGTGCTGGCAGAGAGCAGAGGGACTCCCTTGCTCATCCCAGCTCCCCAGTGCTGGGGTTTGCTGCACCCTGGAACCTCCAAGGTAGCTCCTTAATATTTTGTGTCTGCCCCCGGATGCCTGGAAGTGTCCAAGGCCAAGTTTGATAAGTGGGTAAGTGGGAGCACGGGGTGGGTCTGGATGGGCTTTAAGGTCTCTTCCAACCCAGACCATTTTGGGATTCTGGGATTAGCCAAGGACTGAGGGCAATCACACTGACAAGGTCGAATTTCTGCCAACAGGGGAATCCACAGGGATGCAGGGCAGATGCAGCCACTCTCCAGCTGTAGATCACCCTTCTCCCCACTGGCTTTCTCTTCCCAAGTGAATCCACGGAGAACACCCTTGTCCCTGCCACACCCAAAGCTGTGTTTTGGGCATAGAGAGGGGTCATCAGGAGGTCAGATCAGTAGATTTATATGTACAAAACACACACTCTTAAGTGACTTTAGCTCTTCCTCAGGAGTTTGCCACCAGCCAGCAGAATCACTTTTTCTACCTTCTTTGGAGTTGCAGCTTGATTAAAAGTCCAGCCAGGCATGCAGCGGCCCAAGAACAGCCTGTCATCCCAACCCTAACAGCTCAGGAACACCCCGAGCCGCTGCCAGGGGATCACACTCGCTGCCTGAACTGCCAAGAGCAAACCACTTCCCACTACTGCTGAGTTAGTGCTGATTGTCAAGTCGCTTGGAATAAATCACCTAAACGTGCAAAGCTGCAGGAGCATCTCCTCTCCCAAAAGCCCGCTCTGCTGTGCTTGCACAAGCTTTTCAGGCACTCAACATCTCTTCCCCCAAAAGATTTCACATCAACAAATGCATCAAATAGAATCATCTGGTAGCAGCAAAATTAATATATACCTGCAAGGCACTTTTTTTTCCCTTCATCAATCAGTTGATTAGTTATTTTTAATTAAAAGAGCAAGCTCTGATTGCAGGATTTTGAGCAATAATCCTTGCCACTTTAACTACTGTTTTCTGTGGTTCAGACACTGAATTCCTAAACTATTAATAGGACAGAACAAGCAAACTTGGGTTTAATTCTCAAGCAGCCTTTTGGCTTGATACCTATTTCAAGCTTCCACTATTCAGTTATCCGTCTGCATGTTTCAAGTACCAAGAAGTAAATAATAATTGGCCAACAGACCAGTTTTCATCTGTGCACTCTAAGTTTAAGAAAAGAACAGCTGGTTCACTCATAAAAAACCCCCCCAATGATTCATTTTGCCAGAAGTCTGTTAAGTTTGCTTCAAGCTTGGATGAAGAAGATCCAAAAACAACCTTCATGGGTAAAAAGGTTCTCTTTGCCAAACCAGCAGTTGTATATCAGACTTACTGTTACAGTGAAACTAAGACCAGAATTTACTTTCCTATTTTCAGATTTTGCTGCTTGGCTGGACAGAGGCCCATATGCAGACACAAATATAAAAACAAAAGAAAGAAAAAAAAAAAAGGAAAGGTACTGTTCATGTTATTTTCCTGTTTAGGAGCATTTGGACTAAAGCCTAATTGCTTCCAGAAGTTTACTAAAGCCATGAAAGGAAAAGTGAAAAGCTATTGGTTTTATTTCCTTCACCTGCTTGCTAACCACGAGCAGAGTTTTAACAACTTATGTCCCTCGTTTGAAGCTGTTAACAAAGTACACTTAAATCCCAGGGTTCAGGGGTAAACCTCCATGGATTTCAGGCTGCTAAGGCATGGGAAGAAGGAAAGGAGCAGCAAGCAAGGGAGGCCTGAAGGATCCCACTTTTTAAGGATGTGTCCCACTAAAGCAAAACTGTGGTTCCTGAAGCATCCAGGGGCCAGCAGCAATGCATAAGCAACTTATGGAAGTTTATTTTGTAAACTGGGGGAAAAGAACCCAGGCCAAGTTCTACCTCCTGTCTGATATCCATGCTCTTCTGTCAGCCCTGGCAAGGCTCTATACCCCCAAATCAGTCCTGCAGCAGCCTCTGAAGCACAAAGCTTCAGTCTACACCCAGTACTGCAGTGGAGCTGTCCCAAACAGACACCAACCCCAAAGCCATCCCACGGGTAATAAACGCATCTATATCATGGTTGCAGGGCAGCAACTCAACAGACTTTGTGCTTCAGGCTTCCATTTCTGTACAGAAAATCGGAGGCCAGATCTGAGCAGCTCATTTGCACAGCTGATATGATGGAGGAATGAGTGATAACCATGGTCTCACAAAGCTGACTGAACCCCTTCATCTGCAAAATGCACACTGAACAAGCACTCACTTGTGAAGGCGTTTAGCAGGTTGCTCTAACAACCATTCCCATTTTGCCAAAGGAATTGGATACTCTCACACTTTCCCAGACACGCACACGAGTTGTCATTGGGAAGTTACAGGAAAAGCAGGATGTGAAAAGCTGCACTACGAAACTTTGAATAAAAACACGAGCAAGCCTGATTTTAAGTGTCCCTTCACCTGTCCACGGTCATTCCCTGGAAAATTAAGCACGTGTCACCTACAGTCACTGTGCCTTCCAGAGGGTGGCATAAGGGGGCCTGCCACATCCACAGCAGCTGAAGCAAGAGAGGAGAGCCAGTAGTCCCCGGTTTGGGAGTAACCTGCCTCAAATTTCGCAAAGCTTTGACACACCAGAACGTTGAAAGCGGGGTGGGTTCCTACGCCGCTGCTGTGGGTGCCGGGTTACGTGTGTGATGAGGCTGTCGCTCCTGCGGCAGTGCCAGCACGCTCCCGTTGCCCCTTCAGGAGGCTGGGAAGAGCACCCTCACACCCGGCTCCGTGATCCATGCAGACCCGGCTCTGCTGGGAGGCAGGAGGAGATCGCACCTCTCGGGGAGAACTGAATTTGGAAGAGTTACACGGCAGGAACAGTTTGCATTCATCCCCGGCTTGTTACGTGGGATCTCGAGAACATTTGCTTTACCACTCCAGCTATACGGTTTGATTTTATTTTTAAATGTCTCTTTTTCCCCAGTTTCCACTAATCAGAGAGCAAAACTGTTCTCAGTCGAAGTGAGAAACGTATTTGCTTAACACGCAGACAGCCCAAAGAGCAGTCTGAGGAATTTATATGTCACGAACCTCCTCCCGTCGGGGGGTGGGTGGGAACAGACACGGAAATGTTTCCACCTTAACTTTTGATGATGAGAGTGGGAGAAACCCGCCTTGCAAACACAGGGGCTTCCCCCCACACCTCGGCGGGGCCCAAGTGATTCAAAGGGAACTGATTTGCATCCGAAAAGCATTTCGACTACCACACCCCTCCCTCTAAATTAACATCCAGTCATCCTTAATGGCCACTGCCGAAACACGCAGAAGGGCTGGAAAGCCGGCACCTGCCTCTGCCGGCGTGTGCCCCCAGATGACACTACCCACACGTCTGTCTTGCTCTTCCCGAGGTAATCTCAGTGCTCAGGCTCTAGCCCCCACGGCTGACCTCACCGTACACCCCTCAAGTTCGCACAACATTTCAAACACAGGGCTCGCAGCAGCCACGGAGATAGATAAAAATCAGTGGGGTGTGTAAAAGGCAGGCAGCAGAGTCACATCGCCTACCAGGAGCCGGGCACCGGGGTTACCTTGCGAGCTCCTGCCATAATCCCACTCCCAAAGCTTTCCCGGGGCTTCCGAGCCCGAGAAGGTGTCTCCCCGCAGCTTTGCGGTTGCAAGGCAAGGAGCTTCCCGTCTCTCCTCCGCAGGACTCCCCCGATGCCTGAAGGCTGAAGCACTCGGGAAAAGGCAGCAGGGAAGGCACCCAGCATCACTCCGCTTCCCCCAAAGGAGCTCGGAAATGAGCTGGAACAGCAGCCTCTCCCGCGCCAAGTATTACAGGAGCGGAATACTAACGGGTTCCTTGATTTTACCCATTACCATATGCAGATATTAAAGTCTGAGCGCTGCATTTCTGCCACTACTGGCCCTCGCAAATTAACCCCGCATCTCAAAGCGACACCACAATAGTTGAGGTCACCGTCTCTCCTCTGCTTGGCGACAGGGACCGATGGGGAAGGGGAGGAGGAGGTGGGTGTTTGTCCTCGCTGGAGGAGGCTCTCCCGGCTCCGGCCGCGGAGCCCTGCCCTTGCCCCAGCAGGGTAGGAGCCTCCGGTCTGAAGCAGCCCGAGGAGCCGCGGCAGCGCAGGTGCAGCATCCCCCCCACCTGCGCATCCCTCCCTCGCCCCCGACTTACCCCCTTCCGCCGGGAAACTTTCGGCCGCGGCGGGCAGCGGGACGGGCCGGGCCGGGGGCCGCCGCCCTCTGGCAGCGAGGCCGCGGGGTCCGTGCGGG
>VXAZ01007282.1:631370-722058 GCA_013399875.1 Gymnorhina tibicen
CAGAGCGGGCCAGGGGCTCGGGGCGCGCTCCTTCCCTCTCTCCCTGCCCCCCTCCCTCCCGCCGCGGCTGCGCTGCGCTCCCACCCCGCGCCCCCCGCCCTGCCCCAGCGAGAGATGCTCCGCGGCGCCGGGGAAGGAACCTCCGGCAAAGCCGCACTCGGCACTTACTGAGCCCAACTCCGGACGGGCGCGCACCCACTGCCGAGGCTGTGCTTGCTGCTGATGCCTTATCCCCAAATGCCACCTGTAGGCCTGTTTCCTCGGAGGCTCGGTGTCTCGGCTGCCACCCGCCTGAATTCGGCGTGCGAAGTTTCAGGTGGCGAATCAACACCGTGGGGACCTGTTGGCTGCCCGGTGTGCGGCTCCCGCTGCTCCCCGAGAACACCCCGCACAAACCTGGGCCAATCGCACCCGCTGCTGCAACACGAGAGGCCCTGAGGGGGCAAACCTCCGGGTGCTACCCTAAAGCAGCACAAACCTTCATTTCCTAATAAACAAACTCCGCGTTGAGTCAGCCGTTTATGGCCGATACAAGGGAAGGACCCGTCACAAGCGAGCGGCAGCTCAAGAGCGGCTGGTTTTAAACGCAAATATTCACTTCTTCACCCTGCCCCCTCCACTCATCTCCAGCCCGGGGCAGGACAGGCTCTCTCACTCCTACAAGAGAGTTTTTCCTTAGCCAAGTGAATACAAAACGCGAATTGGCCCATTTAATTACACCAAACTCCCCTCCCCTCTTGACTTCAAACCCCTCTATTGGGTTTACCTGTGCTCCTCCCTCACACTTCTGCAGGCAACTCCACCAACAAAACCACCAGCACCCGTCTGTAAAACCTTTTAAAAAAGGAAAATAATAGCTCCTGACCTTTCACGTGAAGATGACCATGTAAATCTCGAGTGTCTCAATATCCTCTCAGATCCAAACGTCAACGCAGACTTAGAAACCACAAATTTTCTGCACAGAAGCTGAGTAAAATATGATCTTCCCCAGATATTTTCAGAGGAGCCTGCTAATGCCTTTGGAACCCTAATAACCAATCCCAGCCTTCAGAAGGACTCGCGCTGTATTTCCAGAGTCCCGAGGAGCTCTAACACTCCGGATATTAGACACGGAGCACAGAGTTTGATCCGAGGGAAGCGGGATGCTGCCGAAGTAGCCTACACTCAAGTGCTTCTCCCCTGGACGGCGCCACGTAGCAGCACCCACCGCTCAGAGACCCTCACCGCGGCCGCGCTCGTGGCCCCAAACTGCGGCCAGGAGCCACTGGGGCGAGTGGCTTCGGGCGAGTGGCTTCGCTCCCTCCCGCACCCGCTCAGGGCGCGGGGCCGCGGCTCCTGCAGCTGGGGCGGCCTCGCTGTTACAGTGCGGGTCCCCTATCCCATCTCCCATCCCATCCTATCCCATCCCCCGCGTCCTCACCTCCGCCTCGGGCCCCGCTGCCTCCGCCGTGCCCCGCTCGGGAGCGGCGCGGAGCCGCGCTCGCCAAACGCGGGCAGAGTGTGCCCCCGCCGCGGCTCGGAGGGACGGCGAACTGCAGCCGCAGGCACCGGCCGCTTGCCCCGCTTCCTGCCTTCCTTCCCTCCCTCCTGCCCGCCCGGCACCCCCGGCCCGTCCATCAGCGCCTCCCTGGGCGGACATCGCCCCCTCTCCCTCACCTCCGCGCACCTGCAGGGGCTTGCCTTGCTAGGGAGGACAAAATCCCGCAAACTTCACTGAAACAGAGAGGAACTGAGGCGCGCCGGACTCCGTGTGGGCTCCGAGAGTGGGATCACCTCGGGGATGCTGGCGTGGGGTGGGAAGTGAACAGGGGTGATTTCCGTGAAGTAAAAACGAATATTAATTACAGCGGCTGAAGGGGGAAGATCGTGTGTCCTGGTGCTGGCATAGAGTCAGCTCATTAGCAGAAGTGGTGTTTAGGCTTCCAGCAGTTGTCCTTGCACATTTGTCTTTACAAACAAGAGATACTTGTAAAGATCCTCGTGCACTTCAATAGAGGCCCACAAGCTTCCTTGTTAACTTGCTTTAAATATAAGCATTTCCTGAATATGTGAGCTTTGCAGGCTTAATGGGAGATTTCTGGTGAACTATCTGAATAAAAATCTCAAACAGGCAGGATCAGCAGCCTGTGGAATCAGGGACTCAGCCGTTATTCATTTTTTACTTCAATATTTATGCACAACACCGCACATACACTGAAACTTCCCCTACCTCTGCCCCCAAAGCTTATGAGCTTAAGCCCAGATCAATGCAGTGGCCCAGGCCAGATGCCTCCACTCAGAGCAGGATGCAAAGAACAATTATTTAACAATAAAACCCCAAGAAGACTGAGGTTGGCTGGAGATCCCAACTCCACTGCTGCTGCTGTTCCCACCACAGCTGCTCACATGAAGACACAAGTAGGGCTCAGAAAATGAGTTCTGCCCAGTTGGCTGCCCTGTCACCAAAAGAAAAGTTCCCCAAGTTCATCTTAGCCTTACAGCAGCTTTGCTTGACCCAGTTCAACTCACTAAATCAGCAGAAAACTCACCTGGCAGCAAAAGGCAGCATCTCCTTCATCCTTAACAAGCCAAGGGGGATCACTGAGGAGTCAGATAAGCAGCAAAGCCATTGCTGAGCAGGTCTGGGATGAGCAGACCTTGCAGGTGGTGCAGGACCATCCCCTTCAGCTGCCAGTTGTTGTTACACTTGCTCAGCCACCCCGTGACCCCTTCTTCTCAATTTCACCTGTGTAAATCCAGATAAAATCCCCCAGCTGAACCTGAGGCCAAAATTTTTTCCCTTGCCTTCTCTGAAGGCAAAAGCAAAAGCCATATTGATTTAGATGGAGCCTTCTTGTGTTCCTCTGCCATACAAAAGTGATGAGAGCAAGAATTTTAACCTGTGTGGTACCCTGGTGCTCTACAGGTATCCTGTCAATACTGGAATGGCAATGTGCACTTGGCAAATCAGCTCACAGCTCATGCCTCAGCACCATTTGTAAGCACGCAGGTGAATGAAAACTTCTCTTCTCTGACTTTCCTTCCCTCATGCTTCTTAAACATCCAAATTCTTCCAGTTAACTCCTGGAGGAAGGAAAGGAAGCAGAGGGAGGTTAAGCAGGAGGGCAATGCTGCTCAGCATCTGAGGTGTTGCACTGGCCAGGTATTTTCCCCACCAGCATTAGATGCGCCACAGAGATTTTAGCAGAGAATCTTGTTTGCTTATACAGGAGACTGACAGGTCTGAGAGCTCAGGAGCTTCTGTGCTAATGCAGAATCAGCAGCGCTTGTCACAGTGCACAATCATATTTGAGAAGTAATGCTTTTACTTGGAGAAAAATTTAATTTCTACTTCAAAATTTGGTGGATGATTTTAATAAGAGAGTCGGAATTACAAGCGAAAGTGTGAAGATTCCATTAATCAAATATTTGCATGTGCTTACGTATAATTTAAGTGACTCTGCCATTTATTTAATCTTAAAATTCAGAGTGAAAGAGCAGAATTGCCACTGTTTGTTTAGGTATGGCTACATTCACTAAGCTCATGCCTTAAGCCTCTACTTAATCTGTTTCAATACTCAGAATAATTGCAAACAGGGCGATAACTTCTATTACATCCCTGCTTTCCCTTCTCCTTTAAAGAACAGTTAATCACAGGAAGAATGTGAAGAGGCATTTGCAAAGTTCTGATTTTTTTTTCCAATGGGCCAGCTGTACTGAGAATTTGTTCAAGGATCAATGTGCATTTTATATGAATACAATTAAAGTTGTGAATATCATTCCCCAAAGCCCCAAATTAAGTTCCCCTAATCCATAATCTCCTGTAAGTGTTGAAATGGATGGAAATGTTATTGATTTCAGTGGAAGCAGGTGCAGCTCCTTTATGTGCTGGTCCATCTCAGGCCATCTGTACCTATGTGAGCGTGACATGTACACTGTGTGCAGCACAGATCTGTACCTCAATACCACCCACAACCTGCTGCACATGGAAAAGATATCAATTCCACATGTTACTGGGGGAAATCACAGCCAGGAGCATCTCACACACATTAATTAATTTACATTTCCTGCGAGTCGTGTCCACAACAGAGACACAAAGACAAACAATCCAAACAAGCCATGCTGCAAATCACGTGCAGAGGAAAGGCTGGCACCCAGAACCTGCTGTTGTCCCCATGTCCAGATATCCATCCCACTCCTCGTTAATTCGGGGAATGCTGAGTGACCACGCTGCCCATCGATTTCATTTGTGGCTCTGAGTGCTCAGCACTTTTCCACATTAGGCCTGAGGGTGCAGGAGATGAGACAGAGAACGGCCACAAAAGCTGTTTTGGCTGAAGGGGCTTGCTCAGCAACACGCACAGAGCCTGCAGCAAACACAGGGACAGAGGAGAATTCTTCTCAGTCACCTGCCCCCAGCACAGGTGAGCCTTTCTCTTCCAGCAATCCTCTGCATTGTTCACTTCTCCAAGCACCCCGGGAATTCCACACATGAGCTGGGAATCTTCCTGACACACGCTCAGGTGCACTGACCCCAGGTACGTGAGAGAGCTGGCAGAGAGGTCAGTGCTGCAGTTAAAGGGGGCACCCCAATCTCAGAACCAGTGAGGTTGGAAAAGCCCTCCAAGATCACCGAGTTCACCAACCCAAGTCTATTTCTACATATTTTTTTGAATACTCCAAGTGTGGTGACCACGTCACTTCCCTGGGCAGCCTGTTCCAGTGCCTGAGCACCCTTCTGGTGAAGGAATTTTCCCTAATATCCAGTCTAAGCATCCCCTGGCCCAGCCTGAGGCCGTTTCCCCTTGTCCTGTCCCTGTTCCCTGGGAGCAGAGCCCGACCCCCCCGGCTGCCCCCTCCTGTCAGGGACTTGTGCAGAGCCACAAGGGCCCCCCTGAGCCTCCTTTTCTCCAGCCTGAGCCCCTTTCCCAGCTCCCTCAGCCGCTCCTGGGGCTCCAGCCCCTTCCCCAGCCCCGTTCCCTGCCCTGGACACACTCCAGCCCCTCCAGGGCTCTCTGGTCAGGAGGGGCCTGAACTGACACAGGATTTGAGGTCCCTCCCCAGTGCCCAGAGATGCTGAATTAAAAGGTGACACCATGGCTGGCTTTTCATAACTTTTGAGTGCCTGACACTGCAACTGAAGCAACTCCTAACACAAGAAAAGCACCGTAAAGAGGAGAGGGCTGCTTGTATTGCCATCTTTTCTTCACGTGAGAACAAGGGGAAAGAGAAACCCCAGCAGCTCCTGCCACCAGCTGTGTTCAGGCCCCATGAGAGAAACTGCATCTCCTGCCAAAGAGAGGAGATCTTTATCTTGACTGAGAAGTGGAGTACTGAGGTTAATTTTTTTGTGCACTCACTGGAATTGGTGAGACAATATTGCATTACAAGTCTGGTGTGGCCCAAATCCTTTCTCAGTGTTCCCTGAGGAGCCCATGTCCCTGCCAGAGCCTCCTGCCGTGATCCACAGTGGCACAGTGTGCCAGGCTGCACCATTTATGTTTTGACAAACTGCCAGCATTTCGCTAAGAAATCAAGTGCTAAAAAGGGAAATTAGCAAGTTTACATCTCAGCCAAAACTGAACAGAATTTCATGAAGTAAGAAATGCTTTTCTCTGGTTCTGGAGGTGTTTTTCCCTGCCAAGTTCCAAAGGCTCATGGAAAACAACCTAAGTGCTTCAGCCTCTAAAAAATGTGGTATGGATCTCCTACCAGGGTAAATCCTGATAACCTGAAATAAACACACTTTGCTCAGAAAGCATCATAGCTTGAACCAGAAAATGAGACTGGATAGTAGCAAACACAAAGCCTTTTGTACCAGGAAGAACACATTTATGACTGTTAACAAGCACAGCACACAGTCCAACTTTTCCAAACTGGGATGCTGCACAGATGGAGGGTTTGGAAAGCTCATCTCACATGGGATGCACTTCACTTGGAGCTTCTGATCCCTCTCCCAGAAGAAGGGCTGATTTACACCACTGACCATCGGTTCTCTGTAGAGCCTGGGGACAGCTGTCAGAATCAGGTGGGCTTTTTGGAGAACTGACACCAATAAGGGTTCTGTTCGCACGCACACAAAATCCTGAAGAGCTGAACATCTCTGACTGGTACTAGAACTAATAGCAGCTAAGGATAATTAGCAGCTCCCAGAACACACTCAGCAGCTTTTTCTACAACTTAGTTGTGAATACATCCATCAAGAGTGATTACACCTCACCAGTAACTAAATTACAAAGTTAAAACACAAATGAAGGCTGAGTGCAATAACAACAATTCAAATGTATTCTCCAAAGCCAAGGAAAGTTTTGTCCTTGCATCATTTCACTCAGCTGGGAACTCTTCCATATCTGTGGTTTATAAACACCTTTGAATAGCTTTTTAAATTACCTGATTGCAAATAAAGCGAAGAACTCGGGAAAATATTAACCCTTGTTTATTTAATATTTTGAAATTTGTATTCAGTGTGTTAGAACAATGCCTAGAAACTCTCGTGTTCCCCTACTGAGGTAACAATTTCCCTGCACATGGCAGGGGGTTTAAGGTCCCTTTTAACCAAACCCATTCTGTGTCTCTGTGATTTCATATTTCTTTTGATTTCTCTGTTAGCAAACCCAAAGGGAGGTAGGCTGAGGTTGAGGAAGGAACTCACATTAATGTCTCCCCCACCTTTAAATGCAGCACAAGTTCTCTGAGTTGTGACACGTGAACAACAATTAATGCAAATTTAAAATGTGTATTTTCACCCACCCAATGAGAATTTACTTCAGTGTAACCAAAATATCACTGCTTCTCATAATCAGAAGAGTCCTAACCCACACAAACTGGAAAGAGAGAATTTAGCTCATTATATTCATAGAATCATGGAGTGGTTTGGGCTGGAAGGGTTCCAACCCCCCTGCCATGGGCAGGGACCCCTTCCACTGTCCCAGGCTGCTCCAAGCCCCAGTGTCCAGCCTGGCCTTGGGCACGGCCAGGGATCCAGGGGCAGCCACAGCTGCTCTGGGCACCCTGTGCCAGGGCCTGCCCACCCTCCCAGGGAACGATTCCTTCCCAATATCCCATCTATCCCTGCCCTCTGGCACTGGGAAGCCATTCCCCCTTGGCCTGGCACTCCAGACCCTTTTAAAGAGTCTCTCTCCATTTTTCTTGTAGCTCCTTCAGGTACTGGAAGGCCACAATTAGCTTTGGCAAGAACCTTCTCTGGCTCAATCAGGTGCATCCTCACTGCTGCAAAGCTCCAGGAAAACCACAGGCAGTCTCAGCTCATTGGACAGGGCTGTCCTGGCATGCGTGGGAAGGGGTTTGAGGAGGCAGGCTATGCTCTCCTCCCAAAACTAAAATACATGAATGGTTCAAAGGCACATCCTCCAGGTGGACAAGGCTGCCCTTCTGTGCTGGCGAAGGAAATTAGAAAAAAGGTTCCCTAAAAATAAACCATTACTATGGTACCATAGTACCAAATCATGGCCAAGGATTCCCAAAAAATACAGTAAAATCACAGAATCCCAGAATGGTTTAGGTTGGAAGGGACCTTAAAGCCCATCCAGTCACACCCCCTGCTGTGGACAAAGACACCTTCCACTGTCCCAGGGTGCTCCAAGCCACGTCCAGCCTGGTCTTGGGCACTTCCAGGGATCCAGGGGCAGCCACAGCTGTTCTGGACACCCTGTTCTCAATTTCTTGCTATTTTGATGTGTCAATATGAAGCTACAAAGGAAATCACATTGGTTTGCAATCTCTGTACTTCTGTGTTGAAGTAGGACAAAAAAGGGTTGACCCACTCTTGCCCAGTTCCACGTGAAGCCATCTGTGTTCAGTCCCAAGTTAAGGAATAGTTCATAAAGTCCTGCTACAGTGTCAGGATGGCAGCAATCCGCATTCCCTTATTCCCCAGGGACACTTCAGCACAGGGCGCAGTGCCTGCTGCTGGGGAAACCTGAAACGATATCAGATCCTCTCTGTGCCAACAGGGATTGAAGCTGTGGAATCTCTGAGCTAGGAGAAGGAATCCCAGTGTCCCCTAGGTCTGTGAGGTGGAGTGCACAAGCTGGCACAGCCCAGCACAGAGCCCTCACCCCCAGCATGGGAGAGACCACAACTGGGAATCGAGTCAAGTTTTAACTCTACTGGAATTTCTGGTCTAACAGAGGGGTGAAAGTCAGGGAAGTGACTTTCCCAGACGTGAAACACAGAGTTACAAAAGGTCTAACAGACACGGGACAAGTCTTTTAGATGGACGAATGGGCATCCCATTAAAGTTGAAATGGTTTCCAAAAATATCCCACTAAAGACCTCATCAAAGCCACTTTGCCAGTAGCTGTAAATGTCACACAACAGCTCCTAGGTAGCTCTTGAGGACAGAAGGGGACACTGTCTTAGCCACTGGCAGAAGCAACAGAGGAACCAGAACACACTTACTGCAAATGGATGCCTGCCAGCCCCGTGCAGTTAATAACCTTTACTCTGAGCAAAGTGTAACATTTAATGGTCCAAACAGTGAGTGTTGCTCCTCTGGGGACTCCTTCCCATAGCCTGAGGGAGAAAAGCAGCCTTTGCTACTTACCACATCCCCCCGAACATGCTGGCTACTCCAGTCCATTCCAGCCATTCTTTAACAGCACTCCCTGCGTGCCTTCCATAATTACATCTCTTATTAAATGCTGATCACCCTTGACATGGACACTGGAAACACAACCCGTGGCATTTTCCCATTAGAGACTGATGGCCAGTTTGGTGCTAATCTATGTTTGCATCAGTATTAAACAAGCAATAGTCTCACTGAAGTTCCCCTTGATTTATGTGGGCACCACAGAGATAAGGGCCCGAACCAAAAATCTAAACAGGCCATTTATTTTTCTTAATCGGGAGAAGCACAGATGGGATTTTAGGTGGATACAACAATTTAAGCCATGAATTAATTTTTGAAACTACTTTTTACTGCCTGAAGAATCTTTTATCACCACCATTGACAACTGACTATGTCCCTGAAGGACCTTTGCTCAGGAATCTTCTAAAACTAACTCATTGTCATTGTCCCTAAGGCCTACAGGGCTGGCAGGTGTATTTGTGTCACTTGGGTATTTGCAGCAGGAGAAGATGGATTTTCAATGCTATGAGATTGACCTTTGAAGCCTTATATGAGGTATTGATGGGTTACAAAGCTGGATTGACCAAAAGAATTGAGCAAATCCTGACTAACTCAAGTTTTAGTGTCTTGCCAGTGCAGTGAGGTGTTTGGACAAGCTCAATTTGAATCATCAGCTCATCCCGTCTCAGGTAAGTTTGGACTGGCAGATATTGTTAGGGAACAGCTGTTCCCATGCATTTCTTTCACAGACAAATTAGCTGGAAAATCATCCCCTGTTTAGTAAAGAGAGAAAAATATTTACACAGACCATGGAGCCTTCTGTGCCTTACAGGGCTCAGGAGCCTAAAAATGCAGTGCAAGTTGTCCTCTCTTTATCTACTTACATGCATCATCTACATCTATATATGTAAGTGTTGCTGGGGCTGGGGAGCTCTTTTTTATGTGTTTGCAATGAAATCAGCCTGAACACCTCCAATTTTAACCTTAGTAAGACATTACATGCCTGATTAAACTCAGCAAGGTGGTGCAATTATCGTCATAATTTCCGGTCACTCCCCATTAAAGAAAGAGCAGGCAGTGGTACACAGCAGTGTAACTTATCACAGACACAATGAAGGAAGAATGGCAGGCTGGAAATACTTAGATAAAACAAGAGGCAAATACAGGGAAAACAAAAATACAAAAGCTAATGAATGATATGAAAACAGAATGAGTCATTACAAGACACCATTGTCGTAGGAAGGGATGGCTGGAAGCAATTCATGTGAAAGTGGTATAAGAGAACAACGTTTTATACAACAAAATTAGCCTGAAGATCTCACAGCTGAAAGGCATTCCTGAGGAGAAGCTGGCCAGTTCTTTTGCTCAGGTTACGTCTCCACGGGAATGGAGTCACATCAGCTCATAATAAAACTGCAAACATGAGGACACCCTTCTGCAGGCTCCAGGATGAAATAACCCACGTACCGCCAAGCAGCAGCTGGGGAATGGACAAATTACCCAGAGCAGGGCTTTCTGCACCACTCTTAAGGGCAGCTGAGCCAGCAAACTGCCCGAGACAGGGTGCTGGGCAAGCCTAAGTTTGATGTAATCACAATTCCCAAACTTTTGATAACTTGAGCCCAAAATGGGAAGTACCTGAACTGTGATATAAAAGCAGGCATTTTCGCTGGGAAACTTTCCCCCCATGTTATTACACTTCCTGGGTAAAGCATGCTACTCCATTTATTTTTGAAATTAAGCAGAATATTTACACTGGGCCAATGAAAGAGCCCCCACTGCAATGCTAAATGATGAGTGCAGCACCAGCCCAAAATTAAGTAGGGTGTGTGATGAGGCCTAGAAATTGGGTAATTAGGAAGAACCACTCAAAACCAGAAAATCAAACTGAAAAGCCAATTTAAAAAACCCAAAGCACAATAGGGATTCAAAATTTAGAGAAATATGTTATCATCAAAAGTGCTCTACTGCACTGGTAAGCTCTTTGTTAATTGACTGTTTTGTTAAGGTTCATTAAAGGCTGGTGTTGTAGCCAATAAATCTGGTTGGACAGCTAAAATTTTGTTTTGTTTCCCAAGAGTTGGAAGTGTCAGCCCAGAACAGATTCTTTTCAGCCTGCAATGCCTGAAATTGTGTCTATTGTTTTCAGTCATCAGCTATGTTTGGGTTTATTATTTCAGTTATGTTAATCACTAAGAACTGTAGTCGTGCTCTACACACTGGAAATATCTGTACAACATTCCTGTACCTGCTGGGGCCACAGAGATCACAGCTTCTCTGTTTGGAGCATTTAACCCACATCACAGTAATTTAAAATTGGTTTATTTCCTGTTCTCATCGCAGCTTGGCAGCTCTGTCTCTAGAACATCAAATACTTCGTAGGACTCACTATGTTTCACTCTTGTGGTAATGTGAAGCTCTTTTCTATTTAGAACTGGGATGTTTTATTAGGAGGAGCAAACCCTATCAACTTTTAGCAAAATACTCATAAATTTCAGTGGAATTAGGCACATAAATACTGTAAGGAAGTTTATGATATATAATTTTCCCATAGCTGTGGGTAAGCATTAAATAATTATTAACAATCCTCCACAGAAAATGAAGGTAGTATTATGCTTTACAAAGTATAGTGTATATGTATTTATCAAAATCTAGTTTACTGAGCTTGGTAAATCGATAGGAGCATTTATTATCCACTAAAAACATATATAGAAAAATCTGAATAAAACATAATATATAAGAAGGAGTAAAATAATCAGCAGTGTTCCAAAGTCCACAGAGACAGAAAAGAAACAGACTTGGGCAGGATGTATCTTCCAATTTCCAGGTCCTTTTTATCCCATTTTAAAGCTGTCCATCCCAGTGAACACTACAATCTCTCTCTCATCCTCAGAGAAGTTGATGTTGATCGAGCATCAATGGATCCAACAGTTTCTGGCACGCCTGAGCTGCTGCCTGGCACAGGTACTGCCAACAATTGCTTGAGTATGAGGCCTTTTGGAATATCTTATTAAAATAAATACTGGACAGGAGTCAGTACTTCCCAGGACTCCAGGCCACCTTCCACTGCTCGGATTAACTCTCCCCATTTGACCAAATGAAGCTTCTAACACCCACTTACATTCTTCTCAGACTGAAGGCTAACACACCTCAAGGATAGTTTTTTACTGAGGCCTCTCTGTGTAGGGCAAAATAAACTTTTTCTGGTCTAATGAGGAATGGCAACTGAGTATGAGAAGCAAAATACATGGAGTGCAACTTCCTGGACTGAGTGAGTATCTGGAGCCAAACACCTTTATCAATTACCTTTAAACCCCAGTGGGTAAAGCAGAGATGCAAATCAGCAAAAGAATTCACCTGCTGAACCCAATCTGTAAGAAATTCAGCTATTTAATAATAATTTCTCTTTTTGCATTGCCCGAACAGAAATCTCTTCCACCAGAGCTGTTTGTTCCCTCCCTTGCAGCTGCTCTCTAAATTGCGCTCACTTTTCTGACCAGTAGGGGAGCAAGTTGTGCCCTTCTTCTGCAGGGGAAGAGGTTAATTTTAGCCCTCACAATCCCAAACACTCCTTGGCCTGCTCCAGGCTGCCATCCGGCCGTGACAAGTTGGAATTAAGCCGCACACCTCCCGAGCTCCACAGCAGCCCATCCAAAAATTACACTGGAGTCCTTGGCTTGGCTGCTGGGGGTCAGCACAGCTCAGGGCATGGCCAGGGCTGATCCAGACACACGAGGAACCCCTGAGGAAAGTATTTTCCTGCTCGTGCTGAGCATTTCAGTGACGAAATTCTTCCACGTGTGTCTTCATGCCCCGGGCTCTTTGCGATCTGTCAGCTGCAGAGTTTACTCACTGCAGAAAGGATGAAGGAGCAGACCCCGATTTAAGGGCTGTGCAGACAGAAACAGAAAATCCTGTTAAAAAATAAAAATGAACCCTGAATTCTGACAGCCCCATAGCTGCCCTAAAGAGGCAAAATATCCTGATTTTGGAGAATGCTGTCATCATCACAACATCAGCATGTAGCAGCTCCAACTTCATTTTACACTGCTTTGGCTTATTACAGGCAGGATTCCAACAGCTCTTCTGTTTTCATTAATCCAGTGCATCCTGTGATCTCCTTTTTCTTCCAGTTTCAAAGTCTTCCAGCAATTTTTGGGTTTGGCAGTACACCTTTAGCGTGGAAACTCACGGTAAGGGGAAAATTCGGGGAAATTTACCTTTTTCCCTAAATAAATGAATGAATGTTTTGAATTATGTCTGTGTTTTCTAATTAGCCAGCATAATAATCAACCCATTGTTGAGCAATGACATTAAAGAAGTTAATTCAGAACATCTTTTTGGACATTCAGACAGGCTGCCAACTGCACGTACCTAGGCAGGGAAAAGTAGTGTGGGAAACTCGATGGCCTAGAAATACTAAACTCCAGTAGTTTAATTTAGGAGAGAATTGGGGTCCATGCTGAGCTGTGCAGTCACATCTCTGCTCTGCAGCTGGATGCCTGGAGAGACAACTACAGACAACAGCACAGTTTGCTTAAATAACACAAGTCCCATGCCCAGTCCTGGGCTGTAACTTCCATCTCTTCCTGGTAAAGCACTGAAATAGCAAATGCCCACTTGAAAAATCAAGTTAATGTCTCTACATTGTTCAGGCAGTAACTTAATGGGTTACGTCAAGGTGTGCAAGTTTTAGATCAACTCTTGCAGATCTCATTTCACACTGGCTAATGAACAATCATAGAATCCCAGAATGGTTTGGGTTTGAAAGGACCTTAAAGCTCATCCTGTTCCCCCCCCTGCCGTGGGCAGGGACACCTTCTACTGTCCCAGGCTGCTCCAAGCCCCAGTGTCCAGCCTGGCCTTGGGCACTTCCAGGGATGGGGCAGCCACAGCTGCTCTGGGCACCCTGTGCCAGAGCCTCCCCACCCTCACAGGGAATAAATTATTCCTAATGTGCAATCTAAACCTACTCTCAGTTTGAATCTGTTCCCCCCTGTGCTCTCACTCCAGGCCCCGTCCAAGGTCCCTCTCCATCTTTCTTGTAGGGTCTCTTCACAGAATCCCTGAGGCTGGAAAAGCCCTCCCAGCCCGTGGAGCCCACCCTGTGCCCGATGCCCACCTTGTCCCCAGCCCAGAGCACTGAGTGCCACCTCCAGGCCTTCCTTGGACACCTCCAGGCATGGGGACTCCAAACCTCCCTGGGCAGCCCCTGCCAAGGCCTGAGCACCCTTTCCATGCAGAAATTCCTGCTGCTGTCCAACCTGAGCCTCCCCTGGCCCAGCCTGAGGCCGTTTCCTCTTGTCCTGTCCTTTGTTCCCTGAGAGAGGAGGGCAACCCCCAACATCTTTCCCAATCCCTTCAGGCCCTGGAAGGCCACAATGAGGTCACCCCAAAGCTTCTCCTCTCCAGGTTGAACACCCCCAGCTCTCCCAGCATTTCCTCACAGCAGAGCTGCTCCATCCCTCTGATCATCTGGAGTTGCTCCAACAGGTCCATCCACGTCCTTCCTGTGCTGGGGACTTTAGTGCTAAAGGAGCAATATCAGTTTAAAATGGAAACCTGCCACTGTTGGTTTATTTTTAACACATCACACTCATAGCAGCACTATAAGCAGCAGAAAATGGACTGAAGAAGTGAAGTCTGTAAGAGAAAAAGAGAGACTAACAAAAAAAAGGACTCAGCCTGTGAACATGAAACCCGAGAATTATTAAGAGCCATCTTTTATTCACATAGGATGCTAGGGTTTTTAAGACTGAAGGTCCAAGGCAGTAACTTAGCACATTTTAAAGCTGTCTATGCCAATGGGTATTGCAGTAAATTACTGCCATTTCAAAATACAATGTATGCACCTACCTATATGATTACTCATAAAATGTTGTATTCTAACCTAAACCAAATTTATCAAATTTTACTAGGCCATAAATATAGGTATATTTATGTTCATAAATTACTTAGCTCATTTTTTCAGGAAAAAAAATTATTCAAGACATGCAGTATAGTGTGATATTTAAAAGCAGCAAGGCTATAGGAACGTGTGTTTCTAGCAAAATACAATAAAAATGTATAGACAGGGAAATAAAACTCTTGTATTTACTATTAATGTTCTTCCCTCTACATTGACTATCAATCATCAGGGTATTAACATCACTCAAGAAATGGCATGCTGTGAGAAAATTATGATAATTCATTCTGTAATCCATATTTCTATGAATACATGAAAAAAAAAATGGCACCAATTTAGGTGGGTTCCCTCCCCCCTGCCTAGAAAATTTGATGGGTTATTTTCAGGAGGGAAATCTATACTGCCTTGAAAATGTGTAACTAAATTCACACAGAATGAATAATCTTCCATTGATGTGGTTCCCCCCCGACACATTCCCGAGCTTTCCAAACACACTTTACAAATGGATTTGCTAAGTACTTGCCTTACAGGAATCATTTCCAGCTCCTCAGGGGAGAGAGACAGTGAAAGTTTACTGCACACAACAGCAACACACAGGGGTTAGCGAGGGGTGAGAGAAAGAAGGATCATTTGGGATTGCCAAGGGAGTTTGAAGCGTACAGAGTGACTATCAAAAGTCAAATCGGACCAAAATCAGGAAGTTAATATTCTTCAATTATTTAGCCTGGGTAACAGCAACACAGAAGAACCAAATATATCCTTTTCTCATCTTTTATAGGATTAAGCAAAAGTGAGAAATGGGGAGCATGTGGAGCAACGTCAGGAGAACAAGACAGAAATGGCCTCCAAGATGCTACCCCAGGTTTTGCTGGAGTTCTAAATGATCCCTCACTCAGAGGATGTTGGCGTGAAGTGCTTAATGGGGCCCCTCTTCTTCCTTTGGTAAAGATTTCTAGAGCAATGAGGCATCACAGGTGGGCACAGGGAGAATTTGCTTCCATTGGAAAGCATTTGGTGAGATAATCTGAACTAAAGTAGAGCGTTGGGTTTGGCAATAGAGCTCTCTTACTTGTTCCATCCTGTTTTCCAGAAAAAATGGCCAGAAACCAGGCATTTAGTGTTCCATACAATAAAAAACGTCAGATATGAATCATGTGAGTCAACATATTACAAAATATGAAATATTATCAACATTTTTGATGCTGGAGCACTGAGAAGTGCCTTCACCTTGTCCTCGGATCAGCCGCGGGGCAGGTGCTTTCAGGGAAGGGGAAATGTGCTCACGAACTCTCCAGTGCTAAAGAAATTAATCTTTATTCTTAACGAGCAATTAGACAGAGGTATTTAACCAAGTAACAGACCTCAGCTTCCAAATCCCCTTGAGTTTAAATACTTGGAGTAGAATGCTCCTGTCAGACTCATATCTCCTGTGACGTTTTACCTCCCAAGAACACCCAGTCATCCTCTGAAGCCCCAAGGTGTCCCTCCAAGGCAGAACCTTCAGTGCCTGGCGGTCCTGGGGGTCATTTCTGTCTGAGAGCTTTCAAGCACCCTCCTGGCAATACATTGGTGTTAACTGCACACTCTGTGACAAGGAAAAACACCCCCTTCCCAGCAGTTTATGGACAAGCAGTGGGACACACTTTAAGGGACACCTGTGACTGGGATTTCTGCTTCTGTTTAGTGCAGAGTTATTTCCCTTCAAAAAAAAGGAGAATCCCAGAATGGTTTGGGTAAGAAGGGACCCTAAAGCTTATCCTGTTCCACCCCTGCCATGGGCAGGGACACCTCCCACTGTCCCAGGCTGCTCCAAGCCCCGCCCAGCCTGGCCTTGGGCACTGCCAGGGATCCAGGGGCAGCCACAGCTGCTCTGGGCACCCTGTGCCAGGGCCTGCCCACCCTCCCTGCCCAACCTCCCATTCCTTCCCAATATCCCATCCATCTCTGCCCTCTGGCAGTGGGAAGCCATTCCCTGGGTCCTGTCCCTCCATCCCTTGTCCCCAGTCCCTCTCCAGCTCTCCTGGAGCCCCTTTTGGCCCTGGAATAGGCTCTGAGCTCTCCCTGGAGCCTTCTCCTCTCCAGGTGAGCATCCTCAGCTCTCCCAGCCTGGCTCCAGAGCAGAGGGGCTCCAGCCCTGGGAGCAGCTCCATGGCCTCCTCTGGACTGGCTCCGACAGGTTAACTTCTTCCATGTGCTGAGGCCCCACACTGGACACAGTCCCCCAGGTGGGTGCCTCCAAGGAGGCATTTGGTGAGTTCTGACAAGCCACAGCCTCGTGATTTCCAGTTCTCTTTGGAGGCTGCAGCACACCCCTATAATTTACACCACCAGAGTGACTGAGGAACTGTGGCTCAACTGACTGCCCTCTCCCTACAGGAGAACAGCACTGGAAGTTCCCCCAAGGCCTCAAGAGTGTTGGCAAGAGCTCCCTTCACAGCACAGCAGTGCCCTGGGGGGGTTTTTTAAGGAAAACATCTCCACTTTTAAATTGGAATTATCTAAACACTTTAATTGCTTCTCCAGATTCAGTTTCCTTCCCGGCATTTTTGCTCTCTCTCCCTGCTCCGAGTGATGCTCCTGTGTGTGCACATGGAGAGGGGGGTACCAGGGAAGGGCTCTCCCGGGAGAGCCCGCTGGACATCCGGCTGCTCCTCCCACTTTTCCTGCCTCAGCTGTGTGAAGACCCAGACTGGGTACTAAGTACCCAAATCTAATAAATTCCAGCAGAAAGAGCATGGCTGGACAGAAAAATTGCGAAGATTCTCAGGTGTATTTATTTTGCTGAACACTTGAAATGAGGACAGGTTTTTCAGATAATGTAGCATTTTAAAGAATTTTTTGTTAAAAAAAATCGGTCTCACAAAAACATTTTTTTTTCCTGAAACGTAGCACGAGCTGTATTTCTTCTGTCCACACAATTTCTTGGGAATCTTTGTTTTGATTTAAATGTACAAAATTTAGGCAGTACTTTAGATGTTTTCCACCTCCAGAAGTTGTTCATATGTTCTTTCACGGTTTTTAGAAGGCTCATTTTAATAATGAACAAATCAAACTTCAATTTTTTTTCCCCACTTGGGTTTGGCTAATGCAAACCAGCTGATATTGCTGTAATATGTTGAACTCATTTTGCTATTTGATATGACATATGGAAAAACACACACAATTCAAATATGCCATTAACCCAATTCAAGCTTTGCTGATACTCGCTAGATATTTTGCTGGTATTTGCTTGAGAAATGATCTTTGTTCTCCTTAGTGCAATAGATCTTACTGAAACATCTATCAGGAAGTTTTTTTTCAGTAACAGGGAAATAACAGCAAATAATACAGTAAGAAGTCTGTCAGATATATACTGCATTTTATACTTCTGCATCTCCTACATTTTCTTCCTGACAACTCTGTTTTAACTTTGGTCAAATGAAAAAAAAAATTAAAATTGAGAGGCACAGCTGCCTTAGGTGCAGACCTGGGCTGTCACAGGTTTGATCTGGTCAGTCAGACTGGACACGCCAAATGCACACCTGGAAAAGGAGCCCACATCTGCTCTTGATGCAATTTAACTTCTCAAGTTTTGGCCACTGAAGTTCCCTCTATGTCTACAAAATTGTTGCCCTTATCCAGCAGTGCCGTGGTCTCAGCTCAGCTGGTGGAAGTGGCTCAGCCAAGAACCCCTGCAATGCCCAGCCTAGGCATTCCTACAGCTAAATCCTGGGAGGGAAAAGGCTTGGCTTGGCTATAAAATACAGGAAATCTGCCTACAAACACACATGTTCAATGGCAATTTTCAGGCACGGGGCCCACTCCTGTTAAACTCCAGAACTGGAGCAGGATGCTCTGCCTGGAGTGGGGGCAGAACAACTCCAGCAATGCCCCATTTTCAGAGCTGTCAGTGGTGGATGGAGAAGGGGACAGCATCCTGGGTTTGGGATGAATAATGCTGAAAGCATTAACTCATTGATCCCGAAGCTAAACATCCTGATAGTGAGCTGAAGATGTGGCAGAGCTGATAAAGGAACAAAGAAGCGATCCCACTGATAACTTATCTAAATCTGCTGACTGACACAGCTGGCCTGGGGACACCTGACTGACAGAAGGTTTCTTTAGACTGCAGAAACCCAGATCCGCTTTTTAATGGGAGGATCTCCTAATAAACCCCTTCTTAGGGTGTGTGTGGAATTCCTCCCTGGAGTGAGAATATCCCTCAAGATCGCTCCTGCAGGCTGAGCCAAACAGGTTTGCCCACAGTCCTTGGTGTGGGTGAGTGACATCAATCTCTACCTAATAGTTGTTTTTGTTGGCTTTAATATCATTGTGTCAATATTGCTTCAACAATAGTGCACTATGCTGATAGTTATAGCTCCTGTACTGTGCAGTAAATAATTCCAATTAACATCTCTTAGTCTAATCATTACCATAACATATCATAACACTTATACTTTTTCCTTTAAAAAGCAAAGTTTTTCAATTTTCTGTAGTAGAATCACTGGAGTACTAGGCTAATGACTGCAATTTTAAAGAACTATACACATGTACCATTATCATGAACAAGCAAATATTGATTCTGAGAGAATAGAAACAGTTCAATAAAGTCTTCTTCAGCATCAGTAATATGGCATTTCCAATAAAAATTAATTATTTTAAGGATAATTTACTAAATATATACTTGCTTATTTGAAGCTCATTTGGCAATTTGCTTCCCAAGCAGCGGAATTAGACGAAGTTAATTTTTATTACAATAATGTCAACCAGCATCAGAAAACTTAGATCAGATGGGTTTTTGGCAGTCAAAACCCTCCTTTGAGAAATTATAGAGAACAAACATGTATTTTGGCAGATGGGACTACAACATCTCCCACGGGCAGAATTTGGGTACTTTTTTGTGAGGTTAAACATTCAGTGTTTCAAAGAAGAGTAAATTATTTTCCTGTGTGTTCCTTTTGCCTGCCACCCACCCACGTCGCTCACTATAAACAGCGGAAGCATGCAGGGGTGGTGCTGTAGAGATAGCCACATGCAATTTCTACTCACATTTCCAGCAGAAGGATCCAGGAACTCTTCCAGAAAATCTTCCAGAAAACCTTTCATGAAAGACCTTGGTGGACAGAGAGATAACAGGGGACACTCTGGCACAGGTGGGGTCCTGAGGCGGAGAGGTGGGTGTGGGACACGGGGAGGGGATGTTGTGCAAGCTCAGAGAGACAAGCCAGTGCTCCAGAGTCCAGTATGTTGTCCAGAAAGAAATCCTAGAAAAGTTTTAAAATGCCATTACAGCCACAGAATCATAGAACCATCAATGCTGGAAGAGACCTTCCAGATCATGCCGTCCAACCATCCACCGAGCACTGCCAGTGGACCCCTTAAACCACATCACCCAGTGACAGATCAAGACACCTCTTGGACACCTCCAGGAGTGGTGACTTCACCACTTCCCTGCGAAGCCCCTTCCAATGCTTCACAACCCAAACAGTGAAAATTGGGTTTTTAAATATCTAATCTGAATCACCTCTGTCTCAGCTTGAGGCCATGTCCTCTGCTCCTCTCACTGAAGGCACAGCAAAAGAGAAAGGCCCCACCTCACTCCACCCTCCTGTCAGGGAGTCCCCCCTGAGCCTCCTTTTCTCGAGACTAAACAGATCCCTCAGCCATTCATCAGACTTGTTTTCTAGACCCTTCATGAGCCTTGTTGCCCTTCACTGGACAGGCTCCAGAACCTCAATGTCCTTATTAAAGTGAGGGACCCAGAACTGGATGCAGCATTCGAGGTGTGGCCCCACCAGTGCGCAGTATAGGGGGACAGTCACTGCCCTGGTCCTGCTGGCCACACTATTCTGGATACAGGTCAAGATGCTCTTGGCCTTCTTGGCCCCCTGGGCACACTGTTGGCTTTTGTCCAGCCGCTGTCGACCATCAGGGCCCATAGATTTGTGAGTGTCTGACTGGCAGAGCAGGTCACCAACCGTCTGCTGGATTCCGGGATACACTCAGCTCCCCGTCACTAACTTCTAGGTCTGGGGGCCTGAGGACAACGGGTCCTGATATTGAAGACCGAGGCTAATAAGGCATTAAGTACCTCTACCTTTTGCTCATCCCCTGTCACTGCACTCCCCTCTTGTGTTGGTTTTGCAGGGCCTGGTTTTTGGTAGCAGGGTGGCCACAGAGGTGGCTGCTGTGAGAAGCTGCTGGAAGCTTCCACCATGTCCGGCTCTGATGTTCCACCTGATGGCTCTGAAGATGGACATGCTGCTGGCCAAAGCTGGGCCAATGAGAGAGCTGGTAACGCCTCTGTGAAAACAGATTTAAGAAGAAAATCAAAACAAAGTGGGGGCACAGTATTTTTCTAGCCAGAGGAGGCGGTGAGAACATGTGAGGGAAACAACACGGAGACACCAGGGTCAGTGCAGAAGGAGGGGGAGGAGGGGCTCCAGGCGCCGGAGCCGAGATTCCTCTGCAGGCCGTGGTGGTGACCGTGGTGAAGCAGCTGTGCCCCTGCAGCCCCTGGGGATCCACGGGGGATGCAGAGATCCACCCCCAGCCCACTGGGGAGGTGCCCACCGGAGCGGGTGGATGCCTGGAGGAGGCTGTGATCCTGGGGGAGACCCAGTGGAGAGAGGGGGCCCTGATTCCAGGCTGGAGCAGCCTGGCCTTGGAGGACTGCACCCTGTGGAAGAGTGACCCACACCACAGCAGTTTTGGGAGGACTGCTGCTCGTGAGAGTGGCCCCACACCAGGGCAGTTCATGGAGAACTGTCTCCCGTGGGAGGGACCCCACGGCCTCACAGGGAAGGACTCCTCTCCCTGAGCAGCGGAAGAAAACCTCGGGTGAGGAACTGACCAAACCCCCATGCCCTGTCTCCCTGCGCTGTCAGTGGGAAAGACGGATGAATTGGGGGAAGAAAAGGTGTTTTAAGGACTTATTTTACTTCTCATTATCCTCCTCTGATTCTGTTAGTAATAAATTAATTTTGTACCTCTAAGTTGAGCCTGTTTTGCCCTTGGAGTGTTTTCTCCTGGTCCTTATCTCAACTCATGAACCCTTTGTTAATTTTTTCTCTCCTCTGCCTGGCAAGGGAGGGCGAGCGAGTGGCTTTTGTGGGTGCCTGGCGTTGGGCCAGCGTCAAACCACGACACCTCTGCATTCAACAAACGAGCAAGACTCTCCTTGACCCTGCTTTTGCTGTCAAGGCATTTATGGAAACTTTTTTTGTTGTTTTTAACTGCAGGCCAAATCAAGTTCTAGTTCGGTTTTGACCCTTCTAATCTTCTCCCTACACAACCTTCCAACATCCTTACAGTCCTCCCAAGTTGCCTGACCCTCATTCCAGAGTCGATAGATTTTCTTTTTTCCCTAAGTTCCAGCCCAAGTTCTCTGTTTAACCAGGCAGGTCTTTTTCCCTGATAACTTGTCTTTCTATACATGGGGACAGCCTGCTCCCAAATATTTAACAATTCCTTTTTAAAGCACATCCAGCCTTCCTGGACTCCTTTGCCTTTCAGGACTAACTCCAAAGGAACCCTGTCAATCACTCTGTGCACTCTGTGCACTGGACACTTCATCCGACAAACCTGGGTAAGGGGATCTAGTGTTTTTTGGTTTAATTTTTTAAAAAACCCTAATGCAAATAAATAGCTTCCTACAAAGACCTGCAATAACCCTTAGATCCTAATGCCTTAAAGAATTTTCAAATTTTAATTTCACAGAGTTTTATAGTTCTGGCTGAAAACCCACAAAATCCCACATGAGCAGGAACTTGCATAGATTTCTTCCAGAGGTAATCAGCACAGGTTTGTATTACCTAGAAATTATGAAAACTGACATTTTCAGATGGGAAGTTCATTTCTGGCAATGAGAAGCATGTTCCGGAATTCAGGACAGCTTCTCCCTTTTAGTTGGAACTCTGTCCTTAACTGTGTTATCAACCTCAAGGAAATTCAAGACAGCTTCTCCCTTTTAGTCAGAACTCTGTCCTTAACTGTGCTATCAACCTCAAGGAAATTCAAGTTACAGCTCTTCTGTTCATGTGGGAATATGAACTTCCAAATTACAGCTTTCCTCCCAAAAACAAACCCTTCCTCACTAGAGGTAAGATATTTTACTAGGAATGACAGAAAGCCTCTAAGTCCACTGCCCACTGTTGATGAACCATTCTAAGGAACAAACTGTGTCCAGGGAATAAAAGAGCATTCCAGAAGTCTGTTATTTACAGATGGTTCCAGGGATTGCTGTTGTCTCCGTGTGTTATGATTTATTGTTTAATCACTTAGCACTGGCAGCTCCTGGAAGGCAATAACGTTAAAGGGCACAGGTTAACTTGTACAGTGTTGCCAAACACTTTTTATACTGCTAAAACTTTTGTTAAATGTGTAAATCCTTTAGAGCTTGTAAATGTCAGGACTTTAGGACTCCTGTACTACAGCCTGTGCAGCAGCTGGGAAAAGTATCAGCTGCATCACCATGTGGCAAAATTAAAACCTTGTAATTCACTAAATAGATAAAATACATCAAATATTAATTTTGTTATATGCAACAGCTGAAAGTGATGTTATATTTTTCTTAAAATCTGAACACGGGCAATTTTGAGAAGAGAAAGCCCGTACTGCAGAACTTCCAGTAATCAGTGTGGAACTCCTCTGGAGTTTACTGGTGTTTCACTGAGCTGGATGTAGTGAACTGAGCGGAAACATGTGAGCAACCTTGAAAATTGTCTGTGAATCTCCTCCTGGACATTAAGGTCACACATAAAATTTAAGGACAACTGCATTAGCGAGCAAATAATAAGCCAGAGTCAATTTAAAAAACTTTTTGTTATGAGTGTAAAACCAGCCACAAGGTAGAGTTATGGCCGAGAGCACAGGAACTGCCATTTCACACACACCCATCTTTAACCTGCACTCACAGGATGGGAAAAAAGTTCTGCTGAAAGCAGGAACTTCTCAATCTGTAGGGGAAGGTGGAAGAAACCCCTTGCCATTGCTCAGGCCCTCCTAGGGAGAAGTGTGTTAAACCTATGTTTGTCAAAAGATGGGTGGATGACATAGAGCTTTGTCACAGTTTTTTTTTTCTTTATAAACAAGTGGGTTGACACTCCTTGGTCACCTCCAAACCTTAAAATATCCCTCTGCCTCAGAGTTTAAATATAGCTTCTCAGCTGTTCCCATCACAGAACACTTACACTTGGTCATCTTGTGTTTGCCTTGCTCTAGTTTAGATCTCACCCAAACGCTGTGACTCATGAGGAAACCAGGCCAAAGCTCCCAGGATGGACTAGCTCAGAAGAGCCCAGGCACAGAGCTCCAGCCATGGCACGAAGCCAGGAAAAGGGACGGGCAATCAGCATGTGCTCAAGGCACAGCTAAACCCTCAATGAGCTCTAGCAAAGGTATTTACACTTCTCAACCTTCCCGAAGCAAAACAACGGAGCGAAAGCCTCTGGCACGCACAATGATTTAATACGGACAAGTTTTGCTAGCGAGTTCCACACTCCCTCCCTCGGTGTTAACCACAAGGAATGTGTTTCCAGCAAAAGAAACCTAAAAACTCATCTTGGTTACATAAGCAAGCCGGTTACCCAAGTTTAAATACCACTACCCAAAATAAACAGTAGCCCATAGTCAAGTCTCTGCTTAGCTGATGAAGGCTCTGTGAATACTGAATTCATGCGCTGATCAAGTTTCATAGCTGTAGCAGCTTTGTAACTGCTGCATTATTCCAGTCTTACAGGAGGATATTCCTGCCTTACTGGCTGTCTCACAACACACGTGACAAATTCGTCTGTCAGTGACATGTGACAGAAAGCCCGGTTCCTCACCAGACAGTGGCCAAAAGGTGTGACAACACAGAAATAAATCTGTATGAATCCTGCTGTACAGAATGTATCGCATGGGCAGATCCCTAAATGGTGTAAGTGAAACCAAATCCCCTCTGCTTAATTAACTGTAAAGCAGGAATGCATTTGGGATCGAGGAAGGTGTGAAAATATAGGGCCTCCTGTAGCTGAACAGCTCCTGCTGTGCTCCCTTCTGCAGGGCTGACAGTCCTGAGGCACGGTGATGAAGTGAGTCCAGGAAGCCCTTTCCTGATCTTGCTGCTGCTCGTGTTACTTCATTGAGGTGGAATTTGTCTTCACTGCCCAGTTAGGAAGAGAACCTGGTAGTGTTATGCAGTTTGGGCATTAAAAGTGCTTTCCCTCTTGAGACCACCCCGGTGGAGATCCTGAAAATACCAGCAGACCCTTGGGTGCACCGTGTTCTGGGATGAAACATCATTCCTTCGTATCAGCATCATCCATAACCTCGCAGTTCACACCACACCAGTGCGTTTTGTGTCTCTGCTGTTCTACTTGGTTTTCCTCTATTTCCTAACCCACCACTGGATGACCTCTGCAAGTGTGGTTTTGGGGTTTTTTAACTACGCAGTCAATATAAAGGAAATGCATTCAAGCAATGGAAACTCTTCTCTTGTTTTGTTCTCCAGGTGAAAAAGAGAACTGAAACCTGAGAATCTGAGGTCATATTAGAATAACCAAAAAGATCCTATACCTACATGTTTTTGCTAGAGGTTAACTGTGCCTTCGCAAGCACAAGTTCTGTGTTCAAAGGTGTTTTTGGAAGGTGTAAAAAAATGGTACTTCTACACTTTTTTAGCTTTTTTTTACACTCCACTATACTACAGAGTGTAGTGTACGTGAGTGTTATCAATAACAACATAAGGAAGAGTGGAGAATTTTGAAGGTAAATGTAACAAATTAGTGTTTGAGAATATGAGAGGCAGTGATTAAATGAAGAAGTGAACTTCTTGAATGCGAAATGGGACATCTGTTCCTTTGCTTTCCAGTCTGCTTGAGTTTTTTTTCTGTCAGTTGTAGCATTTTCTCCGTTCCATATACAGCATCCCAGTTTTACTCCCTTCCCTGCAACTGTTTCAGCTTAGCAGCCTCCTGCCTTCCTGTCTCAGAGCATATTTTCATGTTGCTTGCCTAACAAACGACAGTGTGGCATTGTTTCTGCTTGTTCCAAAATACCACTTTTCTCTTCTTCTTTTCTCTTTCAATAGGGATTCCACATGTGCTCAGGGACCACTGTGAACTCCTTAAATTTACTCAGCAAAAGCAGCATCAGCACATCAGCCTGTGCCATGCATGAAAGGTGTGGTGGAGCAGGGGCAGGCAGAGATCTGTCTGGCCCAGCTGGTCTCCCCAGTCCAGGGAACACCTCACAATCCTCGGATACCAAACTTGGCATGGCATCACAGCGATCACTGGGATTGCTGGAGGGTCTGTACAGACACTGTGTGAGGCTACAACACACGGGAGGGCACCAAGCAAAAAGATCTAAGGGAAACTGACCCCTGCATAAGATGAAATCACAGAATCCCAGAATCACTGGTGTGGGAAAAGCCCTCCGAGACCATGGAGTGCAACCTGTGCCCAATCCCTACCTTGTCACCCAGCCCAGAGCACTGAGTGCCACATCAAGGCCTCCCCCGGACCCCTCCAGGGATGGGGACCCCACCTTCCAGTGCCTGAGCACCCTTTCCATGCAGAAATTCCTGCTGCTGTCCAACCTGAGCCTCCCCTGGCCCAGCCTGAGGCCGTTTCCCCTTGTCCTGTCCCTGTTCCCTGGGAGCAGAGCCCGACCCCCCCGGCTGCCCCCTCCTGTCAGGGACTTGTGCAGAGCCACAAGGGCCCCCCTGAGCCTCCTTTTCTCCAGGCTGAGCCCCTTTCCCAGCTCCCTCAGCCGCTCCTGGGGCTCCAGCCCCTTCCCAGCCCCGTTCCCTGCCCTGGACACGCTCCAGCCCCTCCAGGGCTCTCTGGCCAGGAGGGCCCAGAGCTGGACACAGCCCTCGAGGTCCCTCAGCAGGGCCAGCCCAGGGGCCGGGCCCTGCCCTGGGCCTGTGGCCACCCCATGGCTGGCACAGCCCAGGGGCCATTGGCCTCGTGCCCCCCGGGCACCCCTGGGCTCCTGTCCACCCCCAGGGCCTTTCCCGACGGGCCCTTTCCAGCCCCTCTGCCCCAGCCTGGAGCTGCAGGGCTTGGGGTGAGCCCAGGGCAGGACCCGGCACTTGGCCCTGCTGAACCTCAGCCCACGGATCCAGCCTGTCCTGATCCCTCTGCAGAGCTTCCTGCCCCCCAGCACATCCCCACTCCCGCCTGGCTCAGTGTTCTCTGAGAAGCTGCTGAGGCTGCCCTCAATCCCTTTGTCCAGTTCATCCAGATCATCAGTGGAGATCTTAAACAGCAATAAATGATACAGTCCCTCAAGCATCCTAGAAAGGCTGGGTGAAGGGAACGTCCAATTCCATAGCACGTCTGAGCCACAAGAACCACCTTTGTTTTCCTTGCCCACTCTTCCTCCCAGCAGAGTTTACCTACCTGTCTCAAAATCCAAGACTTGACATCCCAACCGTTGTAAAATCCAATTCAGAGTTCCCATGAATAACCACAAAAGAATGCAACAGAAGGTGCTGTAAATCAAATAAAAAGAAATGGACTAGGGGTTTTTGAAATCAAAACCCATAGTTATGACAAGTCTGTAAACAAATTAAAGGAGGAGAGAGAGTTATGTAGCAAACAGACAATAAGTATGAATATTTTTAATGCTCCCCATGTTCAAACTGGGCCCAGCTTATCCAGCCCAATGTCAAGGCTGGATAACAAGGGATTGCAGACATCAGAGACAGGTTTTAAAGGGGGACTATGAACTAGAGAGGGAATGACACGGAACAAGGATGTTGTAGGACAGAAATTCACACTCCCAAAGCAGCTACTTATAAAAAAAGACATAGAAGTGATGGTGTGAAATGTGTGGGGCGGGATCAGATGATTAAAACAAACAGTATGGGCAGAGCAAAACTCACAGCAGTGATCTCAGGATGGGACATTACAGAATTCCTCATGCCAATGGGTCAGAAAGATGAAAACAAAACAAACAACCCCTGTATTTTTATATGGGAGAGGAGTCAGAGGAGAGATTTAAACCAGGTGAGGTGGTGAAGCCAATGACAGGTGGTGCTGATAAGTCTTATTGGGATATAACTGATGATCTATTATCTACAATTTACATTTCTGAGGTAATTTCTTTCTAAGAGAACAAAATGTTCCGGAAGCAGAATAAATATTGTGTGCCATTCATTAGTGACACAAACTCAAACAGATGTCTTATCTCTAATTAACACATATCCTCTAAAATTATTCACATGTGCTCCTTCCTGGGATTGTTTTCAAAGAACAGGTGAATGATGTCTCAGATTAAACATTTTCCTACAACATCCTCTTAGTTTCTGTACTCTCAGGCACACTCACCAGCTCCTCTTAGTTATGCTCCTCTTTATACTGGCAAATCAACCAAAATCAATTAAATGCTTATAAAATCTTAACCTTGACACAAACACATTGAAGAATCTTAACTAAAAAACCCAATTTACATAATTTTCATCATAGAAGTAAGTTAATAATAGCACAGAACAGAGAACTTTCCAATAAAGAAAGAAAAAATTGCTGTCACAGCTACTAAAGAATTTTCAATACTTACTTATGTTACAATATTTAAACCAATGCTTTGTTATAAAGATAATGCCCAAATTGTACAGGTTTCAGTAAGTACCTAAAAGGTAATTTAATGGCAATATTTTAGGACAGCTCTCATTATTATACTATGAAATGGAAGTCAGGGTTCTCCACCTAGATCATAAATCAAGATAGCCAATTAGAAAATGCAAACTGAATATCTGATGTAATTTAAATTTGGTGACCTTAAAACACTAAACATTGTTAACTGGAAAGATGCTGCAGGGATAAGAGACTTTGTTATGAGCCTCAGATCAACACTTTTATTTTAGCTATCTTTGCAGACATTCCTAGTGCTGCTTTCCCTGTGAGACATGACAGCATTTTGTTACATGGGCAGAAGCAAAAACCCACTCAAATTGTCCATTTCCGCAATTAAAGTTATTTCTCTTTTGCTGATTGATTGGCTGTGTGAAAACATTCTCTTTTTACATTTACCCATTGGGATTTTCCCAATAAAGGGAAATATTGTCCCCATCTCTAGAAAGGGTGGAAAGGAGGAGCCTGGGACCCACTGCCCTGTCAGCCTCCCCTCTGTGCTGGGAAGATCCTGGGGCAGCCCCTCCTGGAAGCTCCGCTGAGGCTCCCAGAGCACAAGGAGGTGATTTGGGACAGCCAGCACGGCCTCACCAAGGGAAAATCCTCCTGACCGACCCCGTGGCCTTCTCTGGTGGAGAGATTCCATCAGTGGAAAGGGAAGGGCCGTGGATGTCATTTATCTGGAATTCTGGAAAGCCTCTGACACGGGTCCCCACAACATCCTTCTCTCTGGCCTGGAGACAGCTGGATTCGAGGCATGGAAGGCTGGATGGATGAGGAAGTGGCTGGACAGTCACAGCCAGAGGGTCGTGGTCAATGGCTCAGAGTCCTGATGGACATCAGTGGCCAGTGGGGCCCCTCAGCGGTCTGTACTGGGACCAGTGGTGTTTAATAACTTCATTAACAGATGAAGGGACTGAGGGCACCCTCAGCAGGTTTGCAGGGGACACTGAGATGAAGGTGCAGTGACACCCCGAGGGATGAGGCCACCCAGAGGGACCTGGACAAGCTGAAGCAGTGGGAATCTCAGGAGGTTTAACAACACCAAGTGCTGGGGCTGCACCTCGGTTGGGGCAATCCAGGCTGCACCTCCCCAGGATCAATCCAGGCTGGGGATTAACAGATGGAGCAGCCCTGGAGAGAACCCTTGGGGGTTGTTGTGGTTTAACCCCAGCTGGCAACAAAGTTCCACGGAGCCACTTGCTGGATCCCCACTTCCCCCTGAGGAATGGGGAGGAAAACTAAAAGTAAAGCTTGCAAACTGAGGTAAGAACAGTTTAAAAATTGAAACAAATTTAAACTATTACTATTATAATAACAATAATAATTTTTTTTAAAAAAAATATGCACAGTACAATTGCTCACCATCCACTGAAAAATGCCAGACCCAATCCCTGAACCCTGATCCAGGTAACTCCCTAGTTTATATACTGGGCAGGACGTTCTATGGTGGGGAATATCCCTTTGGCCAGTCCAGGCCACCTGTCCCAGCTGTGCTCCCTTCCAGCTTTTTTATGTGTACCTCCCCACAGAACAGGAGCAGGAGACACAAAAAGTTGTTGACTTAGGATAAACATGACTTAGCAACAACCAAAATATAAGCATGTTATCAACATTACTCTGTACTGGATCCAAAACACAGCCCTGGACCAGATACTAAGAAGAAATAAACGCTGTCCCAGCCTAAAGCCCTTATTCCATACTGTTATTCCATTTATGTCATGCCAAGTCTCACACTCCCCAACACTCCATCCCCTCCCTATTTACTCTGATAAACACACAGACATCATTCCCTGAGTCCATGGAGCACCTCTGTCAAATGTCCATAGAGCATCCACAAGAATGTCTGTGGAATTCCTTTGGCCCATGACCTTGGCCTCCATCCCTGATACCAGCTTTTAGGCAGGAAAGATGGTGTAAGTTGTTGGGTTGTTGCACATTGCACATGGAAGTCAGTGCTGGTTCTGGTACCGCTGCGCTTGTTCAAGGTTATTAAATTCATTCTGCACTGGAGCAAGGATCAGAAGGAGGCCTGGTTCAGATTCCCAGAATGCCTGTGGATAACATGCCATCAGGTGCTCAGAGAGGTGATGCACACACAGCCACCACGGCAGTGGCCCCCAGAGCCAGGCCAAGGCTGGACAGCTGGGGAGGGGGGGATTCTGCCCCTGTGCTCAGGTGAGCCCCCACCTGCAGAGCTGCCCCAGCCCTGGGGCCCAGCACAGGGAGGAGCTGGAGCTGCTGGAGAGAGTCCAGAGGAGGCACCAGGATGAGCAGAGGGATGGAGCAGCTCTGCTGGGAGGAAAGGCTGGGAGAGCTGGGGGTGCTCACCTGGAGAGGAGAAGCTCTGGGGTGACCTCAGTGTGGCCTTCCAGGACCTGAAGGAGCTGACAGGAAAGATGGAGAGGTTTTGGACAAGGGATGGTGTTGCTGTGNGAGAACCACTTTCGCGCAGCCTTTCGGCAGCCCGAGCTATCTCAGTTAATTGTCAGCTCACAACAACACAGTGGCAGTAAAGGAGGCGAGAAGGCTCTTGCATGGAGACTGCAGCAGGTCTTTATTCCATGCTAACTCCCCAAGGCCTAGGACCAGCACACGTGCCAGCCCCCACAGGCAAAGGGCTGGCACATGGCTAGAGCCCAGAGAGAGAGAAGCTAGTGGCTTGCTGAACCCCAAAGCAAACAGAGCTTCCTGGGATCCCAAGTCCCTATCTTGGGGAACAGGGGGGCGGTACAAGGGCAGAGTTAGGATAATAGAGCCAATAGGGAGAACCTGAGGGAGTGGTTTGTACTAGATATAGGGGAACGGGAAGCCACATGGAAAGGCAGGCAGGGATATGGAATAGGGGTACACAATAGGATGGTGGGACAGGACAAGGGGGAATGGCTTCAAACTGCCAGAGGGCAGGGAGAGATGGGATATTGGGAAGGGATTCCTCCCTGAGAGGGTGGGCAGGCCCTGGCACAGGGTGCCCAGAGAAGCTGTGGCTGCCCCTGGATCCCTGTCAGTGTCCAAGGCCAGGTGGGATGTGGCTTGGAGCACCCTGGGATGGTGGAAGGTATCCCTGCCCACAGCAGGGGGTTGGAATGGAGTGGGCTTTAGGGTCCCATCCAACCCAAACTCTCCTGGGATTCTGCTGATTCTCAAGGCACAAACAGTGGACACCAGGACCCCCTGCTCTCTTCAAAGTCCTGCTACACTGACCTAGCATGCACAGAAAGCCTCGGGCTGTCGTATTTGCTCAGTGTAGAATGCCTAAATCCAGGGATTTGTGACCTAACCTGTTTGTGTTTTAGGAGTTCAGGCATAGGAGGAGGGGCAGGATCTTTGCAGCCAAGGCGTTTCCTGCTTTACTTCATTCAGTTGGAACAGGTTAATCCAATGCTCGTTTATTAAAAGTGCCTTTCTTGGTTTCTTCATACCGCTCTAGTTGTCAACTTTATTCCTTCCTATATATAAATAACGTTTCCTATTTATCCTAAACAACAGCTCATTCTGCTCCCCAGCTTGGCAAGCTGTCACTTGCAAACACTAACACAAAGCCCAGCCTGGGAGAGGTTTAAAATAAGGATCTGAGAGAGCTGCAGATGAGCCACGATGCCCCTCCCAAGGCTCTGCAGAACTCTCCAGTGAAAATTAACACTTCACTCGCTAAGAAAGCTTGGTGGAAAACCCTGCCACTTGTGCCCTGCCACATCCACCGCCTCACCACAGATCAAAATCCCGGGGAATTCCATCCCACTTGGTGGGATTGAATTGGGAAGCCCCAGTGAATGGAAAAGGGTCACGTGGCTGAACAAGATTCCAGCTGGTGGAAGGCTTTAATTAAATGATGAAGTCAGACATGGTAAAACAGCTTGGGTTTTTTAAAATAAAATACGGGATCAGCCACAGCAGGGACTGTTACAGACTTAAGGAAACACTGGCTTGGATGAGCTGGAACATGAGGAATTATTCTAATGAGGCTCCACACGTCACTGAGGGGTTTTTCCCATCCTGGGACTTCATGTGCCCAAGGCTACCTGGGCACAATAAACACCTGGTGCACCTGCTCCACACGAGCACAGCACCTGCCTAAGCTTTGTGGGCATCACAAAGCCCAGGCTCAAACAAAGACATCAAACAAAGCCAAGAAAAAGCTTCTCAGGCCCCAAAAAAGCAGTTTCAGGTGGACTAAAAGTATTTGGGAATATTTTATACTTTGCAAAAAAAAAAAAACAACTTAAAAAAAAACTGAACAAAGCAAAATATTTTAGTTTTCCAATTTCAAGCATGTCCGAAAAAAATAGTTTCAGTTAGAAATTCTGAAATGGAAGTTTATTTCATTTTTGAAGGCTAAGCATGTCAAAAGTGACCCCACCAAAATAATTCTTCCTGGTTTTCTGTAGGCAAAGAGGGAGAGAAGAAAAACAAAAGCTGGGTAGTTGTTAGGAATATAAACTTCAGAGTTTACTTTACTGGTACAGTCAGCAACTTGAACAAAAAGCCAACAAAAATCCCAACTCAATTATCTCAATTTACAGTTTGATTTTTGATCACAGGCTCTGAGAGTAGAATTCAGATATTAAATAGCAAAATAAAAGTTACTAACTAGCAGTAAATAGGACCTTGTCATATAAGGCAAGCCAAAGTTATTAAAATGTGAAAACAGCTACAGGAACAGGCCAAGAGTTTATTCCCCTTCCCCACTTGCAGTCCTTGTCACGAGGAGGGGTTGTTTTCAGCCCGTGTTTCAGTTTCTGCTGCAGTGCAAGGTATCTGAATGTTAATCCCCGCCTCGTGCCTGAGCCACATGGCTCTGTAGGGTTGTTCTGACCTTTTCAATATTCTGCATTCACCCTTTCAGCTCCCCCATTAAAACTCACCAGCCGTAGGTGAGGCCGGGGAATGGACGGCAAGGACTGGAAATGCACTCCAGGAAAATCTACTGAAGAAGGAATATCCAATCCACTCCTGTGACAAAGATGAAAGAAGACTGGAAAATGTCACTAAACTAATTCATTCTCCTGAGAAAGCCAATAAGGAAAGAAATGTGGCTTATTAGACTCCTCTGCTTGTAACTCCCGTAGGCCTGGCTTGGATGCTCCAATGAAACCACCAGAATTTACAGCCTTTGGAAAAACCTATTTGTAAATCAGCCAGGCTTATGATGAATTTCCAGGATTTTCAGTTACTGCTCAAGAAAAACAAACCATGACAAAGAATCCTCAACAAACGTACTTCCCCCTCCACCCTACCCCTCCTCACCAACAAAATATTCCTTAGGACAAAGAGTTTGGGGAATAGTGACCTAATCAAGGCAGCTTCTCCTTTCCCTGGCAGGCCCCCGCTCCCTGGGGTACCATTTTCTCACGGTTTTATGAATAACTGTGAATTGTAGGTTCTCCTCTTTGCCTTGGCATGGTTTCAGATGCAAGGGGTCCCCATTCCAAACATTCTCATCATTAGCAGAGCTGTCACAGAGTCCCCCCCATGCTGAAAATGGGAATTCATCTCTCCAGAAGGTCTAAGAATTTTGCATTTCCAAATCACTTCTTTACACTGCTTTCTCTGTTTCCTGGGATTAAGGAGGGATGGTGCTGTAGGGGTGATCGATTCCTGTAAGGATGCAACATGTAGTCCTGGCTTGAGATCCCATTTTCTTTTTAAAAACCTGGCAAAATCCCTTTTAAAGTCATAATGGAAATATTTTTTCGTGAATGAAAGTGAGCCCAAGGAGTAATGTGCCAACAAAGACCAGATTTCCTGAGAGCAGTTCCCAAATTAATGAAGAAAATACCCGTTTTTTCTCATCTAAACATTACAATTTTTCATTTGCTATACCTATTATAACTGCTCACAGTTAAAAGGTCAGGAATCAGTGTCATTAAGTCTAAGCCTGAAAACAAGGAGAGGTGAGCTTATTTCATTCTTTTTGCATGCTCTTCAGTGCTTGATAAATTAGTATTTTCCTTCCAAGTGGTAATTTCTGTGCAGAAACAAAGCAGCCAGATCCCAGGCTGAGACTTTTCAGACCTGCACAAGTTGAAGTTATGTGGTTATTAGTGCTTTAGAGCGATGTGACCCAGAGCTGTCATTGACTGAAGATGTTCCTCTCAGAGGTGACACACAGCCTGTCTCCCCAGAGCAGGGCTTTGGGCCAGCAAGTGACAGCACTCAGGGAGCAAAAACTCCTGCCCAGGTGTGTGGGAGGACAGGTGAAATCTGTATTAGTGGGGCTGAACGAGTCAGCCAAATACGTGCCAGAAGCAGCAGGCCAGATAATGAATCTTTGCACTTCGCATTTGCTGAAGCCACACTTTTGAATCTGACGCACCGGTTCCTGCCTGTGCTAACCCCTGTGTGAGGAGCCATAGTTCCCCCATAACCACTCAGCAACAGGCAGTGATTATCCCCTTGTTCATCCCATCTCCACAAAACACATCCGTGCTCACTGCCCACACCCCGCTGCCTGCTCTGCCCACTGCTCTGTGCTCCAGGGTGAGGAACTGAGGGACATCACGAACCCGGGGGGAGCGTTCTCCACTCTGTGAATCCACAGTGCCCTCCATCCTTCTCCTCTCCTGGAGACAAGCCAAGAATCTGACATCAAGAGACATTTCTGCTTGGCTCCTTCCTCTCAAGCCGGCTCAGAAAATGAGCTGACCCCTCACTAACACCTTCTGGACACGCTCACTCTGCTTCTTCCCTTACACGTCCAGGCCTGGCATGGGGAAAATCAGTGATTCAGATCATTCATGCACCTTCTGAAATCCCTGTCCTTGCTGCTGTGCTTCAGACTGGTCTAACGCAGCGTAAGGGCCAAATGACTCAGCTCATCCCAGTGAATCCCACCCACCACATTGCCCTGAAAGGAGCTGTATTCTGTTATACAGCCTCATGAGAGAATACTTTTAATACTTCAGACCTGGGCTTTGGTGTATAGCTGGGGTAGCACATCCAGCTAGAGCATCTCCATCTTAAATTGACCGGCTGTCACAGAAATACAACTCCTTTTACTTGAGAACGGTTCTCAGCCCTTAATTTACACATTTCTAGTGAATTCTCACCCTCCCATTCAAAATCTTGTCCAGAGGCATTTTTCCTTTTTGTTAACAATGTTCTGCCTATTTACATCTTGTTTGCAGCCAATTTTCTGCTACAGAAGGTTTAAAAAGCCTCCATTGAAGCCCTTATTGTTTTTCCAACCTTCCTATACTCTTCATCTCACTTTTCTTTCATAGCTTAACAAACAAGACTCTCAGTTTCAAAAATCTCAGGTGCCTCAGTCTCTGTCCACCCAGTCATTTGCAATAGCAAGAGCTGAGTGTCCTAATGAAACGCCATCCTAACTAGAGCAAATCAGACTGGAAAGGGGAAAAAAGCAACCACACAGCCATCACAGCAGGATCCTCATCCGTCTTCCTGTTTTCTGAGAGTTCCAGTTGCTTTCCCCTCTCTCCTTGTTCTTTGCATGTCTCTTCCAGCCCTTTCACTTCAAAATACCCCGCTGAGCTCCTGTCTGTGGATGAAGTTCTTCACAGCTGGGTCTGTGGCTTTTCCCTGCAGAGGCAGTAATTTTAATTATCTGCTTTTTCTCACTGATTTGCAGAGCCTGTGACCATCACTGGGTCATTAATACACACACACAGGTAAGTGTCCAAAAATATACTCTACTGCACAGCACACATTTTGCCTGGGAGTATTTTTGTTCTTTAGGAATATGTTTCTCTGTTATCATCACATCTCCTGCATGAGCCTGATGCAACTCCGATTGTCCTGGTTTTCAGTCGGTCGATACTGGAATCAATATAAATGTGACACTGTGGCAGGCAGAGCCAAGTGGCACGTGGAAATGGAGTGAATATCAGCTTGGTCTCCTTCCTGAATCCAGGGGTTTACAAAGCCTGTAAGGGATGTAACACCACAGGCTCACAGAGGGCAAAGTGCTCTGCTGCCTCCTCACGTCTCATGCCAGCCCACACGAACTTTGCGGCTCCAGCCCACGAAATAAAAGAAATGCAATTTAGAAACTGCTAATACAGAACCAATCTGATTAGAAACATCATCCTGCTGGAAGAGATGCACTTCCCATGTGCCAAAACCCCTGCAATAAAAACAAAGCTCTCTTCCAGCCTCAGGTAAGGGAGGAGTAACAAGACACAAGAGCTGCCTTCAGAGGCATCATTCCCTCAACTTTCATCCAAGACCAAAAATTCAAGTGATAGTGACTTGAATTTTTTTTCCACATTGACTGTTTTTTTCTTTTCCAACACGTGTGGAAAAGAAATCCCATGGCAGACAGAGAGATCCTGGCTGAAGAAGAGGTCTGTCCACTGTGAGCATCGAAGAGAAATGATTTTAAAAAGATGAAACACAGTCTAAATAATACTCTTTTTTTCCTTCTCAAATATAGAGCAATTTATTAATGCAACCTTATGTGCATTTAATCATCTGAACAGTTGTCTTTTTCTGTTGGAAAAAAAAAAAAGAAATATAATTTTCTAATTGCAAACCAAGACCTCCTGCAGTTCACTTCCATATGCAGAGGAAAACAACCCAGGCCTTCATGCTCTCCTGGCTGTTCATCACACCTATCCTTTGGCCCACTGGAGTTACAGCAGAAAATGTTGATGGAGAACTTTCCAGAAGTCAGGTTCAGGAAGTTTTTTGTGCTCTAACACAAACTGTCACCATCCTGTATAAACATAGTGGTCAAGGTACAAAGCCCAGCCAAACCAGGCTCCAAAGACACATTTCTTCCAGTGTCATTTTCACTCCTTCACGAAGCGTAATCGACTTTTCCAGACAGTTTATTCTTTGCTATCAATTTTACACCATGCCAGGTATGACAGTTTGTTCAAAAAGAAAAACTGAGATGTCAACATATTTTCCATTTTTGAGAGTGTAAAATGTAAATATTTAATGGGCAGATTTAGAAACTCCTACATCTGTGCTTGATTTATTTGCTAATGTTGTCAATACATTTTCCTTATACTTTATATTCATGTATTGAGCATCCTCCCCCACTCTTTTCTTTCCAAATTTCTTCAACCTGCCAACGCCAGGACTGAGACACATCAACTGTAAAGTCTCAAGCAATGGCCAATAGCTTCGTTTTTATCTTCCCAGAATAAAATATGCCTGGGGATGTCTTGGAGTACCACAACTGCAATGTGCACAGATGCAATAAAGCAGAAATGACCAAATGTAACAAAGGAAAAAGAGAAGGGAATCTTCTAACTTTAATTTTAGCATTAGCACAGAAAAGTCCCACCTTTATCACGGTCAGATCACCAGTTCAGCACCAAATCTTCCAGGTTCATCATAGTTATATAAAGAAAAGAACACTCACATCTTCAAAATTTAGGTTATGGATATTTTGGGACTCCTGGAAACAGGGTGCATGTTTGATATTCTAATCAGTTGGTTAATGGAAGCTATCTGTTCAAAATTTATTTGCTTAACTACACAGAATATTTAAACAAAGTATTTAGTTGCTTGCAACACCTGCTAAAGACATGACACAATCTCCTTTTGAACTCTAAAACACAAAAAGAGAGCTATTGAAGCCAGCTCTCCATCAATTACTAGCTCAAAATTACTTCAGAAAGAATTTCTTCTCATCTCCAGCAGTATCTTTTATATAACCTTCTTTGTACAAGTTTAAATATATATTTAAGTGGCGCATCAGCAACTCCTACTTCCAACAACTCAACTCACCAGGCAGAAAAATACCTTTGAGAGCTGAAAACCTTCAGCATTTGCTGAGGTGGATGTGTATACACGTGAAGAACACTTCTGTAGGAGATATAAATATATATAATAATTTAATGAGTGATAGGACACACACCCACACAGATCCTAGAGGACAAAGCACTGGAAACTGGAGACTGTGCACTGGAAAGCACTCCTGGCACCAAGGACATCTTTCTCCTGCCTGTTAGCACCGAGGAGAGACTCTAGGCACTCAGAAATAATCCCAAAATCCATTTCCCAAGACTCTACACCTAGATTCAGTTTCAACTCAATCCTTAGAGTGAAATCCCGGCACTGAAAGGTCAATGGAACTACTTCCCTTGGCTTCAGGAGTAGCAGAGCTTCCCCCTACGTCATGAATCCAGAGTATCATTCATTATCATCCTGATTCAGAACAACCTGTCAGGAAATTGGAACAAAACCTTTCGTGTTATTTCCATGTTCTTCACTGCAGCAACACATGAATGATCCACGTGGTAGGAACACAGCGTGTACAAAATGGGGGAGAAAAATAGACAAAAAGAAAAGCGGGAAAGAAGCTTCACATTTGATATTTTACACTGTTATGCAAGTGCTGAGAAAAGAAAATGGGTATTAAACAAGCAGTAATTTGGGAAGTTTTTGGATTTGCATGAAGACAGGAAATGAAAAACAGGCCCTCTCCAATTTTTAGACACACAGGATACATTTTGTCCTGAAGTGAGCCCTGAAGAATATAAGGAATTTTCATAGAGCAGCGTAAAGACCTCCAGTGCAACACAAAGCGGAGTCCCACCCCGAACAGACAAGGACATGCAGGCAGCTTCTTTCAGAGTGAGTCACTGGGACTCATTAGGAAACAAATTATCCCCATCCCTATCAAGCAGATGGTTTGGACTGCCATCAGGCCTTCTCATCAGGAGGAATCACCGGGAGACTCCACGGAGCTGGGATGTTGTGTCTGTGCTGTCACCAGCGACTTGGGGCTGAAAAACCAAACGAACAGTGACAAAGTTTGAGGATGGCACACACAGGGGTGGAACAGCAAATATCAGTGGCTGGGGGAGAGTGGCCTGGATGGCTTGGTGAGCTGAGGACAAGGAAACAGCCACAGAATGACACAGGCAAATATTAAGTCAAACAAAGTTCAAAAAAAAGGATGCCTGACATCCAGAATGGAGGATTGTATCTGGGGAAGCTTTGATAACACCCTAAGAAGAATGTTGCAAGGGCACAGGATTTGTGTATTTATTTTCACATAGGTAGTCCAAAAAAAAAACCACGCTCAGCTGGACTTACAATACTGATTTAAACACAAATAATCTACTTTTGGATTCTTCAGTTTTTTGTGTTTGTTTTATCTCTTTTTTAATATTAAGTTAATCTCAAGATGCAAATGACCTTTTTAAAAAATCCCCACCCTTAAGCCTTGTCCTGTCACCTCTTTTTCATCTGTACTATTCATTAAATTTATCCCGTATTTGCGGAGTTTTAGTGCCCTAAACTCTCTCCATTCAATTACTTATTTCCTCAGATAGAGAGTACTGTCCACCATTCATTCCCTTAGTTCATCAGTGGGAAGGGGAGCATATGGGGACCAAAACACAGGCCAAGGATGTAGAAAAGAGCTTTCAGAATTGGCTCTTCAGCCTGGAGGAGCAGCTGATGCACCCTCATAAAACGTCTCTGAAGAGCAGACGAGAGCATTAATGTAACAGAACTGCTGAGAACGGCTCTCCTCCCTCCCCAGCACACATCTGCTGAAGAACGCACAGCAATCACTCCCCTTGTACTTGAATTCACCACATAGGAGCTGAGGGTGACTTGAGATCTCCCTCTGCTTGTTCCTTTGGTTTGGTCTTTGCTGGGCTCTCTGATTTCTCTGTGTCCCGTTTCCTAAATGAAGAGAACCATTCTTTTCTTCTCATCCCCTGCTGCTTTCCTACAGAACCCACTCTGCCACTGGGTTATTGCACTTCCTGTTCCCCATGGAACAGTTCCTTGTTCCCCAGTGCAGTTCTTCCCTTAGGATGCTCCACACTGCTCCTCCTTTCTTGCAAAGTTCATTTCCTCCTCTCTTCCCTTCTGAAATCACTTCATTTGTCTTCTTCCCCACTCATTCCCCCCTTCCTTCTTAAGGGCTCCTGTTCTTCATAAGGAGGATTGACCAAAGTGCCCGGACTGAACCAGGATGTTCCTTTTTGCCTCTCTTCTGGCTCACCTGCCAGGCTCCACCTTCACCTGTGCTCTCCAGAGAGTGAAAGAGCAAAACTGCCAAGGAGTCTTTTGAATTCTGGATGCCTTCGTAGTCAAGAGGGTGTTTTGATACAGCTGAGATTCAAATTTCAGGGATGCTGACAGCCCTTTCATTCCTCTAAGCAAGCACTTCATTTCTGGATCATATACAAACAGAAAAGAGGAAGAAAATGATGATTTATGCTCCTGAGTGAAACACAATTACTGGCGCGTGAGATACAAGCGGAGTAATAAGTTTCTTTCTCATGCATTTATGAACTGGCACTTGTTCACAGCAAGGGAAATACATTCTGTAGGCAAAAAGATAAGGCATTCAAAGCACCAGTGCCAACTTTACCAGCAAAAGAGGTGCAAAGGACACGATCCCTGTGCAGACAAGGAAGGCGCTTCCTTCCTCACAGCCACTTCACCTGAATCAGCAGACACAGCACAGTGTTTGCACAAGAGCCTCCTGCAGCTCCCCTCAGATCTTTCCTTGAGGATTGTTGTCCCTGGGCTGGAGGTTGCCAAGGATGAAGTAAAAGCAAGGTGGCATTTTGAGCAGCAAATCTGCCCTAGAGGACCTGCTAGAGGAGAGGTGACTGAAGCAAATCTTAGTAGAAGCCCAAATAATTTAATAAAGTTACATTCATAGAATCACAGAGTTAGAAGGAACCTTTTAAGGGTTGCCATGGGCAGGGACACCTTCCACTGTCCCAGGCTGCTCCAAGCCCCACCCAACCCGGCCTTGGACACTTCCAGGGATCCAGGGGCAGCCACAGCTGCTCTGGGCACCCTGTGCCAGGGCCTGCCCACCCTCCCAGGGAACAATTCCTTCCCAATATCCCATCCATCCCTGCCCTCTGGGAGTAGGAAGCCATTCCCCCTTGTCCTCTCACTCCAGGCTCCTTTAAAGGGTCTCTCTCCGTGCTTCTTGTCGGCTCCTTCAGGCCCTGCAAGGCCACAGTGAGGTCACCCCAGAGCTTCTCCTCTCCAGGCTGAGCACCCCCAGCTCTCCCAGCCTTTCCTCCCAGCTGAGCTGCTCCATCCCTCTGCTCATCCTGGTACTTCCTCTGGGCTCTCTCCGGCAGCTCCAGGTCCCCAGGGGTGGGGCAGCTCTGCGGGTGGGGTCGCACCTGAGGAGGGCAGAGGGGCAGAATCCCCTCCCTGAAATTGCTGCCCACACTTAATTACAGGAAAATAAGAGAAAAAAAGCTAAATTTTAAAATCTAGGGTACGTATGGCAACTTGGAAGCAGCATGTGAAATGGGAAAACCCTTTCTTTTTCTTACCCACTGCAGCTCTGCTGCAGATAAAAACTTCAGGGGCATAATTTTGTCACACCAATGGCAAACAAAAAACAGCTGTCACAAGCCAGAAGCACCACAATCTGTATCAAAATCCACAATTTAAACATATTTCTGTCTGGTGATTCTGTTGGCCACTCTGTTTTAGCATGCAGAGACTTGAATTGAGCTGGAATGTGGCTGCACTGGGTGTGTACAAACACCCAGAGAACATCTAACCCACAGCACTGCAGGAGCTGAACCAGTCCCTTGGCTGGAAACGAGTCTGGGGTGGTTTCAGTGGTTGCTTTTCACCACAGTGTTTTTGCACAGAGCTGGAAAAAACAAAATCTGGTTTGTGAGGTGTTGGAAGGTCCATACCAAGAGACTCTCTGCTCACACTGGGCTATTTTCAATGCTGAGTCCTTGGGCATGTTTGGAAACCCCAAGTTCAGCTGTGGCATTAACCCCCCTCCTACACAGAGAGACAGAAACAATCAAACAAACAAACAAACAAACAAAACCCCTCAATTCAAAAGCAGCAAATCTGGAAAGGACACAAAACGATGAAATTGGAAAAATCAACTAAAGGCTGCCTCAGCATCTCATGGGAAATGGAAGTTCAGCTTAATAGGCTTTATTAATGATTTTTTTAGGAATTTAATATTATGCTTTAAATTTTTAATTACAAGAAATATGGAGAAGTCAGAGCTGCAGGTAATAAGAATTCACAGCCAGAAAGTATCCATTTTTCATTTCTTTTAGTAGTTTGTCTCAAAGTTCCTCAAATTGCTGTGATTTGCCCACTGCTGACACACAGCTCCAGGACAAATACTCGGGTTTGTCATCTGAAAATCCTGTCGATAGCACAAGACGTCCAACAAGAGCCAGTCAATACAAAATCTGCAAGAAGAGTTTGGGGCATTTTCTGCACGTCACGAATGTGTTCGAAATGCTGCCTCAAAGGTTTGGCTTATTGAACACCACTTTTTAAGTGTTCTGTTCTGGTTTTAGCTTATCAAATTAGGTGCATTTGCTGTTCAAAAATGCCATCAGTAGCACTTTAGTGCTGGAGGATCTGTGGCATCATGGAACTGTGGGGTTGGGAGAGGCTTGCTACACCACCTAACTCATTTTCCCACCCGGGATAAGCCATCCTGCATCTTTTCTGACTCATGTTCTGAAGGAACAGCAGCAACTCCGGAGAATCTACCCCTAGACAAAAACTAAAAACAATGCAGTATTTAATTTTCCTCACCACTAAAATACTGCACTTGTCTCAGGACTTCCATTTCTAGACTGAAAGGTTTGCTGCTTTGTGGGGTTTTTTCCATCTGAAATAGAGAACCAGCTACCATGAATTTTCTTTCATGGGGCTAGTGTCTTACCAAAACTTGTGACTTGTTATTTTCAGGTTAACTACAAAGCATAATTCCTTCTTTTTTAATGCATTGTGGATACAGAAAAGCCTGTTAGAAGGATTTTCCAGCTTCTTGCAGTATTCTGTGTGAATCTTTCCTTTCTCATGCAAGCTATGAAAACAGTAGATGTTTTTCTGTAACTATCTGGACACCTGGTGTTTGTCTGAGTCTTGTTTATAGTACACTGGTGGAATGGGTGTTTTAAGACCTCACCCAGTTACCCTAAGGGGTGGATGGAGTACTGACCAATGTCCTTGTGGGATTAAGACATATAAGTGGATAATTAATTAATTAAATATCACATTTTCCTGCTGACTATGCTTGGATTAGTTTCCTCATCTCTGCATACAGCCACACGGCGTGGCACAGTTCAGTCTTGCAATTTTTGTCCTGTTCAGCCAGGAGGTGCAGCCTCAGGTACAAGAACTGTGTGTGCTCTCCCCAAAGACATCCAGCCTCTGAGGGACGCAGATTTAATATCACCTGGATCAAACTACAGGAACTGCAGCTGGCTGCATAAACTGCTCTGAAAGGCACCCAGCCTCTGCCATCTGCATATTTATTAGCAATGCCATCATGCTTTATTCAAAAGGATTAATACAGCCAGAGTACAGCCCTGGGAACAGATCTCCTAAAGGGATGTCACACGTGGTTCAGTCACACGTGTTGGAACAGTCTAAACACACAGTGGCAGTGCCAGTACTTTTATCATCTATGCTTGTTATCACCTGAAAACTTACCCCCAATTCCGAGAGAGCGTTTTTTTCCACAAAGCTTTTGATTGGCATTAATTGTCTCTCCTGTCGTTTCAAAGGAGAATTTCAGCATTAAAGTCCTGGTACTTCCTGCCCTGGGTATCTGTCCTGGGCAGTGTCCCAGCAGTGAGCTGAAGCCCTGCCGTGGCAGGGAAGCTCTGCATGCCAAACCAGAGCTCCCTGTGTGGGAATATGCATGAGGTTTAACAGTAGGGCCAGAGCCATCATAATGACACCTTATCTAAACACAGGTTGTAGAGGCACTCAGGCAGGTTTCCCAGTCAATGCATAAAATCTTTTAAAAAATACCTATTTGACAAAAGATGCTGTTAAATTCCCTGCCACGCCAATGCCTCTGCAGGCAAACCCAGAGGAATGTGCTGTTGTTGTTCCCCCATGCAGTGGGTTGCCACGGCCAGAGCAGAGGTCTCTGACAGACTTTGCTGCTGGAACATCTCTCCAGCCCAACATTTTGCCATTAATTCTCACAAGGCCTTTTCCTTTCTGACACAGCTGCAGCAGACACCTGGGAATGCTGCAAGGCACTGGTTTGGCTTTCATCTGTCTGACACTGGCCTGGAGCAGACCTGATGACATCAGGGTTGTTGGGTCAAGACAATCTGAAAGCATTTTAAAAACGGTTCAAGTTCTCCAACATTGATATAATTGACTTTTAACTGGATGAAGAGAAGAGCAATTGTTTCCAACTACTCTAGCTTGACACAACGCCAGGGGTGGATTTGCTGAGGTCAGGGCAGTGGAGAAAGGATGAAGGAACAGGGGAGGAAGGACAGGGCCAGGAGCAGCAGCTGCTCTGTGGTCAGGGCTGGTGCAGGAGCAGCCACAGCACTGGATGCCCCAGGCCCCAGGACCACAGCACACATCCCCAACACACTGGCCAGCAAACTGCCCCCTCAGGCTGGAGAACAAAGGCCCCTGAGGCTGCCCACAGGGGGATGTGGATCAGGCATCAAACCAGAGACTCACGGAATTGTTCAGGTTGGAGAAGTCCTTTAAGATCATCAAGTCCAGCCATCGACTCAGCACCACAGTCCTGTTCACCATCAAACCATGTCCGCATATCCTGGCATTTTCTGAACGCTTGCAGGTGTGACTCCACCACTGCCTCAGGCAGTCTCTTCCAGTGCTTCACAACCCCTTCCATGAAGGAATTTTCCTAATATCCAATCTAAATTTCCCCTGGCACAACCTGAGGCTGTTTCCTCTTGTCCTGTTGCTTGTTAAATACACCAAAATAAACTCTGAGGAAAAAGAAAGAGAGTAATAAAAAGTAAACATTTGGGTTGAATGCACGAGTAATCCATTGTGGCATCTATTGAAACTGGAAGAACATGAGAGAAAAAAGATCATATGTGGGCTAATAGCAGAGTATTGCATAAAGGCTGACATTTCAGAAAAGGAAACATTCTGAAAGTGAAGAAAAGTCTGTCTCTCCAGGGGAAAATACTTAGTCTGTGTTATTTCTGATACCATTGTCTGCTTTGGTTTTTAGGAAATGCATTTTCCTATGTTTATGAATTTTAGAGTTTTGCAGTACTTAAGTATATGGAGAAGCATCTTGAACTCCTGATCTCTAAAAGCATAATTATTCTCTTGACTGAACAACTGATTGTTACTGAGCTTCTAAAATCTTCTGGTCTCTCACCCGTGGATTCTTGAAGGAAAAGTAAAGTTGGTTTACAGTAGCTCACGTCCAAACGCCTCTTCCTTCAGTCACATCCCCTCTCATTCCCCACATCCCTCCTATTCTTCCCACCCACCACCATTTTCCTCTTGTCCTCAGCAAAAACACATTGCTACACACTCTCCCTTCTCTCCCAGGACATGAAGGGAAACTGGCTTTTTTTGTTGGGGTTTTTTTTAATACCCTTGTCAAAGACACAGCAACACAATTCCAGTGGCTGCTTGACATTAGTTAATCCCATCATCTAATTAGACTCAACTGTAATATGAAAGAACAGAGTTTATTCATTAATCTTCCCATTCCCTAGACACGCAAAAAATCTGAAATCAATACCAATGGTGAAAAGCTTTGTGTAGAATACTAAAAATATCTAGGTATGCCAATAGTTTTTGATCAACCTGGACAAATTAGAGCCAAAATAGTTGGCTCTGCCCCATATTCATGTGTGACCAGGCAGCCTATTTTAAAAAAAAGTAGAAGATTTTTACATCTACATCATTAAAATGCAGATGCTAAATACTTCTTTATAGCAGACAGTGGGATCTTTGTTGGAGTCCTTGCTATAGCCTCTGTTTTTAGCATTTATCTCATGGTTTATGCAAATAGCCAGGTGCACACAAGTCATTCCAAAAGCTTGTCTTGAGTGTAGGTGTGTTTGGGTTGGGTTTGATTCAGCAGATCAAAATTAAGAAAAACATCTCCAGTGACATTCTTCACAGGAGCACAGCACAGGAATGAGCAAACATCAAGGACAGCAAGAAAGATCCTGGAATTATATTTTTAACCACAAAGACAGAAAGTCCTAAACCAGATATGCTGGGGAGAGGTGGGGGTTCTATCTTCCTCTCAGGAATAAAATCAGCTGAGCAGATCTGGCATGGAGATGACTTAGAAAACATCTTTGTGGGTTCTGCTTTTCTACAACTGCATGAACGTCTACATCAAAAGGGGTGTGAAGGAACCGTGCTCACAGGACAAGAAGCCTGCCAAGGATCTAAGCTTCTAGAATCCATAGCAATGCAGAAGCTTGTAATTTCTACAGCTTCCTTTTTCGTTCCCCAGAGTTTTCCACCTTTACAGGACAGCATCTCACAGCTCAGTCTAGAAATTATACAAGACCAAAGGCATTTCACACGAGGGTCTGTGTGTTTGTAACACAGTCTCTGTCGTTCTGCTTTCCAGAGATACAGCCAGTTTTCAGAGGAGTGTTTAGAAGAAAGGCAGTGTTTGCTAATATAATTTCATGGCAAAGATGCCGTCTCATGTTTATACATTAAATCATGAAAACGACAGCTACATATGGCATCCAAGAGAACTGAATAAATTAAATCTCTTGTTTTGACATATTTTTGGTGTGAAAACAAGGAACCAGTATCTTCACAAGGAACAATCTAAAGTCAAGAGCTACCCACCACTAAGAACTCAAACCTGCTATCCTTGCATTCCCAGTGCCTCCCTTGAAGCTTCCATTCATCTTTGAAATTCCTGTATCAAAGCAAAGTTTGTATCTTAAAAGACCTTCAGTTATTCTGAAACTTAGTTAATAGAATCGCCCTGTCCTTCCATCAGCCCAGCACAGAGACTGGCAATACAGTGGCACAGCGGGAGTTTAAGGGTTGCTGGAACAAAATTACTGTTCTAATGATGATTATGTCTGTTACAAAAGGAGCATTTGGAGAGGCTGTTGATCTTTGAAATTTGTTCTTTCACTGTTATCAGAGTTACCACGAAGATTTCTGTGTGTGGGGTCATTTTTCACTATTACTCGTATACAAAACTCATGTCTGAAGTTAAATGTACAAGAAAAAAAGGCGGCTTAGGGACCTCAGTATGCCACGATGTCTGAGAGGGCACAGAGAGACGTGGATATTCAGAATCGAGTGCTTCTCAAAACTCTCACCTTCAAAACAAGAACAATCTCAAAGTACTGCTCTAAGAATTCAAGTATCGGAGCTAAATTAAAAGCAAAAAGGTGGAGTGCCATGCCTCATCACAAAGTGGTAACAAACAGCTTGTTTACACCTCCAGCCTGTGGGACAGGGCTTCCACCTGCCCTGGCTGCCCAGTGCACTCTGCCGCTCTCCAGAGCTCTCCTTTGCCCCGAGGTCGTGCTCTGCTCCCCATCATTTTGTGCTGGAGCACTGATGCTCCAAGCTGCCCATCAGCACATTCCAGGCCTTGCTGCACCCTTTCACTGGTGGTGGCAGTGCCTGGACGTTCTCAAATGCTCTTTGCTCGCCGCCTCGCTGCTGGAATCAATGCACCTCACACTCAGACCTTTTATTTTTAATGCTGGAGGTTGGAGGGGTTTTGTGCCCTAGTCCAAGGAGAAGTCCCACGTGGGAATTCCCATTGCCACACGTCCCCAGGGCCATGGTCACCCCGGTGCCTGGAGCTGACACAGCAGTGAACTCCCCCCTCAAGCATTTTGGCCCAGCATGAACATCTGGAGTGGGCTGAATATTCCCTCTGAGTCTGCCGTGCAGCTCCCTGCCCTAGGTATGGATGTGACAGGTCACGATGAAAAGAGGGAAGGCCCTGCTCTCTGAGAAACATCTGGGCCTGCAAAAATGAGGGAAAGGCACCAGAAAAGGACAAAACCTGTTCCAGCTAAAGGGCCAGGGATTCCTGTGTGGATCACTACCCGGAGTTCACCTGGGGCTGACCAAGCAGCTGTCTTTTTGTCTGGATGCCTGTGCAGTTGGAAAAGAAGGGTGTGTGTGTGGGGGGGATTTCTCCTTAATCCAGAAAAGGTGTCTTAGGCCATCATCAAAATACCCTTCATTAACATACTGTGGAGACAACTCCTCTAACCAGGGGTGGGGAACAAGTAAGTAGGTGACCAGCCCTAGCCAGAACGAGAGATTTTTCATGGATAAAAGGGCTGGAGCATCCCTGGTTTTGACACTGCTGGAAGTGCTGGTGCTGGGCTACCAGGCTGGCCAGGATCTGATCTCCAGGGGAAGGGGGAACAATGGGCATGCTGAGACCAGCACAGTCTTACTGGGAGCTGGGAAGGACCACACTCTTCTACTTAAACATTCAGGATGAGATTTCAGGCTTTTTTTTCCAAGTTGTCTGGGCTCCTGATTTCAGACATGTCTGAGAAAGGCCACGGGACTGTAGTCAGCTGATGCAAAACAAGGCGGCTGCTACTCCAGAAGCCCTGGAGGTGTCGCTTCTGCCCTGAAGTGCTCTTTTATTCCTGCCACAGCATCCAGATGGCACTTATGACATGGCAGGAGCATGGCACTCACATTCCAGCACCTGGTGCAGGCTGCTGATGTCCCCCAGGGCAGCGTGTGAAGACAGAGGAAGGCACTGGTTTTGCCTCTTGGCAGAAAGCAGACAGTGCTTCTGTCCTCAGCGTGGGCAGGTGTGGGATAATCCCAACCACACACCAACAGGGGCTGCAGGAGAGGGAGAAACTGCAGCCAGTGCTGCGGTGGGCAGCTGAGTGGGAGCAGGGGAGGAGGTGTGAGGGGTTACAGCCTCTGGCAGCCAGGAGCTCACCCGGGCTGAAACGCAAGGCAGGACCTGCCTGACTTGGGTTTTGGAGGGGTTCCAGTCTCACCTGGAGGAAGAGGAGGAAGGGCAGCCCCTTACCAGCGAGCTGCTGATTAATTAGGGGAGACAAATGCCAGCCCTGCTGCTGTAATGAAGAGAGGCGTCTTGGAGCACTTTCCTCACACACTTGACACTTCCCGTGGTACTTCACCTGACAGGCCACAGGCTCACTCTGCTTCTGCAGAGCAAACATCGATACAGATTAACACCTCCCAAAGCTGTCAGGCACCAGTACCAGATACAGTGTCCTCCTTCCTGACCTCTGTGAGAGACAAGCCTCTAAAACATCCTATCTTGTTGAATTGTAAGAGGAGATAGAAATTAAAGCTATAAATACAGCTGCTAAGTACAAACACGAAAAAGGAAAGTGTGAAAAACCTTAATGCTGATCTAAGTTAAGGCAAAAATGAAGATCGGGACGATGAGAAGAAAATATTTATAAACAGAGGAGGGTGGAAAGGGTGATTGTTGAATCTTGAAGCATAAAACAGGATGAAAGGATTTTTCAAAGAATCTTAATATAAAAATAAAGGAAATTTTCCAGATTTCAGTGGAAGCTCTTGCCTGTAGAACAATGTGTCCACAGTGAGATACTTTTAGAATTTTTTTTCTGAAACTAAAAGACTAAAAGATAATTAATACTCTATTGTGGAAGATAGAAGGTACACTTCAAAAACAACCTCTTCTTCTCGTTGCCTCCATCAGCTGACTTCCTGGAGTGCTCCATTTGTCTTTAAGTGGACTCTTAGAGGATCCTGTTGAAGACTTAAGAGCCCTCAGTAGCACCTTTCCATCTTCTTACCCTGCTGCCTGCTTTAGGCATCTGCAGCAGAGTCACATGCTTGAACTGAAATGTCATCTCCCTGCTCCTCCTGCTCAGCACTCAGGTGATTCCTCCCGAAGCACAGCCCTCGGACTGCTGGGATTTACAACCTAAAGTGTGAGGGTTTTGGTTTTTTTTCTTTTTAATTCCACACAACAAACAAATCAGCCAAGACGGGAATTAGGGTCACAAATGATCTCGTCACTCCTTTCAGCCACTTCTGGAGCTTGCTTATCTCTCCCCATCTTTGCCTCCCCACTGCTGTGCTCACAAAGAACAGGGAAGGGAAATATTGAGATGGGGAGATAAAGCAGGGACAGGAGCCAGCCTGATGAGTGGGAGAAAAGCACCAGGTTAATTCTACCTTGGTGAAGTGACAGGGCCAGAAGCAAATTTAGGAAAGAGCTCCCTGCACTCATCCCTATCACACTGCTTCAAGACTCGGCCCTGCAGAAGGGAGCAGCTATTCAGCTACAGAAGGTTCTCTGTTTTCACTGTCTATTTAAATGATATTTATGACTCTGGCCTAAAAGGAACCGTTCCATTACCTAATCCCTGACTGCAGAAATAGCTGCAGGTGCTGAGGGCAGGGCTGGGCTCTGTGAAGCTCAGCTAAGGAGAAGGGCATGCAATTCTTTCCGGCATTGACTGTTCCACTTACAGCACTGATTGGCTGTTCATCTTAAAAGCAATTCATCTTTCTCATGCTTATTGATTAACAAAATGTAGAGTCCCTGACAGCCACATTGTTGCTGACCTTGGGAATTGTTTTGTGGTTGTCAAAAAGGCGAGATAAGCCCCACTCCCCACAGCTGTCCTTCAGGAAGCCTCACCTGACTGCCATGCTTCAAGATTTGATTTTCCATGATGACATGGAAGAAGAATTCATGTGGCTGGCACGGCACAGCCAGAGCAGCTAGAACCCCTTGCTCTACTTCCAGGTGAGTACTCCTGTGAACCACCTTGAAATAAATGGAGTTGCCTGCTGTGTCGGAGATGTTTATCTCTAAGGAATGTTGCCTTTATTGGAGAAGCTGAGTGAAAAGAGCTCTCTCATGAATCTGAGAGTGGAGATTAGACTTGTTGCCTTTAGATTAAACCTCTCCTAATTAACCTTCCAATTAACCTCACATCACTCCTTTGAACAAGACCATAAATACAAATGTTACTACATTCCCTTTTATCAGAGACGAGTGTTTGCTAGATGGAGTGATGATAGATGGCCATAATCTACAGGGAATTATATTAGCAAGAGTTTCAATCTCTGCTCTCAGTCCCCAGGAGGAGCAGAGAGGGCACAACTGCTCTGACAAGCACAAAACACAAAGCACAAAATTTTCTCCTCAAAGTTTGGCAAAGTGAACTCTGAGATGCAGAATCACTTGAAAATACCGGCTGCATTTGCCAGGTTGAAAGAAAACCTGGGCTGAAAAACTATGCTGTGGAGAAATTAAGGAAACCAAACAAAACCTAACCAACCCAGTATCCGTCAGACAGGAATCAATGGGTCTGCAACAACAAAGCAATGCTCCAAAGGAAGTCGTCCTCTCCCTCATGTGAGGAGGAGCAGTTCTGCTCCAGAGGATATTTTTTAAGTGATTCCCAGTATGCTGAAACATCCTTTTCTCGTTATCCTCACCCAGAACAGCCCCAATCTTTTTGCCTCCTCAAAGACTGTTTTTCCGTGTGTTGAAAGTTCTCTCTATTAGAGACAATGTTCTGCTGAATGTGCAGGTGGTGAGAACGGATATTGTTTAAAAACTGGAAATAACTCTCTGTGAACTTTCAGTCTATGAACTTTTAACGTTTTCAGTACTGGTTTTCCTTTCCTCACGGTTTGGGCTGGGTTATGAGTGCCTTTGTGTTTAAAGGAGGAGAGTTTGGGTTCCCCTTGCTGAGCAAGTTTCCCGTGTCACTGGTTTCCTCCTGTGCTCGTGGTCACTCAGCCAGTGACCAACCTGCAGCCCAGCCCCACGCCACCCCTGAGGGACAAACAGGACAGGGACCAGGGTGCCACCCCACCCAAGCAAACCCCAGCAGCCTCCAGCGATGCTGACCTCCTCCATCCTCTGAGAGTTCACATTCCTCTGCTGGGCTTGAGGGACATGCAGGGAGATTTTCTGGGCCACATTCTCGTTCAGGCAACGCCCCCTTCCCCATTTTATTGGCCGAACCACGAGCACATCCCCCAGTTCTGGTGCTCTCATCCACGGCTCTGTTTCTGTTGCCAGTGCCTGTTCTCCGGGCTGCAGCAGGACATAAGTTATGCTCCCTCAGCTCTCCTCTCAGAGAGATCCCTGCACTCTCAGGTGTAAATCTCCTCCTTCTTCCTCCTCCCACCGCCCTCCCAGCTTCATTTCCAGCCCTCCTGTAGGTTCCAATGAGTTGGGAAGTACCCATTTCATTTAAATCCTACTAACCAATGTGTCTCTTGTGTCACAGCAGCCTTTTCCCAACAGATTTAGGTTTGCATTAGCTTTTTGAACATGTATTTGTACATACATGTGTGGCTCCTCTTCCAGGACTAGAACTAGAAATGCCAAACTCATACCAAGAGAAATGTCTCACTAAAATCCATCTCTGCTCACTTTCTCCAGTGAAAGGAACCAGCAGTGCACAGAACTCTGGAGAAGAATTTAAACATCTCTCAAGCTCCGGGGAAAGGTAACAATTTTTAATTCTCACACTGACTTTTTGGGCAGCACTCTGGCAATGCTTCGTTTTCCACACAGTCATTCAGAATGTCGGAGCGTTTTTTCTTACTTTTCCCTAGCCTACCATTCAAGCCAGGAATGCTGTATCCTAAAAAAAGAGTGATGCTAGGATACATTTCTGTGCTGCCACAGCAGCTTACCAAGAACATGCACCTGTACCTGCCTGTGCACGGAAATAAGCACCCTCACACAGGCACTGGGAGTTCTGAACACATGGATAGAACTGGGAATGAAAAAAAAGCTGAGAAAGAAAGAAGAGGAACAAAATATCCATTTTACCGAGGAATATGATATTCCTTTTTTTTTTGTTTTCGGAAGAAGAAGAGTTCTCTGCCCTGCAGCAACCCCAAGTTCTCTGGTAAATTTGGTGTCTCCAGACTGAATTTGGAACAACAGGGCGACATTTAACAGCAGAGCCATTAAAACTGGCAGTACAGCTGGAAAATCAGGCTTTTCAAAGGACACGTGTGGCTCACCGGACAAAACCAGCTACCACAGGGAGCTAAAATAGTGGAGAAAAGAAAGAAAACCTGCAGTTAAAAGAGCTTCCTTAGTCCTGGGCTCAGCACTAGAGCCGAGGGCAAACACAGGATGTAAAGCTGCTCTCCAGCCTGCGTGAGCTGCTGGGTGGGACCTGCTGAAACAGGGATTCAGATGGAAATCCAGGCTATGACTTCAAAGACTGCCTGTAAATATTTACGCTTGCTTTTTCAAGTTCTGACACTTAAATAAATAGCCAGAAGTAAAGAAAGCATGTATCTGTGTGCATTTTTGGAATGCTTTGCAAAGAGCTGCAAAGATGAAAACAAGCATCCTGTCAGTCTGACCCTTGCAGAGCATCAAGCAGAAGGGTTGAATGTTCTCAGAACCGAAGTGTGCAGTGCTTTCAGCCAAAGTAAAAGCAAAATCTATTCCCTGTATTTAATTATTTAGCCAGCTTTCCATGGAGGAAGGTTTTCATCATTCACTTGCATTCAGTTAATGTTGGGGTATTTAAAAAATTTTCAAACACAAATACAGAGGGAAAAACGATTTTTTGGTGGGAGAGAGGTCCTGCAGGATGCCACTGTAACCAAATTCTGAATTCTGTGTTTTCTAGAGAATGGAGACTAAGCTCTGGCTTTCTCAGAATCACAGATTATCACAGAATCCCAGAATCCCAGGAGAGTTTGGGTTGGGAGGGACCTCAAAGCCCATCCAGTGCCACCCCTGCCATGGCAGGGACACCTTCCACTGTCCCAGGCTGCTCCAAGCCCCAGTGTCCAGCCTGGCCTCAGGCACTGCCAGGGATCCAGGGCAGCCGCAATGGCATTCCTAAAAAAGCGTCTGCATTATTTAGCCCTGGAGTCTGCCCTTGTGAAACTCATGATGCCCTTCTGGCTGTAGACAAAAACATGCACCCAGTCTGGGTGTGATTGAAAAAAAGCCCCCTCCTGCCACTGCTTCAGCAGAGTCCTTATCTCAATCTTGGAAAGCCTCTTACAAGGCCATTGTCTGGGTTCAGTTCTTTCACTCTTCCTTACCAAGGCTATTTTTGCATTTCTGCATAGGTTCTCTAATCCGAGCCTGCCTTTTGAGCTGAAGTTTCATCTCATTGCTTCTCCAGGAGTGTTCTGGTTGTGCTGAACAGATAAATGATGGCCGCAGATAGCTGCTTACCCAGGCTATGTCAGCAAAGCTCTGCCTGCAAATGCAAAGCACTGCAGGCAAAGTTGGATTGGATTAAGGACAACCAGACACAGTTTTCATACATTTATGCATTATCTTGTGGCTACTCATTATCTGGACTTATTTCTGCTTAATGCCTATGGAGAATGAGATCACTAAGCCAGTCCTGTTATAAACAAACCTCCTGTGCTCAAGAACAAACAGAAATTAAACAGGGGGTTTTTTTGTCTTTTTTTTTTAAGGATAACTGCAGTATGTATTGTAAACATATACAGCACAGCCAGTGTGATACTCAGGAGAAAAAGCAAAGGAATTTGCCTCCGCTTCCAGCAAATAAGGACAATTCTATCTTTGTTATCTGCACAGACCAAAGGGAAAGAGAGAAGCTGGTCAGCATTTTCTGGGCTGTTAGTTCCATGCTGCCATACTGTCCAGTCCTCAGACCATGCAATTATTTACATTTTAAACATTTCATGGCTTCAGCTGCTTCTGAAGGAAGATTTCCTGTAAGATTAAATTACCGTCAAAAAAATGTTTAAAGCCAGACCACCACCACCTCCCCAATAAAACAAGTACTGCTCTCGTATCCAAAGCGAGATTTCACTGGATATTTAACATATAAGGAAGGTTGTCCGTTCTTGAACTTCCAGTTTACCACCTTTTAACTCCTTTTAAGTTCTTTTCATCGACTCCCATGTTCTTCTTACTGTAAGACCAAATTTCCTTCAAGAAAGAAATATTCCTTTGTACCCTCAACTCAAGAAGTTGGCAGAGCTTCCAAGACATTCATAAGAACAGACAACCTTCCTTATACATGAAATATCCAGTGTAATCTAGCTTTGGATACGAGAGCAATACTTGTTTTATCGGGGAGGTGGTGGTGGTCTGTCTTTTAGAAATCCCCACTGCACAGGTACCTGCAAGCTTTCCCATCCTGCCAGCTCTGGGCATTCCTCACTTTTGTTCCACATCAGGACTTTCTGTCAGGAAATGCTGGGAGAGAGAAGAAAAGAAAAGAAATTATGAAAAAACATCCACAGCCTGGTTGTGCAGAGAGAGAGCAGGGAGGGTGGCCAGAAGGCTTGGAAGAGGGGGCATGAACTTGGCTTTACTGCCTGGGGCATTCCCTGCCCTAGAGACCGGCTGTGCTGAACCAGAACAGCCAGGAGAACTCCAGCCAGGAAGGGAAGGACTGAAATAAGGGAAGGAGGATCCACAGTCCCTGCAGACAATGGGATTGTCTAATAACCAAGGAAATTACTTGGAGGAGAAAAGGGGCAGTTGGTTACCCTGTGTGTTATGAGCTGCCATGGAATTAGAGAATCCTGGAATATCATGAGCTGGAAGGACCCACAGGGATCATCGATCCCAGCCCCTGGCCCTGCCCAGACACCCCAACAACCCCACCCTGGGCATCCCTGGCAGCGCTGCCCAAACGCTCCTGGAGCTCTGGCAGCCTCGGGGCCGTGCCCATTCCCTGGGAAGCCTGGGCAGTGCCCAGCACCCTCTGGGGGGAGAACCTTTCCCTGATATCCAGCTCTCCCCTCAGGTCCTAGAGATTTTCACACCTTCCCAGTTTGAAATGTAATTCATTCTACATTGGGTATAGGTACAAACACATAGAGGAGGAAAACTGACAAAAAGTGCATGTTATAGACACAGATATTTATAAAATGGCCCAAAATATTTGGATCTCCTGCATCCTATTACTTCACCTTTCTGCCCTCATCCCCTTCTCCTCTGTCAAGCTTAATTATTCTCAAATAACTACAGCAGACTCTGAGGTTTTTCTGTTTCATCTGTGAGTCTTCCAGCACAGGGGTTTTGCTTTCCACTATTTTTGATCTTCCTACTGTAATTTGGGCTACGGGAAAACAAAAATAAAACTGCAACTGAGCCAGAGGTTCTCAGCATGAGGGACCACCCAGGTCAGTCCACTCAATAGCACTGTCAGGTGTTCCTTCACCACCAAAACAACAGTTAAATAACAAAACCAAGGAAGGAGAACATTTGAGGGATAACCTGGAAAGAACAGCCAGGGAATATTATTTCATGGAAATACATCCCATAAAACTGCAAACTGCCCCCTTCTCTTGCATTAACACTTTACTGTTATTGTTCTTGTGTATTTTGCTGATGCTGGGCTTTAATTTTCAGATGTGATGAGCACCTACCACACAAACATAATCCAACAGCTTCTCTGGACACTCAGCCCATCTGATCACCAGGACATACACAGATCTATTAATATTTCATCCTGACATGTATTTTTAATCAAAAGATCTTAAAGTCCAGTAAATCTCCAGTTTATATATTCCAGTCCTTAGATGTTTCATTAATAGTTTATGGGATACAGACCTTACACAACAATGTCAAGATTGCAATGGTTTACATGGATTTCTAGGATGATGAAGACACACTGAAATAAGCTCTGTATCTTCAAACTCAGTACCAAAGCACCATTCACCATTTTAGAAGGACAGCTACAAATGAGAAAGTTTCCATAAACAGAAGACACAGTGACATTTTAATAACTTATTTCAAATACACCATTGCAGTGTTCACTGTAGATTCAAATCCAGACTGGAAAGAAGAAGAAAACTAGAAAAGAAAGCAAAACATTAAGGATCTTTGTGACATCCAGATATTTTAGAGCACCAGTTCCCAGGGTGTCCCAGACAGAGGCCTGGATTTGAGACCAACAGTGAAAACACATTTAACTCTTCCTGATATATCTCAGTCTTATTCACCTGTTGATTCAGACTCAGTATTTGATAATTCATAACTCCAGCCTCCAGCACAATTACAGCAAACCAAATAAAAGAGAATTGCTATGACTGCTGTATTTATTTAATCAGGAAAAAAAGAAGGTAAAAAAGGGCTACTTTGTGTAGAGACGAATCAATTTAAATTCTAAGAGTGAAGGAGGAAGGGATTCCACAGTGAAAAATTAAACGCTGATGACAGGATGATTAATAAAAATTAAGAGAGATTATTGGTTTGATGGGTTGTTGGTTTGTTTTTTTTTTTAGCTTGGGTTTTTTTTCACTCTTTCAGTGAAGAAATTTGGCCTAATATTGAAACTGAACCTCTCCTGGTGCAACATGAGACCACTGAGAGTACTGGACAGTGCACTGTAAATCATAATTTATACTTACCAGCCATATATTACCCACTGTGGTGAGAGAATTAAGTCTTTTGGGGTAAAAACCTCCAAACTATGAACTCTAGCAAGTTGTATTTCTTGGGGCTGATCAGAGCAGCTGTGCAGCAGCCCCACAGTCAGAGATCCATTCATCCCCAAGCCCAGAACAATGAATTCCAAACTGAAGTGATTTGTCAAAGCAGGCAGCAAGGTGGAAACAGGCACTGGTGGGGCTGGACCACAACAGAGCCATGGAGCTGCTCCCAGGGCTGGAGCCCCTCTGGAGCCAGGCTGGGAGAGCTGGGGATGCTCACCTGGAGAGGAGAAGGCTCCAGGGAGAGCTCAGAGCCCTTTCCAGGGTCTAAAGGGGCTCCAGGAGAGCTGGAGAGGGACTGGGGACAAGGGATGGAGGGACAGGACACAGGGAATGGCTTCCCACTGCCAGAGGGCAGGGATGGATGGGATACTGGGAAGGAATTGTTCCCTGGGAGGGTGGGCAGGCCCTGGCACAGGGTGCCCAGAGCTGCTGTGGCTGCCCCTGGATCCCTGGCAGTGTCCAAAGCCAGGCTGGACGGGGCTTGGAGCAGCCTGGGACAGTGGAAGATGTCCCCTGCTGTGCTTCCCCTCTCCTCCCAGGTGCACTGTGCTGGGAAAGACCCAGTATTATTATGCACCATGGCAGTATGGAAGAAAAAAACCAAATGGTTGCTATTATTATTAAAAAAAAAGCTTTTCGTCCCTCAGTGATATTTTCTTGTGGGATGGATGCTCCCTGTAATCCTGAGTCTTCACATCACGTTTTCTTTAAAAGAATAGATTAGGTTAATAACCCCTTTAAAGTACATAAAAGGTAAATTTGTATGGCATATGAAAGACAAATATTTGAGTTTCTGCTCTAACTCCTTCAGTATTTCCAGTCCCAGGGATGTGCTAAGTGGGCCAGGGGCTATTTCTCTTATACTTTGATTCCTCATTCCTAGAAACTCTTTCAAAGGTTGGGGGTTCTTTTATTAATTTTTCCATAAAGAAACACATTATTTGAAAATCTGATTAACATTGACTAAGGTTTCTAATAGCACAAAACTTCTCTCTTTAGCCCCTAATGACACCTCTCTATTCCACTTACACTACTCAGAGAGACAGCTCATCACCTTTTCCCCTGGTAACAGTTTCCTTCTATTCCAAGAGTTAGTTAACCTTTTTCTATCCATTTTTTCTCTTTCCTTTTGAGGTTGACCCGTGTTTTATCTGTTGAGGACACGGCACGACCCAAACCTCATCTGCTTTTTCCAGATACGATGCACCGCCTGGTCTAATAGAAGATACTTGGGTGCATCTTCCTGTGAAGCTCATCTCTTCCAAGCCTCTGGACAAACACTGTTCCAAGCTCGCTTTCAGGAGTTCCTGACTGCAGCATCCTTCTCTTCCAGTACCAGATAGAATCACTTTATTCAGTCTCTCTGGAGGTTTGCTGGATGAAAAGGCCACAATGTTCATTAGCAAATGATCATATTTAGTACCCAAGCTGTATTTTCTACATTTACCTGGCTTGTTGAGCCATGTCTCAATTTTCAGGAAATACATACAACATATTTAAGAGCAACCACAGCAAATGTTCAGATGTACATGACTTATAATTACAAGATTAGATGCATATTTTATACACCCTTGCTGAACGCAGGTGTTTTTCTAAGGCTGTTTGCAAAACCCAGAAATTGTGAAGTGAGGTTTGCTCAGTGCAGGAACCGGGAAGAAATTTCTGTCTCAAAGATTAGTGTCTTATTTTCTCGCAGAATTTCTTTTTGCTGAATATGTGGTGCAGTCACTGCTTCTTAGGCAAAAGGCTGTGATTAAAATATCTAAACCCAGTCCTGCTAAAAATGAGCGATATGGTGAGCAAAGGTGTTACCTCAAAGATAGGAGTGGACTTTTGGAGATCGTTCGAATGAGCTACCAAGCTGTCTCGCTCAAGTGCAAACAGGAGAGGTGTCACTGCTCTGGAGCACAGCCCATGTTGTGTCCAGGCTGTCCAAATCTTGTTGGGACATTTTTCTCACACATGTCAGGGAGCGGGACACAGATCTGCACTGCTATGGACAGAGGAAATGCTCAGCTCCCTGCCCTCCCTCCCAGAGATGAACTCCATCAAACTCAGGAATTCGGAATCACCTCCGTCACTCCCTGGCAGCATTCCAGCATCAGGTGAGATTTACCCATCTGCTGATATTTCCTTGTATCCTCCAGATGAGCCAGGGCACCAAAGGCCGTGTCCAGCCTCTGCCCTGCCAGGGACTGACACGGGGGACAGACGCCCACACTGACCTCTCAGAGAGGCACCACATCAGTGGCACAGTCCCAGCTTGCTCCCTCTGGAGCTGATTTAGCCTTGCCAACAGTTTTCTGCTGTTGCTTGGGCAGCCCCTTGTTGTTCACAGGCTCCTCGTTCTGTAACGTTGAGCACAGCCTTGCACGGCACCAAATACATCCAAACGCGCTGCAGTACAGCAGCACCACTAAATGTGGGACTGAAGGCTCCCAAACAATGCAAGGCTGACAATCATCTGGCCAACTCTTCTCCAAGGCCCTGGGAAGGGTTCTTCTTCTTGGCTAACTAATTTCAGGAAGTCCAGAACCCAAAAGAATTTTAACAGAGGTCAGACTCCTCGACCTGATGATAAAAAGCACTGCTGGGAGGAGAGGAGCAGCAAGGCAGGAGACGCAACACTGCCTGGAGACATTCCTCTCTGCCCATCACTAACAAACAGGGTTTTACAATACATTAAACATGGTTTTACAATACATTTGTGATTAAATTGGCATTTAAACACAAGGAGAAAAAGCCACAAAAAAGAGTCTCACAGCTTGGCATCCTTTCATGAAATTTTGAAGATAAGAAAATATTTAAAAACTTTTCTGTCTAGAGGCAGAAGATAAACAAAAGGTGTTACAATATGAAAATGAAGCCAAAACACTTCAACGGTCAGCAATAAACAAGTAAAAAAGGAAGAAGGAAAAAAAAAGAACAACTCCCAAAAAGGAATTTAACATAACAGAGCTGGATTAGCAGGATCTTCCAAACATATGAGAGGGGGCAGGAAAGGGACCAGATGTTGCTAGCATCCTAGCATATATTTTATGAGCTAGAACATTATGTGCAATGTTCTGCAAAGAATACCTGTAACCTACACTCCTTTTCCCCAAAAAATTGTCACTTAAGGTTCTCTTTTCTTCCAGTATGTGACATGGGTGTGAGACACGTGAACACGAAGGCAGTCAAAGATGCTTTTAGTGCACTTCACAGCAGCTCAGGCTGTAATGGAAAGCCAGGGTTATGCATCTAATTTTTAGCTGTGCTGGATACATGATTGCCTCCTTGAGTGGCAATCACAAATTATTATCAAAGGGCAACACAAATGGCATTCAGATTTCAGTGCCTGAGCTCATTATGACATTTAGAGCACTTACTGCTTGTTGTGAGTTTTGCTGATTGCTGCTTATCCACAGATGACAAATATTGCAGAGCACCTCAGACAACCAGAGCCATTCTCTGCAGTTCTGTATCCCAGTTGACTCCTTGTTTTGTGGGCACTTTGGCTGTGCTGAGCAGCCCTGCAGGGAACAGGCAGGAGCAAACTGGCAGCCAGCTTGGGTTAGGTGAGACATCACCTGTCCAACCCCATGCAAAAGCTGACATCAATTTTCATGAAAGCAGATGCTGAAATGTTGCAGACTTTCTGAGGGACTGAGAGCCCAAATAGTTCAATTTTGTCACAGCTTGGGTCCAGTCAGCCATTTCAAACCCTCTCACCACAGGAGAAGTACCAAGGAGAATTCAGCTGAGATGTATTTCCCTGCAGGAGCAGAAATAGGAGAGGGAAGGGCTGGAGCTGTGGTCTTGGCTGGGGGGTTTGGAACTAGGTGATATTTAAGGTCCCTTCCAACCTCAACCACTCTATTATTCCATTTCAGAGTAGCAATTAAATCTTCCAAATATCACCTTTAAAAGGCAGAATTTTGAAGACATTATTTTTTTTCGGGCCAAACCCAAACCTGTTCATATCTTTCCATTTGGAGATTAAAACCATGACTGCACAGGTCAGGGAGCTGGGTGTGGGCTGGCACTGCTGAAAGCCACAATCAAATCCCTGCCTGCTGATTAAGCATCACTCCAAGACAAGTCAAATGCTGCAAAGGGCATTCACCAGTTACAAAAACAACCAAGTGGTGTCCCAGGAATGGATCTGTTCCACAGGACTGGTTTGGTTTAAGTCTCAGGCAGTGCTGCTTTGTAAGCAGTGCTCTGTGTGTACTTGAGAAAGGGGTGAGAGCATCTTGGTTGAGGCAACGCTTTCTCTGTCAGACACACATTTGGTGAGGCCCTGGAGCTGCTGCAAGCAGGAGGAGTTCCCAGGTGTGCAGAAGTCAGACATCACTCGCACACTCCTCATGGCAGTGTCAGAAGCTACTTCACGTATCATTTGCCGGAATTTTTTCTGTAACAGGCAAAATCTCTGTAAAATACCCGTTCCACTTCCCTGACCTGTTAGAAGCTCTTCCTAATGGGTCTATCAGCAGTAAGAGTGCTCTGAATTGTGTGTTTTTTATATGTGTCCTGCTCACTCTCAGTTTAATTTGATTTCCCTGCACTGCCCAGGCGAAAATACTTCTCGGGGTTAGCCAGCACCTCCTGGTGATGAAGCTTCGCAGTTAACGAAAATTACTCTCTTTAATGCTCCAGCGCGAACCATCAGGAGCTTTCCAAAGCAGAAAGGCACTTAAAATCATGTTACCACACAGTAATATAGGCATCAAACATGCGAAAGACAGTAGGATCAGATGGGATATTAGGGTGAAGTTCTCCCCTGTGTGGGCGGGGAGGCCCTGGCACAGGGTGCCCAGAGCAGCTGTGGCTGCCCCTGGATCCCTGGCAGTGCCCAAGGCCAGGCTGGATGGGGCTTGGAGCAGCCTGGGACAGTGGGAGGTGTCCCTGCCCATGGCAGGGGGTGGGACTGGATGGTCTGTAAGGCCCTTTAGAACACCAAACATTCTATGATATTACAGCTTCGTCTTTATTCTAAATATTTCTTCTTTCTTCCTTACCTATCTGTCTTAGCTTACCTTCTTTCCTTACTTTATATTTCCTTCAACAGCTGGACTAAAACCAACCTCCAGGACTCACCAACCCATACTTGACTCTACAAGAGGATCCTCTATACACAGCTCTCAGACAGTTGGAGTTCAGAGAGCTTCAGAGATGATTTCAAAGCAGAGAGGAGCTATTGCAGTACTTCCCTATCCTATATCTACCACTGATCATCCCTGTTTAAAAGTCACAACCACAAAAATGTGGTTCAAACAAAAAAACTTGTTCCCATTTCTGTTGTTTCTGCTGTTTCCTGTATCACTTCATTACGCTCACATTAGCAACAAACCAGTGTCCTTTTATTCGCTTACATTTTTAACCTACCAGTTTCAAAGCAGTTTGCAAAGCAGAGGCCAGCCCTCACCCACATTTCTCAAATGTTAAAATGAACGAGGGAGAAGCTGAGGCAGAGCCCGGGGCTTCCCTGCTGTGGCTGTGTTTGAGTCCCCCCAGGTGTGTACCCACCATGCTGGCAATAACCAACACCCACCAGCCAGAATCCAAGGTCAGATCATGCACCAAAATGGTTTCAGGTTCCCAGCAGACTTTTCCCTCGGTTAGTAGCTAAGGGGATGTAAGAGTGTTGTCCAAGAAAGGCACACAAATCAGCTTTGCCTCAAGCACAGTACCTTGGACTGAAGATAAAGCCAGCTATAGACACGGGCAAAGAGTTGAGAGTGTTGGATTTTCTTACAAACATCAGTCTGCTAAGCTGTGATCCAAAGAAAACTTCAGCAATTAAAGCCACCCCGGCTGGTTTGCCCTCTCCTTTCTCTCTTCTGAGATCTCCTTGCATTCATTTGCCAGAGGAAACACGGTGGTCTGTGTTTTAAGTTCTTCCTGGAGGTATTGGTAGTCACAGAGAAAACCTGATTAAAAAATTCTCCTGCCACGTTGCTCCTCTATCACACGATGCAACAATTTACATTAATAACAGCAGAGTGCAGAGAAGACCTGCTGAGCCTTTAATAAACTTCCTTTTTCCAATCACTTAAAACATTCTTTAAAGTTGCAACTGAAGTAATACAAAGCCTGCATAACAGTACACTTGACATTTATGAGCTTGGCAATAAATCAGATTTTCGTTTTTACAATGTCTGCTTTTGATTAATTGTAAAAAGTTTACTATAAATACTTCCAGACAAACAGTAGAATGGTTAATAAACTGTATTCTGCTTGCTAATACCCATAATGGAGTAAATGCCTTAAACCATATACATTAAATTCAAAGTTCTACAAAAAGCCAAATGCTCACAAGTTTCATTACTGTGTTCATTAGGGAATAATTGTCAGGCAGCCTGAATTTCCTCCAGCCTTGGCATTTATTAATGTAGTGCACAATTCTGTACAGGTTTTAAGATAAAAGCTCCAATGTTCAAATGTAAACAACATGTGTAATGCATCTTAAAACCCCTTATTTTTGATAATAGAGCATCGTTAAGCTGGAATAGCAAGGGACTGTAATCTAGATTTGAAAGTCTAAGAAGAAAACCCTCACTATTATTATTTTTCAGCATGACACAAGTGAAACCCAAGGACTGTAGTTATGCCAGAATTCTGCCACAGGAAAGACCTGGCACTGGGCTGTGAGGGGGGCAATTTTACCCCTCCAGGAAACTGTCTCACCTGCTACTCATGGGTCCTTTCTGGGGAGGGTGCCAGAGCTGAAGGGTAATAGAAATATAATGAACAGCTGCAAATTAAATTATGCTGTTGTAACGTGGCATTATTTGGCGTAAATGATTTCGCTGCAATTAAGAAAACAGCTCCACAGCCCACAGCAGGTGGTTGGTGGGGTAGCAGCACCAGGTAAGTCGGCCTGCTGGCAGGAAAGGCAGCAAGAGGGAAGATTCTGCATGCGGAAGCAGGTCTGCTCTCCGGCACAATAAACATAAAGCTGCATTATTAAAGAGTAACTGATATCGCAGAGAATCAAAATAGCCACTGTATAAACACTCCTGAAGTGTTTGTCTGACTGAGTGCAGAGGCCACATCCAGACCTGTGTAGTGTTCAAATCTCATTAGCACCTCACCAAAGAGGTGTGAAGTGATGGATGTGCCAGGCTTTGTTTTCTGCCCAAGAGTTCACTGTTCTCCTAATTACTGCGTGCAGCTAAAATCAGCATTTTTAGAAGCTTATTTTGCTTGCAGTTCTGCCACTTGCAGACAGTCCTGCCACACTCAGCAGTTCAAATAAATCAGATTTTATAACACTTTGGAGGAGAGCATTCAAAAATCATGCACTCAACACTTTCCACTCTCTGGTGGTTTTTGGGTTGCACTGTAACTCATTTTTACCCCAGGAACACATTGTTTTCATTGACATGTCTTTGCCCTAATTGCTTGTGAATTTGTAACATTTTAAAAGCAGCCACCATCCTCTACATGAGACAGATAAAGTACTGAACAAGAGAAAAATCAAGTAATTGCTCATTACGGTTGAATATAAAATAAATAAAGAGGGCATCTTCCGAAAGTTCTCTTGGCCTATTCCATCCATGCATGAACACACAATGCTGATGCACTTCACAACTCTTTAAGGTGCAACTGAAATTTCCATATAAACGAGGAACTCAATTTCTACAAAACTCCATTAAAGCCAAGGCCGGGTTGAAGCTGCCTGGGATAGCAGAAGATGTCCCTGCCCAGAGCAGGGGGATTGGAACGAGAGGAGTTTAAGGTCCCTTTCCACCCAAACCACTCTGGGATTCAGTGTTTCTGTGGAACGTGAGCTCTGTTCCCTCACCCCAAGGGCAGTGCAGACACATTAACAGCACAGCAGAAAGCAGCACAGAAGAGCTCACGGAGAGCAAATCCTCCAGGTGACATAAAAATCTACACAGGGGACAACTTGTTTGTATCCACCAAAAGCAATGCAGCAGCTGAGGAAGAACACACTTGTCAACAGAGTCCATTCAGTGCAAATTCACCAAGAATAGGAAAAAAATATTTTAAAATTCATATAAGTGGACTCAAAGCGTTTATGGTGACTCAGGACAAACCTGAACACATACCCAAGCCTGGAGAGGTTTTTTGTGCTCTGTATTTCCCAGCTGGTCAGCAGAGGTGACCCCGGGGCTCAGTCTCAGGCCAGTCCTGTTCAGCAAGAGGAAATGGCCTCAAGCTGTCCCAGGGGAGGTTGTGGTTGGATGTCAGGATGAATTTCTTCCTGGAAAGGGTTTTAAATCATTGTCACAGGCTGCCCACGGCAGTGGTGGTGTCACCATCCCTGGCAGCGTTCAAAAAACTGTGTGGATGTGGCACTTGGGGACATGGGTTAGTGGTGAACAGGGTGATAGTGCTGGTTGGACTTCATGATCTTGGAGAACTTTTAACAGCTTTAACAACCCTGTGATTCCGTGTTTCACAAGCTCTCTTTGCTTTGGTCTAATAATTCACTCCCTTTTCAGAGCAGAAGTCAGGAGCCCCCAGGCAGATGTTTTCCCAGAGCTGTGCATCAGTGATTTTCCTGGTATCCCACCTCAGACCCTACAGTCAGCTGCCCTTTGAGAGAGCTTAGGGGAGCTCTGGCCTTGTCCAGGTGGCAACTCCTTTGTCTTAGAAAGAACCCATTTGAGAGCAACAACCTAAACACCTGATAAATATCAGGGATTCACATCAGTTGAAGTTCTGAGCACAGAGTGGATTATGTTTGTTGCTCAAAACCAAGGCAGTGCAGCTCTTCTCTGTCCTTGAAGAATGTCTACAAACTGGGTATTTTAGAACTAAACCAACAATTGAGATCTTGCTGCTGTTCTAACCCACTGCTACCACTAGACACCAGCTGCACATGTAGAAAACATCCAATAAAAACAAGAATGCCTAACAGGACAAGAGACCAGAAGAGAAGTTAAAGCAGCCAGAGGCTGGATCTTAATTGGAAAAACTCCTTAGAAAAAGCCAGGGAAGTTATCAAACTGAAGAACAGAATTACAAGAAAGTTGCAAGGTTCGTACTCTATGGATTTCCAAGTCTTAGGTTAAATCCCAGAATCCCAGCACCCCTGAGGTTGGAAAAGCTCTCCAGGATCACCGAGTACAAGTGGTGCCCAATGCCCACCCTGTCCCCAGCCCAGAGCACTGAGTGCCACCTCCAGGCCTTCCCTGGACACCTCCAGGCATGGGGACTCCAAACCTCCCTGGGCAGCCCCTGCCAAGGCCTGAGCACCCTTTCCATGCAGAAATTCCTGCTGCTGTCCAACCTGAGCCTCCCCTGGCCCAGCCTGAGGCCGTTTCCCCTTGTCCTGTCCCTGTTCCCTGGGAGCAGAGCCCGACCCCCCCGGCTGCCCCCTCCTGTCAGGGAGTTGTGCAGAGCCACAAGGGCCCCCCTGAGCCTCCTTTTCTCCAGGCTGAGCCCCTTTCCCAGCTCCCTCAGCCGCTCCTGGGGCTCCAGCCCCTTCCCCAGCTCTGTTCCCTTCCCTGAACTACAAATGTTATTTTTCTCCATCAAATGTTGGTGTGCTGAACCGGGTCCTCATTTCTCCTGCTGTCTTGATCCTGCTGCTTCTCAAACCCTGTCTTTGAAACCCTCGAGAGCAAGGCTGCAATAATTTCCTCTAAAGCTCTTCACATTCTTGCACCATGATGGGGTTTGGGGACACTCTTTGCATCAGAAATGCAGCTACAGACACCAGAGGGCAGGAGGCAGAAACTCCTCTAAGAAAAGCTTCTGACTGTGGGAACATAAATCTGGCCAAAATAAAAAATGCCATTTTAGCCATGTCAGCTTCAGATGAGAGTGTGAAAGCTGCCTGTCAAGGACCCAGGCATATTTCAGGTTCAGCCTGTCTCCTGGGGGCCATCCCTTTCTGAATGCTGTGCCTTGGCTTTCCATGTCAGACAAACAAAGCCTTCAGTGCTCCTTCTTTACAACTCACTCCTGATTTCAGCACCAAAGGCCACTCTGCTACTGTTCTTACAAGAGCACCAACCCCTGGGAAAACAGCTGAAATTTGTAGTGGCTTCTGAAAAAGGCAGGAGCTCCGCACCTGGAGACACAGGCTCACAGGAGGATTGAAGCTGGGAGGGACCTGGGGAGGACCCAGTCCAAGCTCCTGCCTGAGGCAAGGTCACCTCTGAGGCCAGACGAGGCTGCTCAGGGCTTCATCCACTCAGCTCCTGAGAACCTTCAAGGATGCAAAACCCCTCCACCCCTGCAGTGGTGAAAATGTGACTCAAGGCGAGTCACAGCACAGCACCCCCCCAGCACTCTGCCTTTCCCTGGCACCATTAACGAGCTCAGAGCAGGAGAGAAAGGCCCCAAGGAGCCAAAGTCCTGGCAGCATAACTCACTGTCAGTGGCCCAGCACCGTGGCTCTGCCTGACACATCAAGCCAGCTCACCTACAGTGTTTCTGCTTCAAGATCCAATCGAGCCATGCCCACCCTGGCCAGCACTCGGCACAAATCTGTAATAATGAGCTGTCAAGTCTTTCACTGCTCCTCCACAGGAGGACCACAATCCTATTCACCTAGAGCAGCTCATGACAGATCATGCCTAACCCTCTATTTCCTTCAGTAAAAAGGGACTAATCTTTCCAAGTGAATGAAAAGGCATCATGTGTACATTATATATATACGTAGATACTGGTTCTACATGCAGGTGTCTTTAAAGCACAGAATTATTTCTTCTTCTCTGCAGTACAGATTGATGTAACACAGTTCAGTAACAAGACTCCCACCAACACCTCTAGAGAGAATTAAAATAAATGAGTATTGTGCTCACTAAAATGTCCATATTCCCCCGCCGACAGACTCAGACATCCTTCCCGCAGCAGGACTGGCCTTCCCTGCCCCACGATAAAACTAACCTTACAAAAGAAGGATTATTCCTGGCTCTCCCCAGGTCCTGGGTCTGGTTCCTTGGTTCTCTGCAAATTCTCTTTTCCAGAGTGGCTCCAGGGACAGGAGCACCCAACCAGCAGAGCTTTGCACATTGTCACTGGCGCCTGTGGGAACTGAAACACACGTGGGATCGTGGCTTATTTTACGACAACACCATGGAGAAAATTTCTAACAGAAAACAAACAGCAACTTTGCATAAGCAGCAATAATTGTCTTTAATACTGATGATGAAAATATTTCTTTTATTCAGCTTGAATTTCAACTCCAAAACAAGTTTTAGGCAATAACACCCAAATTACAGATAAAAAGAAATAAATTACTATGACTGGACCCTGAAAGAGAAAGCACTGACTGGCTGTATCCTCACACAGCCTCTGTGGCTGCTGGCTGGGTAAGCAGCACAAGGAATTTCATTTTCCTCATAGAGTCAGAACCCTGCTGAGTGACAAAATTAGGATACAGAGGAAAGGGGGAGACAAATTTTGCTGCATTTGAAAACCACCTGTTCCAGACACAGAAACAAAGAGCCTAAATGTAGGAGAAAAGCGTCATTAATGATGGAGTTTTAAGGGCTTCTGTCACTTCTATCAGGGCATTACTGAAAAATTAGGTATTTCTCAGCTCTGACTTACCTTCCTCTAATTTTTTTACTCTGTCTTTTCACTGATTTATGTTCCTAAAAAGATTAACCAGGAGACCGTGCAGCACAGGAGACAACCAGCCTAGCACCCCATGCATATATTACAGAAATTCTCTTGTACTGACTCAGCCACTGACAATGAGTCCAGTGAGGATCTCATGGATTCCCAGCCTGGCTGGATCTCAGCACTTTCTGCTTGTTGTTTCTTCTGCCAAAGTCCAGGATTAGGGGACATCTGTGCTTCCTTGGGGTAGAGGGCTCTGCATGGAATGCTGCAGATCCAGTGGTCTGACCCGTCCAGCTCCCTTAGCCCTGCATCACATCCCATTCCAGACCGGCAAGTCCAAAAATCACCCAGGTTTTTTTGGGTTTTGCACTTTGTGGGTCTAGAGAGCAGAGCCATGTGACATGCTCAGAGAACGGTCTCCAGAGAGAACTGTCTGTAAATCCTCCATATTTGGGGTGCTTTCCGTAACGTAACAGCAACCTCCTCATTCTGCTCTCTGTGACACCCTCGTCGTGCTTCTGATCTCACAGCTGTGACAGCCACCTTTCCAGAAGCCAGGATGGCACTAGAGGAACACCTTAAACAGCAGTGTGGTTTTTAGAGACTTCTCAGGCTTTCACATGGTAATTCATCAACATTCATGTCACCCTTCAGTGCCATCCATCTGAGGCACCAGGGGTCTGTGGTTACACCTGGTACAGCGTGGCCTCTGTGATATCCCTGACTTCACCAGCAAATGGCAGTGGTATTAAAGGGGCAAAAAATGCACATTTCTTGATGATTCTGGTGCCTCTCACCCAGCTACTCTGCTTGTATATCCTCGGGTTTGTCATGATGCTTATCCAGCTCCAGCCTCCATGTTTCTGTGATGATTATGATTCTCAGAGGAAGAGAACGAGCAAACACCCTCCTTCCCTTCACCGTAAGCAAACTGACTTTTTCTGCTGCCTTTGCATCTGCTTCACAGAGAGCCACCTTCCACAGAGCAGCTTGGTGGATAGAGAGCTGGCTTGCTCCCAAAAGCACTGTCACACCCCAACTTCCTTCCTCCGAAAGTGTTATTTATTAAGAAAGCTCACACTTGAGGACGTAGAAGCATTTTTACAGCGCTGCTTTCTCAAGCTCCAGCAAATCCGTCCATCCAAGCTTCCAGAATGTTTGCAACTCTCCATCTGCTGCAGCTCCTGCTGGCGTCACCAAACCCTGACAGCCAGGAGCTGCCAAGTGCTGTGACTTGCTATTTTTTGTTTTTGTAGAAAACAAACCATGAGAACACAATCTTTTTTAAAATGATGTCACAACATTTTAAAAAATGTTTGCTTGCAGAGTGGTCTTTTCCATTCCCTTTGCAAAAATATCTTGCTGCTGACAGAAAAAGACAAAGAGAATAAATCCTATGCATTTGATAGCTGCTCAAAGCACTGGGGTGCACTGCCTTAGGTCCTGCAGAACTGCTGGTTCTGACACCCCTTGCCTGAGCCAGCTGTGACTCCTTCCGTGCCCACCTGCACAGCCTGTGGGGATGGGGTGTGGACCTGCCACCTCTCTGTCCTTGGGGCAGAGCCACCCAGGACTCCTGGGACACCCAGCTCGTGAGCAGGCAGTGTTAGGGCTGAGAGGGAAAGCCCTCAGGATCAGGGTAAACCAAACCTGCGCTGAATTATCTGCTGGAAGGGTGAAATTCATTCCCTCCCCTGCTCCCCTTAGGTCTGGTTCTGTAGCCTGTGCTGCTGTTCCTTGGAGATGCCTGTGTGAAATCCTTTGCTCAGCCCAGGAAAGGGAGCTGGGGCACTGGGCTGCTCCCCTGAACAGGCAGTCCCCAAACCCTGGCCCAGTTGCACCACAGCCCAGCCTCTGATCCTGCTCAACCCATGCTCTTCATGACTGTGGCTTCCCCTTATTATCTCAGGGGTTTTTTTTTCCCTCCTTCCTATTTACAGTTTCTTCCCTCTCCTCAGTTACCAACCTTTTTCCTTTGCTCTGCACTCACCAATAACAGAGTTCACACCAATAACAAGCGTCTTCCTTCATGAGGAGGGAAACCTGTCTGCAGCAACTGTGTACTGGGTAAAATGCACCACCAGTTGCCTCTTTCTGTAGAACCTAAACTCCCTAAAAATGTCCCCTTTTTTGACTCCTTGTAGCTTAGCTCAGATCCTGCTCTTTGCTGTACAAGAAGCAGCAGAAATGACTGCCGGTGCAGCATTTCAAAACATAATTATATAATTATATACCCTTTAAAAGAATATAACCCACTCTTAATCACCTACATGAGAAAAACAACATGAAATAAACCCTGAATGTGGTAAAAAGTGAAAGTATTTTCAGCTATTCCATGTGCTAAAATAAAGTTTAAACTGGTGTTTTGAAGAAATGTGCTTTATCCTAAGCAGCAAGATTGATTTCAATGAAAACAAAATGTGGAGCAATCTGAACAGCAATTCACATTGAAGTCAGATAGATGAGCTGTCACACGTTGGAGATGCACACACAAGGCTTTCTCTCATATGATGTCAATCATACTTTTCCTCCGATGGATTAACAAAACAGTCATCATGCTGGAAAAGCGAGAAGAGGCTTTCCTGGTATCCTTATGCAACACTGAGCTGCTGAAATAGTTCTCTAAAAAGTCTTCTGAAAAGGCTTGGTCCCAGGTTCAGGAGCATTGTTGCCCCTGGACTCTGGCTTTGCAGGGAAGACTGAACAGGAGTTGTGTCTTAAAAGCAAACACATCGTACAAAGAAATGACACAAAACAATTTGGGCAGTTTAGGTGATACAAAAGCTCTGGCTGCATGGGGTCTGTGGTTTTGTCACGTGCTGTAAAATGTCTCCCTGACAAAAACCCAGCAAGAACTCAGGTTGTGACACGAAAACCTGAATGCATCAAACCGTGAGCTGCAGCCTGTTCTGAGTAAATAAATGGAGAAGATCAATAAATGTTAATGCATGCATAATTTAACTGAAGCATCACAAATAAAGAGAACAATTTTTAACTTGACAAAAAGAGGAAGAAAAATACTTTCCCAGACCTTCAAATTCTGCATTACCACAGACATGTTCTGGGCAAGGCAATTTTCCTTCTCTCTCCCACTGAGCCATATTTGTCCCTGTTGCTGCCGTACTGATACCAAGGAAGCATCATCAAGGAAGACTCTAATAACAACCAGTTACAGCATGCTGAGCTTTGAACAAGTGTGGGGAAACACTAAAAGACAGCTATTAGGAAAATGGTAAATATCATTTACCCTTCCCATTCTACAACTGGCACTTTCTAAATCCAGGTTTTGTGCTGGCTCAAGTAACTCAGGTCCTCTCTCAATTATTTACCTTAATACAGACTCATAGAATTGTTTGGGTTGGAAGGGACTTTAAAGATTATCTAGTTCTAAACCTCAAAAGGATGCAAAGAAGTAAACTTTAAGTGCCGGCTCCTCCAGTTTGAATGTAGAAGTCAGTGTCTCAGGTGCCACCTTGAATGCAGAGGGTAGATAAACCTGAATGCTGAAGGCTGTGGTTGGTCTTCAATGTTTAAGTAATATTAAGGATGAAAAATTACAATTGATTTTTGACACTGTTCCAAAGTTCGTAACCTCCCCAAGAGAGCAAGTATTTAATTTCTAAACAATCAAGGATTTAGAAAGTGCTGGGAAAAGAAACATGAGAGAGGAGCTACCTAACTGGTTGTAATTAAACATTAATCCTAGCAAAAGCTAAAAAGAAGAATGAATGGAAGGCAAAATGGTTTGAAAATATTGGAATATTCCAGCTCTCTCCTTTGTCACTCCTGGTGAAATGAGTGCCATCTGTTTACTCTGATATTTAATGAGCAGGGTAGAGCTGGGGGGAGCCCAGCTCAGGCATCTGCACAACGCACTTAATCCTGCTCTGGTTCCTGCCTCTGATAGATGAGCCAGGGACTTGCAAAGGTGGGAATCCGCCAGCTCCTGTGGCTGCCTGGCTGCTGGGGGAGGATTGCTGAGCCTTTGCAGAGGGTGCTGCCACAGAAAACAAGCCAAGAGCAAAGCAAATGAGTGAGGACACCAGTCTGAGCAGAGTTATGGGAACTAATGACTGGGCTGTAACGTGGGGAAGGAGCAGGACAGAGAACATTAAGGGAGCCAGGAGGGAAATTAAGGCCTTTCCCGGCTAATGTGACTTATGAGGGGGCTCCTCGTGGCATAACTAGACAATTTATCTTCCTGTAAGGAAATAAAACAAACCTGGGAGAGTAATCCAGCTAATTATGCAATGACTTTATAGACACTGCCTGAACAGAAATTACTTTCTCTATGGGTTGTTTCCTCGGAAATTTTCTGCCTGTTTGCCCATGTAAGAGCATTCCAAAAATCTTCCTTTAGACTGCACTGTGTCGAAATGAAAGAAAATAATTTGCTACCAACGTGATCTCAGTGAAAAAAAGAAAGGAGACTTCCTGCCCTGGTCCTAAAATCCCTCATGCCTCCACCATCCCTCAGTTAGTGGCTAAGGCGCAAGGGGCTGCAATAGAAAAACTCTGCTCAGCTGTCCTGGTAATCCACTGCTGTTCAGAAGCCTGAGTTTTATTTCTCTCCAAGTATAACATCTTTTGCTCTGCTTTATTGTTTCGGTACCAGTCTGCCAGGCCCTGGACCAACATCTGATTCCAAAAAGTTCACTCAGGGAGGGCTGGAGTGGGTTTGCCACTTCCTTGCCACTGGTTTGAGCACTATTTAGCTGAGTGATCTTGGCTGTAATCTGGGTGTTTAATCTGGAAAAAATCTCTGCAGTCAATTACCAGTCACCAAATTCTGAAACATGAATTTGAGAAGAAATAACATACCTCACAGGTATAAAACGTGAGCAGGGCCACGAGAAAGGACACCCCTCGCATTGGAAAGGTGGATGGGTGAGACAGAAAATCCTGCTGGCTTTTTCCTGAGCAGCCCCGAGCATGAGAATGGCTGGAGGTTAGTTAGGAGCGGGACTAGCTGGCTGTGTAAGATGCTGTAACATCTAACACAGCCCCTTTAGCTGGTGCTTAAAGCAATAAAAGGCACATTTTGATCCTTCTAGAAAGTGGATGCAGATGGGCCTGGTGGGGGAAGACTGAAGTCAGTGGGGTCACACAGGTGTTAATCGGGACACCATTCAAATCAATGAGCAAGGCACTGCAGGTAAGAAAGGCAGTCCCCGACTCCAAGGGGAAAAAGACTTGTATTATAGCCTCAGACAGCAGCGGAGAGGTGAAAATTGCAGGTGATCTTGTGCTACCACCGGTCTGTGGTAAGCACTTTCTCCCCTTCCACTTCTTTATCCGTGATCTGTACTAGGAGGTGTGACAATGAGTCAGAAATGTCCCATAATTACACCTCAAAGAGGCCGGGGTAACTGGCAATCACCAAAAGCTGCCTTTCCTATAATTTGCTAAACAGAATGAAGCTCCTTGTGTGTTTTGGGGCCCCACTAGAGCAGAGATGTCTAATTACCAGCAAGTTCAGCTCAACAGCTGTCAACACATCAGCTCTAATAGCTATTTCATAAGGACAAAGACATAATATGGGCTGAAGGAGCTCTTCTAGACTTGTCCAATTTCATTCTGCCACTTTCCCCAACACTCAGAGTTGCTAAAGAAACCTGTGAAAGACTTAATTCCATCTGTAGCTTCAGCAGCACTAAACACAGGCTAAATGATGCCCAAGCATTGCTGATGTCAAGCTGGAAAGGCAGAAGAGCCTCTTGCATGGCTAAATGGTTTTTAATGGGAAATATCTTGGTAAAAAGGTGGAAAGGAAAAGGAGGAGAAGAAAAAGTGTGATATTATTGTTATCACTGTAGTGATCATGTAGAATCATGGAATCACAGACAGGTTTGGGTAGGAAGGGACATTAAGGATCATCTAATTCCTCCCCCTGCCACAGGCAGGGACACCTTCCACTATCCCAGGTTGCTCCAAACCCCATTCAATCTGGCCTTGGACACTTCCAAGGATGGGGCAGCCACAGTCTCTTGTTAAATTCCTACAAGGAGAAGTAATTCTATTGACAGTAAAAGTTCAGGAATTTGCTGCTCTGAAGCAGCCCATCACCAACAAGGTGAAGATACTGAAGAAAAAGAACAAGCAGTATCTTGGTGACACCTGCTCTCTTATAGGCAACATGGCTTTGGTGATAAACTGGGTTTTGCACCATTTTTCTTTCTGCCATCCAGCTCTGAAAAAACTGAGGAGGACTATTTCACCAAACTCTGACCTTATGGCAAGAGAGGGACATGCAGCAGCCTGTGAAACCCTGCACGTTTTCACACTTCCCCCGCTTTAACTCACTGGAGTCATAATGTTTAAAGAACAGATGAAAGAGCACACAAACCACTAAATTTCTGCACAGAAACCTACCAGCACCTCTTCTCTAGTTACTCCCCAATTTTTCCCCACTCTGTTGAAGAAGACACAAAGAGTCAGAAGGAAACTATGTGTGCACAGGAATCTGTTAGGTGGCACTTGTGGCACAAATGAAACCTGTGCCTGTGCTATCCCAGCTCATTGTGAGGACAAAGTGCTCCGAGTAGAAAACCCCAAAGTTTGAGCTGTGGAGCAAAGTGTGCACCTCATTATATTTGTCCCCATGCCCTGGCACACAAGGTGAGCTTTTCTCAGCCACCACATTAAAGCTCGATTAAAGTGAGCACAGGGCTTAGTGACCTTCCTTAAGAAGTGAGCAGTCACCGGGGTTTTGAGATGCTCTCCTTTCCTCTGGACCTGCTATGAGGAGAAAGGGATCACTAAATTATACCCATTTAGAGCTGTCAGCTCTGGGGCAGAAGCCCCATCCCAATCTTACTGAGATAGTCAAAGACATGTTTGTATTAGTTCTCTCTTGTTATAAGATTACTAATTTAGGCAAATAATAACTTTCTAGTGCAGAATATGCCATTCATTAACATTTATGTGTCTTATTTTCAAGCTATGACAACGCAACCAAGAGAATTCAGAATCACTGCATTTGTGCTGCCTGGTGGTGGTCACTGCAATGAGACAGAACATTGCAGCTGCCTCTTTCTATGGTTTTTGTTGTTGTTGTTGGGGTTTTACATTTATTTCAGTGGATTTAGATTACAAGTTTATCCTTTTTCTAATATGAACATAATACAGTATATTTTAAAAGTATCCAGTGGCTACTCATGCATTATGGAAAAGCTGGATGTTAAAGATGAAAGGCAATGAGAGTTACACAGAGAAGCTGATCTTAATTTCTCATTTCTCTCTTTCTCTCCACTCTCCACTCACTCCCCAACACACACACAACTCCTCTGCTGGCCACCCTTGTGTTTTCACACAGAGCACTTAAAATAATCTTATTAAAGTTTATGCTTTTTAAATCTGTTTATTGCACCACTCCAGCTTTATTTCCTAATCCTCTTTTGTTCTTTTTATTTTTTATGTTTTTAAACTGGGAAAGCTATTTGCCTGTTCCCTGCCAGCTTTAAATGAGTTCTTTAATAATAAGAGCAGCAACAAGTGCTCCCACATTCTGCACTCACCTTCTGAGGAGCCTTCCCAAAGTGCTTCCTCCTCATCTCTGTTTTCAAGTCTTGCTTATGGGATACTGAAAATTTAAGAAGTAGTTAATAGAAGAGAGACAGTGTTGAAGCCCAGCTTCCATGCAGCATTCTCAGGCACCAGACAGGTGTCTCACAGATACTCAAAATTACATCGCCCTTGTAGTACTGCCAGTCTAAATGACTGCAGAGAGCAGGGAATATTGTTCACGTCATTTCAGAGACAAACCAAATGACACAGTCACTTCTCTCTTTGTATGAAGAGTGTGCCAGGCTTAAAGGAGATGGGACCCTACTGCTCTGGCTTTCCTTCTCAAGTTGATAAATGTAACTGTGAGCAAAAGGGAGGAGTTTCTTTCTGCAGCAAAGTCCTGCCACACCAATGCCCAAAAATAACCAAGTGATATTATTCAGCCTTCTTTTCAATTCCAAAGAGATTAGCAATACGAGAGAGGGAAACACAGCTGTAATTACTGTGCTGGTCACTCAAAAGAAAAAGGCATGATGGTTCCTGCAGATAAAGCAAGGGAAACATACTGATTGCATCTCAGAAGGCAAAGAGTAACTTTCTTCTGGATCTCAGACTAGGTGAAGTCCATTTTACTACTAAAATCCTGTAGCAGAACAGTTCCTGGCTTGTGACTTCACACGGTGAAAGTATTTCTAAAATGTATGTACTGATTTCTCGGTTTGGTGGACATCAATGTATGTGTAAGCCAAAGAGTTACTGAGGCAAACTTTAGGCTGCTGCCTACTGTGAAGGACAATCAATCTTAAAATTTACCTTAATGTAGTAAACCCACATGGTTTCTAAATTATTAAAGCATGCCTGAAGCACTGGATAGGTCTGCAGCTCCAAGTGAGAGATGTCAGTGAACCATGAGGTGCAGCACAGGTCTGTAACAGCACTGAGTACCTACAAACCTGTGCCACACCTGACATTGCACTCACCTCCCTTCCGCCCGTGCAGTTGCTCAGTGAAGCTAAACTGTACAAGGGGGATATTTCGGAATCTGCTTCTCTGGAAGAGACATCTCAACCTCTTCTTTGGGGCTTAGTGTTTGAAACAGATAGACCAGTGCTGCTTTCTAATGCAAATCCAAATTCCTCTGCGTGGAATGCAATTAGCTGGGGCCAGTCTCAGTGGGCAGAAACTCTTCAGCCTGAAATGTTCCAAAGCAGGTACAAATGGCTTTTGACAGGGAAGATCAGGATGAATTTGCTACAGTGGGAAGTAAAGCACAATTAATGATGGGATTCAAAATGTAAGACACATAGCCTGGGCAGGGATATAGAGAGGCTCTGGAAAAGGTGAAACCATCCCTGAACTTGGGGTGAAGCAGTGGCAGCACGTCTGCAATGCGGGGAGGGAGCACAGAGTGCATTCACTTTCCACTCAGCAACTTCGCTGAGCAGCTCCCTCTCCAGAGTGCTCCTGGCACAGAGCAAAGCTACAGCTGCAGGATACATATCAGCCTTCTCCCAGGCTTTAGGGGCACTGAAAGTGCAGCGTTTTGCTCACCAGCCTGTTAGGCTGCTTCCAGCAGGAGCAGGATTCCCAGAGGAGGCAGCCGGCAGCAGAGCTCCGCAGCTGCCCCGGCTCTTTCCCCAACTGGATTGCTCCAAGGGCTGCATTTGTCCCTGAGCTATGGGGATCTGAGACCTTAGATAAAACTACCACAGCTATGAAGGCTGGAAATACCATCCCACAAAGTGTGTGTGGGGCTGACAGGACAGCCCCAGTTATAGATTTGCATGGGAATGGTGCTTTGTGTCACGAAACTGCTCCTCAGCTGTGCCACGGCATCGGCCTGCGATGATCTGAGAATAAACAAAACATTTTAAACCCAAACCAAAGTAACCTCATACTTTACGTAAATCCATTTATAATAAGTGTGGCTCTGCTGGGGCTCACAGGAGAGAGGAAGGCTCTCTCGTGTGGTCCCACCAAAATGACATTGGGGAAACAGAAGAGGACAAAGTGGGGGCAAATGCACACAGCTCCCAAGCAAAGAGTAATAAAAGAGCATTATTAAGGCACTGAATCCAAACCCTGAAAAAGTTAGGAAATCCCAGGATTCAGCTTGTTTGTGTGAAGAGAATTTGCCACTGCCATCTGCAAGTCTGCAGTCCAGAAGAGCCTTCATGACAGGAATATTTACTACAGGATCCTTCCCATACCTAGAGGGGCTTATGAAAAGAAGGGAGAGGGACCATTTACATAGACAGATAGTGACTACTGACAAGGGGAAACAGTTTTAAACTGAGAGAGGGCAGGTTTATATTACATATATGTATGTATAAGCGTGTGTGTGTAGAGTTAGAATATATTAGTTTGGGCATTAAGCCAACGATATGGGATAAGGGGTGGAATGTCCTGGGGTGACTGTATGATTCTGTATTCCCTATCGTCTGCTCTATGCCAGACATGAATCCTGTGCCTTCCCGTGTCTTCAAGCTGTTTCTCAGGAGAGGGGGGAGAGAAGCCAGGCAAATTTTTCAGAGCACTTTGTATCTCAAGGACACATACACTCCCCTGCGTTTTTTGCTGCTACAGAGCGGAGGAAAGCATCTTCCTGTTTTTCCTCAGCTCTCGGCTCTCTGCAGCAGGGAAGAGAGTGGCATTCTCTTGTTCTTTTAGCTAGCTTCTCGTTCGTTAGCTAAAGCACTGAGCCCTGGGACTTTGGTTTCTTCTTCTTCTCTTCTGGACTGTTCAGCAACACCAGAACATACCGGGAGGCCTTACACATGGCCCGGAGGGGCCCACACCGATGCTCTGGAGAGAGAGAGCAGAGCCACGCCTACAAAGGACCTTGAATTTTACCAGGTTCTCTCCACAGCGAGAGGTTTCATTATTTAGCATTGTTCTTTTTTTCCGTGCCTGCGTGCACTTGCACTCTGCTTGTTAAATAAATAACTTTTTATTCACTTTCCTCTGAGGAATTGCTTCCCGAACCTGTGGGGGAGGGGTGGCTGAAACCTGCCTTCTTTGAAGGAGACGTTCCTTCCAGAGTGCTTCCCTTAATTTGTCTCAAACCGGGACAAATGTTAAGAAGAAACTCTTTACTCAGAGTGTGGTGAGGCCTTGGCACAGGGTGCCCAGAGCAGCTGTGGCTGTCCCTGGATCCCTGGCAGTGTCCAAAGCCAGGTTGGACAGGGCTTGGAGCACCCTGGGATAGTGGAAGATGTCCCTGCCCACAGCAGGGGGTAGAACTGGGTGAGTTTAAGGTTCCTTCCAACCCAAACAAGTGATTGTATGATTCATCTCTCTCTCCAAACAGTCAATGCTCCCTGAATAAGCAGCCATTCCATATTTTCTCCTTCTCCTAGAGCCCCAGCGTGCTGCTCTATGCCTTATTTACTGCATGCTGCTTTGAAGATAGAATTATTCATTTTTTCAAAGGATTTTCTCCGGCACTCACCATCCGAGGGCTTCTCCAAGATTAATGACATCTGTTAGCACACCACGCCTGCGAGGTGACAGGATGTGTCAGGAGGATGCCTGTTTTGGCTGGGCAGCACTCAGCCCTTTAACAACCTCCCCAGATGTACTCAGGACACCATCAGGTGTCTCTGCAAAGGGCTGAGAGTGTGACAGGCAAACAAGACCAGAGCCCTCAGCTGGGAGAACAAAGGAACAAGTGTCTGTGGTTAGGGCACAGGGCTGTGATAAAACAGATGTTTTGCTTGAGACTTGCTCAAGTTTTGTGAACCGTTAACGCTCAGCCAAAAGAAAGCAGAGCGTGAACCCTGCCGTGAGCTGAGAAGCACCCAGCTTGCTTTGCAAGCAGGTAGACAAGTTGTGACAGAGCATTGTCACCTCACTTTTAACATGTGAAAGCTGAAACACTCCAAAATAAGGACAGAAAGCAGCCACTGGTGTAGTGTGCCTGACTGGGAGCCTGGGTCTTGATTTTGAGGAACACCTGCTGCTCCCTAAACATTATAATATTCAAATTGTGATGTCTAAATAGCATGTTTTCAACTGTGAGGGTTTGGTGACATTGTCAATCAGGCCTCAGGGGTTCAAGGCAGGCATCAGGTGATCAGGGACAGTGACAAGTGACCCTCTCTCAGATTTCTCATCTCATGTCTCTGGCAAAGGCTGGAAACCCACTCCAAGGGAAGCATCCAATGATTCTGAAAATGAGACAGTCCCCCAGCAGGTCCCACACCAGGAAATTACAGCTGGAAATCAGCCACAAAGGAGGCAAGGTTCTGCAGGTACCAGAATCTGGAATGTGACACTGGCTATTGTCACCCAGACAGTTTGGCCTACGTTGCGTGCTAGAACAGACTAACTGCTGCCTTAGACAGCTGTTAGCAGAACTAACACTGAATTACCTTTCCTTTCAATTAAGTCAAAATACCAGATGGAGACTTTTCCTTCCCATGCCCTGTCAATGAAAACTTTTCCTAACAATTAATTTTTTTAAAAAATCTGACCTCACTGCCATCATTTTCCACAGCACAGGGATAAATACCTTTGTTTGCTTCAGCTTTTATTTAAAATATATTTTTAACATTGTTTCAGCAATTATGCAGACATAATCATATCAAGTGAGTTGTACAGGCCAGTAGGACCACAGCCACCTTCAGCATCCCCCAAGGGTGGAAGATCCCATTCCCTTGTTGAGACACAAACTACAAAATCCCATCACCATTCTCCAGGAACCTGCTGAAATCATGGACTTGTTACAAAGGCCCCTGTTAGGAACAAATAAAGGGATTGTTCAGACTGGAGAAAAGAAGTTTCAGGGTGACCTAATCATGGCTTTCCAATACCTGAAGAAGCTGACAAGAAAGACTCAGAACAAGGGATGGAGTGCCAGGACATAGGGAATGGCTTCCCACTTCCAGAGGGCAGGGATAGATGGCATATTGGGAAGGAATTGTTCCCTGGGAGGGTGGGCAGGCCCTGGCACAGGGTGCCCAGAGCAGCTGTGGCTGCCCCTGGACCCCTGGAAGTGTCCAAGGCCAGGCTGGACACTGGGGCTTGGAGCAGCCTGGGACAGTGGAAGGTGTCCCTGCCCATGGCAGGGGGTGGAATGAGATAAGCTTTAAACCCCTTCTGACACAAACCCTTCTGAGATTCCATAAAGATTTCAGACACTGCTTGTCATGGTTTGACACTGGCCCAACGCCAGGCACCCACAAAAGCTGCTCGCTCACCCTCCCCTGATGCTGCCGGGCAGAGAAAACTTAACGAAGGGTTCATGAGTTGAGATAAGGACCGGGAGGAAACAGTCCAAGGGCAAAACAGGCTCAACTTAGAGGTACAAAGTGAATTTATTACTAACAGAATCAGAGGAAGATAATGAGAAGTAAAATAAGCCCTTAGAACACCTTTTCCCCCCCAGCCCCTCCGTCCTTCCCACTGACAGCGCAGGGAGACAACGCATGGGGGTTTGGTCAGTTCCTCACCCGAGGTTTTCTTCCGCTGCTCAGGGAGAGGAGTCCTTCCCTGTGAGGCTGTGGGGTCCCTCCCATGGGAGACAGTTCTCCACAAACTTCTCCAGCAGCAGTCTCTCATGAGCAGCAGTCCTCCCAAAACTGCTGTGGTGTGGGTCACTCTTCCACGGGGTGCAGTCCTCCAAGGCCAGGCTGCTCCAGCCTGGAATCAGGGCCCCCTCTCTCCACTGGGTCTCCCCCAGGATCACAGCCTCCTCCAGGCATCCACCCGCTCCGGTGGGCACCTCCCCAGTGGGCTGGGGGTGGATCTCTGCATCCCCCATGGATCCCCAGGGGCTGCAGGGGCACAGCTGCTTCACCATGGTCACCACCACGGCCTGCAGAGGAATCTCGGCCCCGGTGCTTGGAGCCCCTCCTCCCCCTCCTTCTGCACTGACCCTGGTGTCTCCGTGTTGTTTCCCTCACATGTTCTCACCTCCTGCTCTCCTCTGGCTAGAAAAAAACTGTGTGCCCTTTGTTTTGATTTTCTTCTTAAATCTGTTATCACAGAGGCATTACCAGCTCTCTCACTGGCCCAGCCTTGGCCATTGCCATGTCCATCTCCAGAGCCATCAGGGGTTGGCTCTGCTGGACATGGTGGAAGCTTCCAGCAGCTTCTCACTGCAGCCACCTCTGTGGCCCCCTGCTACCAAAAACCAGGCTGTGCCAAACCAGCAAACTTCTGTAGAACCAAAGCTTCCCATCCTGGGACAGAGCATTTTGATAGCCAATAATCCACTGCTTTTGGGATCTGACAGGTTCTAGCACAGCAGAGAGAGAGAACAACTGGGTAATGCAGTCAGTCCCAGCACACATTCACACTGCTCTTCACTGAAATTTGAGAAACAGTTATTCAGTGTAAGGAGAGCATAACTAATTAAAAGGTCTCATATATTGTATAGAAAGGAGTAGATTTTTTGATAAGAGCGCACTTATGTCAGTGCTGCAATACCTGCCTTTCTCTAGTAGTACAAAAGCTGATATAACCAATTTTTCTCACATAGAGAAAACCAAACACAATTCATGGGTGAGTGACCACTACTTAATCGACATTATTTTTTTATGTACAGGGTAATCTCTCAACATGAATTTCATTGCAAAGAATGGAAAAGGGATAAAGGAAATAATTTAGAGTATTACAAGAGTTTTTTCCTTTTTTAAATCATATTTTCACTTTGTGGTCACTTGAATTTGCTTGTATTTCTTCTAAATTCAGGGACCAAAGCACTTATATTATCTCTATGGTTTATAGAAAGTACTTATATTATCTCTAGTCCTCATAGTCTGGCAGGTTGCTGACTAACAGATGTGTAGGTATCGTACAGTGTGTATACAGATTTATATATTTATATATATGTTTAGTGACAAATCTTGCATGGGACAAGAGATGAAGCATAGCCTCCCAGGGAAAAATCTGAACGTCTGGGAAGAAAACAAAATACAACAAAAATTAAATTTTTTAATTGTAAAGAGTTTGCAAAAACAGCTGAAGAAATTATTTGCATAACAATCCTCAAGTGACTGTAAGATATATAAGAACAAAAAAAAAAATCCCCACCAAAGCAGGTATGACAAGACATCAGTGTTAAACAAAATCCTGTCCTGAATGTCTTCAGCTTCACTGACAAAAACACAGAAAAATCAAAGCCCGCCCAGCTGGAATAGGAAACTGATAGGACCTGGAGGAGCCAGAGCCAGACATGCTGGATGAGCAGATGCCTTGAAAAATTACCCTCAGGAAATGGGCAAGTGAGGGCAAAAAGCAGTGGGGCAGTGGGATTCAGAGGAACTCACCTGAATACCTCCCTAAAAGCATTGCAGGCAAGGAGGGTTCTGTTAATGAAGCTTTTTAATGCCTATTTGTACATTGTTTTTCTTCTCTCTGTGTGAAGGTCATTTTACTGAGCAGCGTCATTTGCAAACAGCTCTTGCAGGTGCATTTTTCTTTTGCTTTTCTTTCCCATCTCCTCACCCTGTGCAGAGCAGTGTAACAGTTGGGTGACTCACTAAGGGGAAATGGATGAGAAGAGTGATCTTTTCTCCTCCAAAATACAGAGCTGGAGGAGCCATTAAGTGCATTGAAGTGAGGAGTGATGTTGCAGACTAACCCTCAGCTGGGAGTTCCTAAAAAGTGCTTACTTTTACTTAACAACTAAACAGTTAGGTTGGAATAGAAGCAAACAGCACCCTCTACACCCCCAAATCCGCAAAGGTTGGATGTACCACGGAAAAGAAGTTTCTATTCTCATGGAAACCCTTTCTGTTGCTTTTGGGGGGAAACTGGAAGGGGGTATTACAACGAAAGTATTACAGTGTATTACAATGTAGTATTACAATGAAAGCAGGCCTTTTGTTTTGTATTTCAAACAAGAGATTGCTGTCTATGCAGGGAACATATTTCCAGAATGTTTCACTCAAAAACAAGTTATTAATCAAAAACGTTTTTCTTCCTCTAGGAGGACAAGAGAAATAAAAGGTTGATTATTTTAGAGCTCACGGACATCTGGAGAGGGATGGATACGGGTGCACAGGTTAAAAGTGCCGGAGGCAGGTGCTGTGTGCAGAGATTCCTTCTCCAGTACAAGGCCCAGCAGGTGAGACTCAGGTGATTTTCCAGGGCATAGGACTGGACTTCGGATATCTTTCCGAAAGGAACCACAGCAGGAAGGATGTGCCTTTTTCCACCTGAAAAGGTGGCGTGAGTTGAACCTGAAGCACATGGTCTTCCTGGGAGTTTGGGGTTGGTGGTGCAGCAATGAGATGGTTCTGACCAGAGTTACTGTGTGGGAGTTAAGGAAAAAAGCAAGATTTGGAGCGGAATGTTTTCAAAACAAAAAAGGATAAGGAGCAGTTCCCAGTTTTCTCCGGTGGACTCCACATCCCCGGAAGTGATCCCAAGGCCAGGTTGGATGGGGCTTGGAGCAACGTGGGATTGTGGAAGGTGTCCCTGCCCATGGACAGGGGTGGAATGGGATGAGCTTCCAGATCCCTTCCAACCCAGACCATTCTATGATCAATATTATTTTTTGTTTCCTCGTCTGGAAGAGAGTGTTTGTAGCTGTGGATTCCTGAACAATCTCCCAGGAAGAAGAATTCAGCTGAAAAGCTAAAACAGCCTTTCCACACACATTAATTCCATTTTTTGAGAGGGCCTGCAGCACACAGAGCACTTTAGAAGAAACTTCCATTTACGAGTTCTAATAGCTCTACACACAATGATTTCCTTCATGAGACAACAACTTCTAATGTATTCTTACATTTTCAAATAGGAAGCAAATGTAGGGGAAGATGCTGCAAAGCAGCCGAGGATATAACTCTCCCTGTGATGGAGTCATTTTGTATTCCATTAGATTGTGCTGCTCAGCTGAGCTCTTGGAGGTGGAAGATAAACAGATGAGGAAGGGCTTCTTTTTAATTAAAGGCGTGCACTGCCAGTTGTAAGGGCGATCAAATATTGGTTCAGCCTCACCACTGCTGCTCACTTTCACCAGGTGTGAGGATATTTGCTAAAGATGACAGGAGTGCCCAGCAAAGCAGAGGCTGTGTGCAAAGCCTCACCTCCTTTCAAATCAGATCTGCGCAGACTGACAAGACAAAGGCTTATGAGAAAAACAGCCCAACAAGCGCAAAGGGGCCGTGGTATTGAACCTGAAAACCAAACCTGTTCATTGCTTGGGTAGTGAAACCAGGCTGTTTGTAAGCACTGTGCTTATTTATTGTAAATGCTGCAGCTCAGCTAATGATTTTTGGTTTAGCTGGAGTTCAGATTCTCTCTTTCATCAGCATTATCTTGCCAAACACACTCCCAAGCTTACTTTAATTTAGGATTTGACACCAGCGATTGCCTTTTTTTCCCCCTCAAAGGATGAATTAGTCCACAATAAAAGATGCATATTAGGCAATTTATTATGCTAATGACTTGCAGAAAAAAGCCAAATTACATTGATGGTGGATTATATTGAACAATAAAAAACCCCCCTCATCACAACTCTCAGTGAGTGCATAGTTGAGCTGTAGTTAGCTCTAGGAAGCTTCCTGGGAATAGTATCCACATTGCAGACAGCCATGCATCAGCAGGAACCACATTCCCAGTGAAACAACACGGATCTCCCTCACATTTGTAATTATGTCTCGTTACCCCTCAGCAGTCATTTTTAGCTCAGCTAAAGAGGTTACCATGGCATGTGGCATTTCGTACCTGGTTATCTTACAGTCTATCATCTGACTCCAAGCAAACTGAAAGAGAAGTCAGGATTCAAGAGCATTCAGGTTCACACAATATTTTTGCAAAGAGACTCCAGTAGAAGAAGCAGCTGTCATCAGTGCTCATCACTGATAGAGGAGCTTGGCCTGGAAGTAGGAATCCACAGGAAACAGCTCTGCCTTGCTCCCAGAACTGTTACTCAGGAATTTCAATAAAGACAAGATTAAACAAAAAATTTAGATGAAACTATCAAAAATATTCTTTTGAGTTGGATCAATAACAAGATTCAATCAGACACTGGAAAAGCTGTTCTGTGACAATGGCAGGAGACAAAGTAATCAGTCCTAAGGGAGTAAGAAAATAAAGGAATCAATGTAATTGGAGGAAAAAGAGAAAGTGGCCTGAACAGTAACCTGGCCCCACTGCTGCCAAAATCAGAGGGAACAGCTCAAACACAGAGACTCTTCCAGGTTCAACAGCACTTAGAAACCCAGCAGTGTCAAAAGGCTTCAGTGGGATGAGCTTGAACCACTCCTGATTACCAGATGAAAACCAGTCCTTTTCAGCAGACAATCAATGGGATTTTTACCAGTAGGAATGAAAGCATCTGCCACCTCAGGGTCTGGTCAGTCGAGATTTCACAACACACATTACCATGGAGTTCTTCTCCAGTGACTGCACCTGTTGCCTCAGACCTCAGAGATAAGGGCCACAGCAAAAGCATAATGGAACTTAGTCTAAAGTGTTTAAATACAACTCACTTTGGGTTTATGTAATCTGTACTGCTGAAACCAAGCATTTCTTTATTTAATTTCTATTTCTTTTCCTGTTTGAGGACAAAAAAATTGGTCAAAGCCTGCTTCTTTCCCCAGCAGTTCTTGTGCACACTCAGACTTTATCCCCATGACAGGGGTAGGCAATGCCATCCCACAAAAGGCAGGGACAATGGTCAGGAACTGGGTGTACTAGTTTGAAAACAAACCAGTGGGAGATCACAAGTCAGAATTATAATTTGGAAAATTAAAATAAATGCAATAGTACAAGAACACTGACAGAGTCAGTATACAACCTGACACCCTGTTAGTCAGGGTGGTGGTAGCAGTCCAGATGAAGTAGTCCTGTTGAAGCAGTGATCACATAGAAGGGTCTGGTCTTCACATGAAGGTCCAGTGATAGCTCTTACACTCTGGGAATCCAGTAGGTAAGGCTGCTTGTGCTGTTCCAAACCCCAGAGGTGGGAATGCTTGTCTCCTCCCCCCTGGGCGGAGCGTCTCACAAGGGGACGATGTAATTCTATGAGTCATGCTGTGGGTGCTTGATTGCCCATTAAACAGAGATAGCTCCCCAGAGGGAGTTATCAAGGATGAGTCTTGGTAGGAGATAATGAACACTGCTTTAACAGCTTGTGAAGATGATAATAGAATACATGCTTTTGGTTACATCTTACATTGTAACCTAGGACACTGGGTCAAGGACACAGGGTTGTGTCAGCAGTGACACTTCAGCACTACTGTAACAACATTAAAAGATAGAGGTGCTCCTGAACGAGCCTATTGTGAGAATGAGCATTTTCAGTGTTCTCCGTAGCAGGAAATATTTTATCTGCTATAAAAACAACCGCTTCTGTAAATGATTAAACTCTCAAGCTTCTTTTCAGCATTTAACAAGCTTTGAACATTGTTTACAGTGTTGGTTGTACGGCATCGTTGCTTTTATCCTCCAGTGTAGCAACAAAGATTCAACATGAATTAAATCCCATTTTCTTTTCCTCTGTATCATTTTTAATGTATGGCACACAAAAAAAATCCATTCTAGTAATAATTGCCTAGGACAACGTAAAGTTCAGCATCAGTCTGTAGGAAGAAATGGCTAATTCTTTCCTGGTTATCATTAGAAGAAAAGCAGAAAACATCCAGATGAGTGACTGCAGCACTACAGTGAGTAGGATTTGGGGGCAGCTGTTCCAAAACAGTGTCTGAGTAAAAGTAAGGCCTGGTCTGCACGGGGTGGGTTCATTTTCCAACACAGTATGAGAGTTAAGAGGGATGACTTCCCTAGAAGCATCCAAGGCCAGGTTGGATGGGGTCCTGATCAGACTGGTCTAGTGGAAGTTGTGCCTGCCCATGGCAGGGCGTTGGAACCAGGCAATCCTTTCCAACCTAATCCATTTCATGATTCCATGGTGATTTCTTCGCTGCCTGAGCACGAGCACAACCCTTTTGACACCAGCACAGCAGCACTCACATGAAGGTGTCCAATTGGAACCTGTGCTCTTTGATCGGGTGGGACCTTCATACCTGGAGGTATTGTCATCATGGACAATCGCATCCAGTTTGGGGACACCCACAGACATATTTTCCAGTCTAGACAGGGCCTCCATTTTGACAAAGCTCATTTTCTGCTTTATGATAAAACAGGACAATTCCTGATTTCCCTAAATCTACTCCATCCCCCCATTTCAATACATGATTTAGTTACTTGTGAAACAATGAGTAACTTTATTTTTCGTGGGTGAATGCTTATCACTCACGTAGAAAAGCCACAAAACAGGCTGTAGCATATACTGCAAGGAAAAAAGCCAAATGTTTCAAAAATTCAATCAAAACCTACAAAAAACACTAGGAAGGAGCTGCGACTACGACAACAGGCAGAGATTCAAGCCCTCAGCTTCCTGCTTTCGATGCTGGATGACACCAAGCATGTCACTTGTCATGCTGTGTCTGGGTCCCCATGTCTAAAATGAATACAACAGGCACTAAGATGCCTCAAGTGTATGTGGGGAGGTTATTTTGAAACCTGCTTCCTTTTCCACTGGTTTCCATGGCAAATTGTCATCTTCCTCTGCTAACCGTGCTCGTTTTGGTAAGACAAGCAAGCTCAGGGAAAAACAAGAAAAATTAGATAACTGTCTTTTTTCCATGCACAAAAAGCAGAGGGTGTGGGGGAAAAAGGTGGCAGCAAGTCCAGCAGGTGAGGCCAGGGAAAAGCACATTTGGTGCAGCCTGCCTGGCATGTGAGGGGTGGAAAACCTCCCACACCTCCCTGTTCATCTGCATTCCCACCCTGTCTGGCACTGGCTTTCCTCACCCCAGAGGAGCTGCTGGCAGCCTGGAGCTCCCACGACTCCCCTGCACGACGTGTTCCCAAACTCCTTCCATACCCCAGTGGTGCCAGTGGGACTTTCCTGCTTTTTTTAACAGTTCCCCAGTCACTGCTGTGCATCAGTCCTTCCCCAGAAAGAGGCATCTGAGGGTTCACATCCATAGGAATTTCCCTCCTTTCCATGAGCAGAGCCTTACTTCAGCCATCCACAGATTAAACATTCAGCCAACGCTACTCAGAGTTACTTGCTGCTGAATGGGAAGGGCAACTCAACTCACCTGACATGGAGAGAACAATTTTAATGTGGGATGAACAGTCCTTTAGAAAATCTTCCTTCCCCTGACTGGGGGTTAATTTAAGCCTGGGTGTTTAATGCAGGCAATGTGGAATGTGAAATGATTTTTTTTGGCCCTGCATGTATTACCCTTTTTGGATCAGAGGTACAGAATATTTTGGCTTTAAACTGAAAGAGGGAAAGTTTGGATTGGACATTAGGAAGGAATTGTTCCCTGTGATGGTGGGCAGGCCCTGGCACAGGGTGCCCAGAGCAGCTGTGGCTGCCCCTGGATCCCTGGAAGTGTCCAAGGCCAAGTGGGACGGGGCAATAGGGAAAAGATTCTTCTTTCAAATGTACAAAACTGGGTAGATAAAACATTAAATTGTGATGGCACATCAAGGAAGCCACACAGTGCTACTGGAAACCATGGCCTTGAGCTTTGGTGGAAGGGCACTAAAGCACATTTAAATTATACACAAGGAAAAAGGAGAAGAAAGACAATTCCTATTCTGAATACGGCATCTGCTAAGGAAGCAAGAACCCGAGAGCAGCTGGATTGAGTACAGCTATTGGCCATCTAAACAATCCAGTCAAGCAGCACATTCATGGAGACCTTGGGAGGTGTATCTATGTCCTGTCTGTCCATCTGTATTTCCTCTCAGATCTTGCTTCATTTTCATTTCAAAGGATTTAGGAAATTTAGCAGAACCCATCAACAGCTTGATAGCAGTAGATCCACGGTGGAATGTTCTAACTACAGCTAAACCCAGGAATGTGCCACACTGCTCATTTAGTGTGGCAAGTATGTGCCACGACAATGCTGATTAATTCACATTTTAATAATATATATTTTAAAATATATGTAACAGACATTAGAAATATTTCTGATACAAGTTCTCAGGGCGACATGCAGAGCAAGCAAGCACTTTGGAGGCAAAGGACCTCCAAGACAGCCAAACATCCAGGCATTTAGCCTGCAATTTAGATCACAAACCCAGCTACTGAAGGTTTGAATGGTCTGAGCTTTTCCTCTGTCACTGCTCATTGCCAACAGAAGACAAGGGGACTTTGCAGAATGCCCCCTTTGGTAGCCCTGGTGTGTGTGGCATGGATTGCCACATGGCAATCACCACAGCTGCACAGCACAAGTCCCCTCCCTGGCATTCAACTCCAGCAGGAACCACCTGAATCCATCTGCTCTAAAAGAGAGATGACATTTCCATGGAACCGAATAAACCCAGGAATGGCAGATGGTGTGTGTGTGCAGGGAGGGAGGTGGGGAAAGGAGAGCGTGGTTTAAAAAAAGGACCTGCCCCAAATACAGTGTTAACTACAATGGAAAAGGAAAGGGGAAGGGGGAGGGGAAGGGGGAGGGG
>VXAZ01007282.1:722122-796765 GCA_013399875.1 Gymnorhina tibicen
AGGGGAAGGGGAAGGGGAAGGGGAAGGGGAAGGGGAAGGGGAAGTATGCTCTGACAAAGGCATAGGGAGAGCACTAGGTGTAATAAGTTTGATTAGGGTGCAACTCTGTGTATCCAGAAAGCAAAAGGAGAGTCAGAGAGCCAGGTGAAGTGGAGTGCCTGGGGATTATGCACTTGGTGGCTCACATCCATGAGAGCAAGTGTGCATGAATCAGTGCTCTCCCAAAAATCTCCAGCAGATTTTCAGCAAAGCCTTCATCAGGACACATCACAGCTGGTCAGCCCAGAGGCAGCAGTGACCAGAGGAGTGGAAAGCTGACCTCAGACACATGGCCCTCCTCTGCTTCTATTCACGCACCTGCTCACACGTAAGCAGATGAAGCCCATTGTCTGTCCTAATGTCCAGGCTACACCCAAAACCACTGACAGCGTTCAAAGAACCCAGTGGTTATGTTGAGGTTTTTTGGAATGTGTTACATAACCACAGCAAATCCATCAGTGTCTTGGAGATCACCATAGAAACAGGCTGACAGCTCAGTGCAGGAGGAAGAATCCCTGATCCCAGCCTGGAGAAGGTGCTGATGTGCCTGGTCCAACACACAGAGCTCCCTCCCTCCCTCCCTCCCTTCCAGCACCTGGACGCCTGAGGCCCATTCCCTCTCCCCTTTTGGCCACAGGAGTGCATGGAGGACACAGAAGACACCAACACATCTTCTACCAAAGCGAATGAGACATTGAGGCTCTATTCCAAATAAAAGATGAAAATATGGAAATAGCTACCTGGATATTTCTGTATGAAAAAACTGCTTCAACTCTCCGAATGACAACCAGAGCATGTGAATGTGCAGTGGTTGCTGCCACCACCCCATTTTCAGTGCTGCCTCGTACACCTTTCAATGACCTGGGCCATGAGAATAGAGAGAAATCACACAAGCTACGAGGCCTGAGGCCAGAATTGCTCTGCTAGAGGGGAAAAATGGAGTAAAGAAAGACTTAGTGTCATTTGATGGGACACGTACTCACCAGGCTCCTCCTACAGCTCCTCCATTTCTCTAATTTTGGGGTTGAACTAGAAAATTTTCCATGGGCTTCATTCCTTTCTGAAGTATCTTCCTAGACAAGTGCCCACTTCTCAGTGGCCTCCACATCATGGGAAGTAGGAGTTACACGTGTTTCCAAATAGTTCTTCAAATTAATGCCCAACAAATGGACTGATTGTATTAATAATTCATAAACACTAATTGTACTTGAATGGAAAAGTGTTCAACCTGTTCATTGACCTGAAAATATATTCCTCAGTTTAAAGTATTTCTCTAAATTTTGATCTGATGACAGCAAATCTTTTAATCACTCTCTCATAATTTTGTGACTTCAATTTAAAACCATTACAATCCTATAAGAAGAATTGACATTTAGTCAAACAAAATGATGAATTTCTTTGCACTGCAGTAAGCACTCAGATGCTCAGTTTATCTCAAGCTTAAAAAGTTAGCCAAAGCTTTCCCCAAACTGAATTCATTTTAAACATGTATTTACTTAGTAATTATTGCTCAGTACAATTTAAACTCCAGGGAAATACAGAAATATGTTAATGGGTGGTACTAAAAACTAAACCACTCCATTTTGTTTCATGTTATTTTCCATGTTTCCAGGGCCAGCCACAAGCTCAGTTGAATTCTGTTTCACATTGCTCTCCTTGAAATGTTTATTCTCTGTACATTTAGTTTTGTAGTCCCAAATTTAAGGACAACTTAGGATAGTTATTAATCCACAATGTTATCCAGAGTAAAGGTCCACAGAATTCTTCAGCTTTTTTTCCCACATCCTTCTACTATATCCTTTGATTATTATTCTTGGCTGTTAGGGAAAACTCCTTCCCCAGAGGTTTGCCCAGCACTGGAACAGGCTTCAGCAGAGGACTCACAATCCCTGGGGTGATTTTAAAGACTTGTACAGGTGTCACTTGTGTACCTGCTTTAGCAGGGGCCTTGGCAGTGCAGGGGGAGCTGGATTCCTCATGGACTCTGTGATTCCCTGCTTATTGCACTTAATGGTACATCAGTGCTATCATGCAAACTCAGCAGTATTATTTACTTGTATATTTTTCTATGTTTGATTTCTTTTAGTGAACTAAAGTTGCTCAGGGCAGCATGCAGAGACCTAGGGGTCAAACACCAAGTTTTTGTGGAAATGTTTCCTTCAGCCATGGCTTTAGCTGGAGGAATTTAGGAGAAATCACAACATGAGGAGATGACTTTCAGTATTTGTATGACAATTCATTACTGCAAAACGAGAACCCTAATTCTGGCTCAATTAAGCTGCACAGTGTCCGGTTGTCCCCAGCACAAACACTCCTATTTCCCTTTGATCACCCAGTCAGTGTCACTGGTGGTTCACCAGCCTTTGTTCAGTGGAATGTTTTACTCTGTTAGCACCTGGGATTTTGGGGAGAGAGACTGGGTTCACCTCTGTGTTTGGGTTTACTGTTGATGTGTGATGCAGAGTCGGTGTGAAGCTTGCTAATGAATTCACTGCTCTTTATTCCCAGCTGCTATGGAAATAGGAAGCAAGCTGAAGTAGGGAAAAATCATCTCTCCATATGAACTGAAATAAGTGTTCCTCAGGAAGGTGCAAAAGCCAATCTGCTCCAATTAGGAAAACAGTAACAGCAAAGTCCAACGAGCACATAAATCCTACAGGAGCAAAAGCCCATCTCCATAAACACATTCAGAAAGATGATTTTTGCTTTTTGCCTTTAGGTATTTTTTATGTGAAACAAAATAAAGCAGCCTCATGAATATGACACTGTCCCAGTCATTGTTTGCTCACAGCTCAAGGAACAACTGCATTTTTGACAGGACAAAACACTTGGAACCTCGTGACTCATGTGGAACTTCTCTGAGAAACAAACTCCTTTTTGGAGGGGATAGAGATGTAGAAAAAGTGGTGACAACAGGATAAAAGTGGGGGGGCTGTGGGAATAATTCAGTGGGAACAACAACTTGTGTTAATTTTTTTTCCATCTTTCTCTAGAGGGAACATATTTGCTGGTACTCGTGGCAAGCATCTTATCTTCAATTCGTTCTACTCCATCCTGCATTCAGCTATGTTCAGTTTGATCCCCTCTGTACAGACATGACTGTGCCTATTGCTGCTGGGCACAAAAACCTCACCAGCCTTAGCCAAAAACCAGCAACAACTATGATGTTCAGCCCTGTCTGGCTTCCAGCTTCACAAGTTGGCTTTGTGTGCTCTAATGAAATACTCCTTCAATTTAACTTCCTTTGCCTGCCATCAATTACACTGAATTATGACAGATTCCTGTAATTCAGGCTAATTTCTTTTCTTTGTTTCTTCCCATTTAAGATAGAACTTGCAAAGGGGTGTTCCAAAAACATAGCATTAGCCTTGCTGTCCTCTGCATATCTGCAGAATTCTTTCGTTTTTTTTAGTGTGGAATTCACATTCCAAACAAAGGTTCGTGACTGTCACTGACAATAAAATCTTAACTTTCTCTGCATCGCTTTCCATTCCCTAATGAATTGAAGATGTAATTTTTGCTTTTTCCTACTGTTGATGTGTTCTGGAGAGACTTTCACTTTGCTGGCTTAGCAGTGACAATGAGAATATCTTTTTCTCAGAGGAAGGGGAAAGTTTAAAGCTCAGCAGCATGAGAGATTTGTATTGTTGTTGCCAGCACACATTACCTTTAAATTTATGCAAGCTGAATCTCATATGCCAAGTTTTCAAAATTAATCTAGACTCTCTCACCGTCCCCTGTGGTTTGCACGTACTGAAAAGTTTATGGGCCAAACTGTTGAAAAATGCCTCTGGATTTGTCTTCAGCGCTGGCACACACAAAAAGAGATGTGCGGACACCAACGCTTTTGTTTCCAAGTCAGCGTGCCCACCTGCCTTTGTGTGTGAGAGCCGTGAGGAGCCATGGAGCTCCACCCTGGCAGGGGCTGAGCCACCCTCAAACGTGACAGCACTCTCCAAACACAAATCTCCCGCAAAGTTCAGGAAGGGACAGCAACTTGTGCGCTGCCATCAGCAGATTGCCTCACAGCTTCTGTTTCAAGGAACTCTTCCTGGAAGAAGAGTTCCAGGAAGCTTTTGTTTTCTCAGTGGATACGTCTCTAACACTCGAGGTATGAACACAACACCACAGCCCTCCACCATTCACCTGATTTATGGAATCACACAATTTTTAAGGCTGGAAAAAACCTCTAAGATCCTACAGCCCAACCAGGAACCGAGTACAGCCGTCATGATTGCCATTATAATGTCCCCAAATGCCACATCCACACATCTTTTGAATACTTCCAGGAATGGGGACTCGTCTGGCTACCCATTTGGTGAATAAATATTTCCTGATGTCCAACCTGGGCCTCCCCTGGCCCAGCCTGAGGCCGTTTCCCCTTGTCCTGTCCCTGTTCCCTGGGAGCAGAGCCCCCCGGCTGCCCCCTCCTGTCAGGGAGTTGTGCAGAGCCACAAGGGCCCCCCTGAGCCTCCTTTTCTCCAGGCTGAGCCCCTTTCCCAGCTCCCTCAGCCGCTCCTGGGGCTCCAGCCCTGTTGTAGTCCCTGAGCCACCAGTTGGGATGGCTGGGGGACCAGGGAGCCCAGGAGCTCGGTGGTGGGTGAACTCAGAGATCTGAGACCTCTCACAAACTCAGTTGGTAGGATTCCTCTCACCTGGTCCTGTGACCCGTGTGAGTGTGGTCCCTCTGGTTGGCCAGCAGCCAGATGGCCACTCTAACCCTGGGTCACACCCCATTGGTCCTCAGCTGTCATCCCTCCCCCTGTCTGTACCCCTTGATAAGAACCTGCTGGGCTGAGGCCCGGCCTCTTGCTACCTGGCCTGCCTGAGTGCTGGTCAGAATAAACATCGGATTCCCTGGCAAGGGCCGCCTCTGGACTTTTTGCTCCTGATACCGCCAGAGCTAGCAAGCTCTGTGTGAGCGTGGCTGTGTGCCTCCATCGCACAGTGAGAGAGAAGCTGTACGTGAGGTGCACAGACACCACCAGGAGTTCCTAAGCCAGGATCTCTTAGGGACAAGCTGCAGCCTTCTCCACCAGCCAAGCCACACAGCGGGACAGCCCCTTCCCCAGCCCCGTTCCCTGCCCTGGACACGCTCCAGCCCCTCCAGGGCTCTCTGGCCGGGAGGGCCCAGAGCTGGACACAGCCCTCGAGGTCCCTCAGCAGGGCCAGCCCAGGGGCCGGGCCCTGCCCTGGGCCTGTGGCCACCCCATGGCTGGCACAGCCCAGGGGCCATTGGCCTCGTGCTCCCCGGGCACCCCTGGGCTCGTGTCCAGAGTCAGCAGTTCCTTGTCCCTGTCCCTACTACAGGCTGTTTTAACAACCTGTCCTTCAGGTGCCAAGAGGATGATCCCAGACTCCGTTCAGTGGTGCCCAGGGACAGGACAAGGAGCAATGTCCACAAACTAAAACCAAGAAGTTCCACCTCAACATGAGGAAAAACTTCTTTATGTTGAGGGTGGCAGAGCCCCACAGCAGCTGCCCAGGGAGGTCCTGGAGTGTCCCTCTATGGAGACAAACCCACCTGCACACGTTCCCCTGCCACCTGCTCCAAACCCACCTTGGCAGGGAGTTTGAACTGGATGATCTCCAGAGGTCCCTTCTAACCCCAGCTATTCTGTGATTCTGTGACCTCTCCAGAGTTCCAGGGCTAATCAAGGTTTTAGTTTACTTACAGGTCACTCCCAAAGGATGGTATGGGCAGGAATGGGCGTGGTTTAACTCCTTCTGCCCTGCACAGTTCTCCAGTTCTGCAGAACCACAGCGCAGGCAGGGAGGGCTCTTGGCACTGTGCTGTAAGAACACTCTGAAAACTCCAATATGTATTTTGAAACCCATAAAATAATAATTATTATTACCTTGGAACCACCAGGGGAGAGCCAGGGTGGAATTCAGTGCAGCATGGACATGGACAGTTTGCTCCAGAGGCTTCTTTCCCTATACAGCACAGAGCGAAACCAGCTCATGCTGACAGCCCCTGATTTAGGAATCATCCCTTCTAATTTGCTACCTTTTTTAAAAAAGTTTAAAGAGACTGCTATTTGATAAAACCTCTATAAAAAAAGAAAAAGAATAATTTTCCTGTGATCAAGAAATAATCCAAATAATTCCTTCAGAAATTCTTTTACGACTGAAACTAGAATTTGACAGTGAGTCAAAAGAATGTATTTTGACATTTATAAAAGTGTTGAGCACTTATGTCTTGATACACATTAGAGATAGAAGCATTCTCCTAAACAAAGGTACATCTTTTTATATACGGGCAAGTTGCAGTCCTCTTTTAAATTTCAGTGTTACAATTTCTGGATTAGAAGAACAAAAAATATTTCAGGGATTCAAACCACCAAAATCAAGAAGCTTTTTAGATGAAGAATCAGGTGACTATTATTTTGTGCAATACCTTCACCAAAGAGTGTAATTTACAGTGCTCCCTTTGCCTGATTAAGCCTAGTTTTACCCTCCTGAGAGCTTCTTGAGAAAATGCTCCCAGTCTGGTGCAGCTCCTCCAGCAAGTGAGAACTACAGAATATACGGACTTATGAAGGGCAGCAGAGAGAGCATTATCTTTTCCTAAATTATTCACGCAAAGGAGGTAATTTTCTGTCCAAAGAAGCCTGCAATCCGTTGTTTACAGGCAGACATAAAACCTCAGTAAAAGACCGTCATGGGTATGGTTTACCCTCACACATTATAGGTTTCTAACCCCGTTTCTTTCACTGATTTCTGGTAATGCTGTTTGCAGTTCACACCAGAAAACTGGGCTGCTGTTCATGGCTTGACTGGCATTTTACTCTCAGTGTGCCCAAATTTCTGTCCAGTTTGGGTTCTGAAGTTGGGCACGGAAGGGATGGCACTGGGTGAGCCTGGCCCCTGCACAGCTGTTCCCTGAGCCCTGTCCCCAGCCTTGGCCCCCTCTGACACCTCACTGCCAGACTTTGCCTCACCTGTGTATTTGCTGTCACCTCTATTGTCTCTGATGATGCAGATAATTTCTTAAATAAATCTAACATTGAATTTTTAATTGGAATAGTGTGAGAATAACACCCTGCAGGGTAGGATTTGTGTAGGGGCTTTATGTAAATATCTGTAAATATTTAAGCCTTCCAAACACTCACAAGTTTTAGGTTCCTGTTTTTTCACCTAATGAATATTCTCTGCTGTACTGTTTAGAGATCACCTACAAGCATTTTTGTTTACAGAGTAAGTTAATTAATACTGTTAATACACCAGGGTGTGGAGTGAAACTTCTTTTACCTGCTGCAAATGCATTCAAGAGTCTGCTGGTGTTGAAAACCAAGGCAAAGCAGCCAAGGTTCATGCACCTTCCAGATGAACCTCCAGCAAATTTTCAGTGAACTTGGGCTGAGAGAATATTCCCCCTTAAGCAATGTGAAAGAAGATACTTTGAATCCCTTCAAATTACTGCTTTGTGAATAAATAATTTTTAAAGTTCATCTGTAGTTAAAAATTCCAGGTTAACATTAAAAAAACTCACATTAAAAAGAGCAGATTAGCCAGTCCTCCCCAAGCCTTGATTTATTTCTCTTCCATGCATTTTAATAACAGCAATAAAATTTGGAAAGGCCTGATGAACATGGAAACTCCATAGGACGTCTGGGTCATGAAGAAAGCCCTGTTTCAAAGGCTCTTAAGGCTGTGGAGCAAGGAATTAAACATTGGCTTTCTGCTCCCCAGACAAGTGTCCCACGTCCCTGGCTTGAGTTTATCTGGAGAAGGACTCTGGATTTGTCTTGTTCAAGGTGCTCCAAGATGAAGCTGGGATACACAGGAGAGGTAATGAGGGCACTGTATGATAGTCAGCATGCCCCATCAGGAGCCTCCTGATATCTTGATTAGAGCCCCCATTCCAGTGACTAATCTTTAACGGGAGAGTTACAGCAATTGGTAAACAAAGAAAGAAATAATGGCACCGGGGGAGTTCACAGGGAGTATTTATAGCTCAGCTTGATGCATTCAACTAAATTAGAGAAAATGGAATCGATCCCTGATTCATTCAGCGCTCTATTCCATGCACCAAACACAAAACTAGGCACCAGGAACTCATTAGTGGTGATTTTCTTGAGGCTCTTTGTCCCTTGCTGCAGCAGCTGTTTGCAATGTGAGGGTAATACACGCCATACATACTCTTGGACGTGTGATATACATTTAGATAGTTACCCTAGGGTTGGAAATGCAGTTTTGCACTTCTCCTGTGTCTCTGAACATCGGTACCTGTTAGTTCTGGACAGCAGCCTTCGGACAACAGGGCCATGAAGTGCAGAAAAACAGCCGTGTGAGCACCCTTGGCTTGACAGGCCAGTAGCTCATCTCCCAGCTCCAACCCAGACAATCTCTTGAACTTCTCTGGCACAGACTACCAGAGGTGGCATTTCTCTCTTGGCTTCACAATCCAAGAGAGCTGAGAAGAGACCTCCAGAACTGTCCAAGGAAACATCCTCTTTAAAGAGGCACAGGCAAAAACCCCATGGGAGTAATGCTGGCTCAAAAAGCTCCCTTCATATGCAAAGAAAAAAGGAGAAATATTTCCATAATGCTGCAGGCCATAGACTGTCTCCAGTTCTGGGAAATTCACTTTGAAGTATATGGATTACAGGCAGCCATCCAAGCCACATATATAAATATCCCACGTAAGTCTGGGCTGCAAGACCCAATATTCTTTCAGAATAATAAAGCTCAAGAGTTTTTTAGCTGAGTATAGAGTCAAATGAGGTGCTGATACTGAAAACTCCAGAAATACCCTCATTTCTTTGATTATAACACAAAATGGCATCCAAAAGACAACACAGTTTTCATTTGCTGAGGATGTGGAAAACACTTTTTAGGGTTTTGGCCATTGTGAATAAAACTTCAGCTGCTTCTGTCCTTAACTGTCCCAGAGGGCTCCATGTGCAGGTAGGGCAGCACCAGGAGTGGTCTGGGGTATTTGCTGTCATTGAAACCTCTCCTGAGAGTCCTTCATAAAAGTGGAAGGTGAGCCAAGGGATCTCACAGTGAGTACAGAACAGCAAAGCCCTGTCAGAAATGCATGAATGAATGAATGAATGAATGCATGAGTAAGTGAATGGCTTGTTGTGCTAAACAAAGCGTTTGAGCACTGAAGGCTTGCCCTGAAAGCAATCCCAACACAAACATTTTATTTCCCTGCTACAGCTCACCCTCATCTCCAAAGGGGGCAAGTGGTGCTGGAAACTGAAACCGCTCTTTACAGACCCTCAGAGATGTCTAAATACATTCTTTGCCTTATGGCAATTGCAAAACCAAGCTGTATTTTCTTTTCCTTTTTTGAGTGATTGTGAATGAGCATTATCCTAATGAATCCCATACTGATTTTTGGGATGGTGATGCACTAGCTACCCCACTATCACTGGCTATAAGCAGAATCCTGCTCGTCTAAAATCTCTGATTTCAGTGCACTAAAATGACAAGTCTTCGGTGTGATGACTTTGAGCCATGCAGGGAATCAGGAGGCCTTCCTTCCCAGTGTCTCGGTTATGGAGTTCTATTTACCTTCACGGAAGCTGTGTGGGTTCAGGCTGTGCTGTTGTTTCACTGCAAAAACCCCTGATTTAAAGTAAGCACAGTAATGGTCTGTGGACTCCAAGCCATGTAACCCAAATCCTGTCTGTGTCCCTCATGCTGCAGCCTCCTCACTCATGTGATGAGCAGCACGCACAGACCCACAGAAAACTCGGGTAAACTCCAGTGACAAAACACCTCCATATCCCCCAGCAGTATCAGAAACTTGTCTAAAAAGCAGGACATTTCGTATCCTTTGCCTAGTCACCACTGTTAGCATGTTTTTGGTGAAATAAGGATATTTGAGTTGCTCTGAAACCCAGAACAGGGTACCCCAGAAGCCACCGAGGGCCTGGGGCCCCCGGGAGGGCACAGCAGCACAAAAAGCTGATTTTCCCGCCATTAGCCCCAGAAAGAAGTTAGCTTTCCCAGAGAAACAACAGGACATTTCTTGTGTTTAATACTTAAACTGTGAATGAAATGTTAATAATGAATGTCAGCCTACTTTTAATTTCTATCAGTGAAAGCATATGCTGCAGTCTGCTTCATTTCCAGTGGGAAGGAAACCGTGGGCACTGTAGTCTTTTGTTATTAAAGCATTACAGTAGCAGCGTGAGGCTGTGCAGATGTAAATGTCATAATTTTCTCTAGGATAATATTTACATTATTTCAGAGTGCATGTGTGTGATCAGCATTTTGTACCCACTTGGCAATTTGTCTGAACATCTGCTTTCATGGTCTGTGCTCATGAAGGCCTGGTTCTTTCCATTCTGGTCTGGTATGAAGAATAATACTCTAGGTGTGATGGATCTGTCACGTTTCCTGTTCAGCACACCAGGAATTTCCACAGCATTTGTTCTTTAGGACAGACATCCCATTGCAACTCGAGTGTAGGAAAGCCTTAGAGCAAGCCACGAGTGCCAAGATGTTTAGTTAATGATGATCATCACTGCTTTAAAAACCATTTTAAGACATATCACAGAAGCATCCTAAAAGAGTAGTTCATGGGGGGAAGGGAGGTGAAGAAAGAAAAATCATTATGTCACAAAGAGATGGAGGAAATGGCTCAACTACATCATGCACTGGCTTTCTTCTGCTCACTCTCTTTTCTGAAATCCCATGGGGCTGAAAACACTATGCACAGCCACTAAAAGAACAGAGGAGTTGATACAGGAAAAAAAATAAGGTAAAAAGAAGAGAAGAAAACTTGCACAGATAAAGCAACCAAGGAAAAATGATTAAAAAACCCCACAGCTTTTAGAAACACTTAGCAATTTTAATACACCATCAAAAAACTGGCAAAATACATCTCAAAGAGCATAAAAGAGAAAAAAGAACAATGCATCCAGCAGTATCATAAAAAATGAAACAAAAATGTTCACTCTAAGAGCCACATTTATCCTTTTACAAAAGAGAGGAGAAAGGGCACAGTCACATGGACTTTGGAAGAAGCTATTTCCCTGTATACATAATGCAGCTGAAAATCAGTGTCCCTGCATCTGAAAGGGATGGAGCCTTGGAGGGGCTTGAAAAGCCACTTGACCTATTCCCCTGCTCTGAAACCTGACTGACCCCAATCAGAAGTTCTCCAGGGGGATGTTGTCTCTCCCCTTGCTAAAAATTCTGCTGGAAACTTTTCTTCTCAGTGAAGTAATGAAGACCTCACCAACTGCCTTGAAAGCCTACTCCAGTGTTACATCCCTCCTTGCCACTCAAAGGTTCTTCCCCATGTCCAGCTTGCATCACATTTGATGTGTTTTAAACCCTAGATCAGGAATCTGACATGCTGTGGGCACTGAGAGCAGGCAACACCATTTGCAGTGAGCTTTTACATCCTTGATGGCTTAGAATGGCTTTTGTCAGCCTAATCCTGATGAAACAATCCCCTCTTCTAAACTTTCCACTCATTCTCCTCTGTTTTTTTCTCAGTGTCCCATTTTTCCTGTCCTCCCAACCCCTAGAGCAGCACTGGGAGTCGTGTCCCTGGCTGTGCTGACTGCGCTGTCCTGGCTGAGCACCCCTCAGTCCTTGGGGCCTGTCTCTCCTGGGAAAGGCTGGCACTGCTGCTTTAGGATTCATTACACCCTCCAAATTCTTTTCTGTGCATTTGTAGCACGCTGGGTTTCCCCTGGCCTGATCCTGAGCAGATGACTGCTCCTGCCCAGGGGTAGGATCTTAACTTCACACTGAATCCTACTCTCATTTAAGGCCAGATGGCTTTTCAAACTTGTCAGCTTCCTTTTAATCTTGTATTTTCTTCTAAAATCAAGAATTTTAATCTTGTATCCCCTTTAAACCAGTATTATGTGCAACTGTGTAAATTGCTAGCTATTCCAGCATTCAGGAAAATGTCCCAAGACCAGGCTTTGAAGGAATCAGGCTTATGAAGAGGCCTGGCATTTTAGAAGAGAGCCACAGACAGCTGCCTCCAGCTTATATTAATTTATCTATGTTCTGTTACTCTCCTTATGGGAATGCCAAATGCAACGCTGCCAAAAGCTTCCTCTCTGCTGGAATCTAAGCCTAGGACTCTCTTTGCTTCCCCTCTTAGAAGACTTTTGGCATTAGCACTGGAAGAAATCTGATTCCTGTGATTTAAACTGAATTTAATTTTGACAAAACTAGGCTGCCTCTTACTGATCATCTATCAGAGGTTAATTATCTTGGAGGCATTAAAAAACAGTTTATTTAGGCCAGTAATTTTTCTCCTGCTCAGCCATTCCCTCCTCTTTTGTCAATCACTAGACTAGCAATGTTTACTGGCATCCTAATGGATCTGGGATTGCTTCACCCCTTGAAGAGATCCTCGGGCCCAATTAATATGAGATCATTCAACAGCTGCATGCTTTCTGTGCCAGTGGCCCCTTTTGCAGGGGAGCCCGTAGGTGTTTCTCTCTCCAAAGCAAAGATCTACATGCGAAGAAAGACAGACAGCCCTGCCTTTCTCTTTCCCCCCACTGAACAGGCTCCAGAGAACCCTCCAGACTACAGCCCCCAAAGATCCCAGCCCAGCAGAAGGCAGGAAAATCAGCATCATCTTTAAACACCCCTCCAGTGTAATCAGAGGGCTACACGTGTTCGAGCCAAGACATTACTGAGGATTTTTTCCAGTTGGAACCAAATCCGTTTCTGTATTTGCCTTCAAAACAGGCATGTTTACACAACCACGTTCAGCTGAGATACCAGAACTGGGTATGTAAGAAAACCTGTCCAGGAGATGCTCTGAGAAATACAAATAATCAAATAATTGATTGTTTCCAGAAAACTCTTATGGCCAGAAAACACCAGATATTAAAAAAAGAAAAAAAAAAAAAAAAAGGAAGGAAGCTCCAGCAGAGCCTCTGCTCAGGGCTGCAGGCACCTGCAGAAACACGCATTCCTGACGCTGCATCCATCAGTGAAGTGATGCTGGATAACAGGAGAGGGAGGAAACAACCTGATCAACCTCCCCAAACTTTGACTAGATTGTAGACTTGCTGTGAGACCAGCCTTCACGTCCCACAGGAGTCTGTGTGCTGCTGAAAGCACTTCCACAAGCTGGCAGGGGAGGATGGAGGGTGCACCCCTCAGTCCTGGGAGCTGCAGTGCAGACACAGCTCCAGCCAGGAACCTCTGCCTAACAGATTATCCCGGAGCTAGAAGTGACACACGGGCTGGGCAGGGGTTTATCTCCTGTCACTTGTGCCTCACAACACAGTCCTGCAACAAATCGCGTTCCTCACACATCCAGCAAGGCAGGGAGTGCCCAGAGCAGGTGTGGGAAAGCAGTTTCACAGCATTATCACACAGAGCACGTCACCCTTGGAGAGCACTTTGTATGCAACTACATCACAGCCCATAAAACAAATCAGGGATTCCCATCGCTGGGAAACATATCCCTAATCCAACATTTACCTCAATAAAGAATAACACCGGCTCTACACACCTGCAAAGTCAATGTGCCATAAATCACTACCAGAGCTTTCCTTTTTCAAAGAGAAAGAATATTTTTTTCTATGAATTAACTTCAGAGAAATGCAGACTTAATGGGTGAATCACAGTTATCTGTTAACTTCAAATAATTTCAGGTATGCCTGGGATCCTTGAATATCTACAGTAAGGTAAAATTTGACATCATATTCTGTACAGAGCCATCTAATATTGACATAAGGCTTGAAATACTTATGTTTGAGTAAAAAAGGTGAGAAGGTTGTGCGAATTATCTGGAGTAAGATGTAATGCTCAGCCTCACTGCAGGTTTTGAAGTTCTCTGCATGCGGAGGACACACTTCTCCGCAGCCTCTTGCTCAGTTGAAATAACTGGAAGAAACTTAAACCAATTACCAGAGGTGAGCTTGGATCTCTGCTCCAGGAATAACATCCTGCCACATCTACTGCTTGTACGTCGCTCTTCACTTCCAGTGGCACCAGGGCGAGGTGTGCTGGGCTCCCTCCTTGGATGAGAGGCTGACAAAGCACAGGGAAACCTGCACTTTTGTAACACTGTGGGCTGGAGTTTAAAGCTTTCCCAAATAGCAGCAGTGCCCTTCTATTCAAGGCAGTTTAACAGTGAATTCCACAAAGCGTTCCCATGCAGTCTCCAGCATGGGAAAATTCAGTCTACAAATGACTATAAAATACCCCCTGCTTCCTGCATGGCAGACTAATACAGACGTGTGGTTTGAAAAGAAAAATTCACCGCCAAATTCACTGTTTGTCCCCCATGCTGTGAAACCTGTCACGGCACTGACAGAAACTGCCTGGCCCCAGCTTTTAGTTCAGCACATCCCCTGTACCACCAAACCTGAACTGTGCACACGGGAGGATGGAAATACCAGGACAAACCATCCAATCTCTGCTTTGGAAAGAAAGCACCATCACGACAAAACAGGTGTAAGGGTAACTTCCCTTCTACCGTGACTTCCAGAGCACAGCACCGAGAGGGAAAAGGAAGATTTCAGCATTGCATAGCTCCAAGTTAATGCCATTCGGAGCATGATAACAATTTATTCTTGCAAAAATTACGAAGCATTAAACCTGTATATCAGAGTCAGGCCAGTGTCAGCACTAAAACCTTGCCTTGGGCGGCTTTCTTAAGCAAGGAGAGGGAAGAGCTGCTCTCCCCCTGTTTTTTACGGGGAGCGAAATGAAACAAGGAGTAGGGGCTGGAGAAAAAGAACATTTTCACGTTGTTCAGGTATGCTGTAGTTGAAAAGGGCTGTGCAGAATTGGTCTGTGCCCCCAAATGGGCCCTCTCTAAAGTCACAGGTAAGAACTAGCCATACAATCAGGCAGAAAATACATTAAGAAATCTGGTCTTTATTACAAGAAAAAATGTGCCACCTGAAATATTTCAGATAGAACCTGCAATTTCATTATGATGAAGAATAAAATCAAATGCAGCAAAAGACCTTAGAAAAGGCAAGTCTGCTGAGGACCCAAAGGCTGAAGGCAAAGACTGCCCAGAGAGACCTCACAATAGCCAGTAAATGTTGAGTACAACCAAAATCCCTTGAGTTTGGGGCATCAATTCTTGGGTACAGCTCCAGGTTCGTGACTCAGCCTCCTCCTGGTGGAGGAAAAGGTGCATTTAGAGGACATAAGATTACACAAACCAGAATATATTTCTTGACTCAGTAGATTCAGCACCTTGGCACAGGCACCTCGCACTGTCTCAGAGCATCCCAGCTCCCAAGGCCAAGGGTGTGGGGAGAGTCACTGCTCAGAGATTTTTCCCGATGTGTGGATGCCCAGTGTTTGCACAGTGAATGCCTCCTTCCTCCCTCTGGCACAGCAATGATCTCTGCCTTTGCTTTTTGCCATTTGAGTGTCTGTTTGCACATTTCCTCCTTTGCACACAGCCATTTCCAGCGTAGTCACAGCAACACCAACAGAAGGAGACATCCACAAAATGCAGACGTTTAACAGAATTTAACGCGTGCAGTGCTGCATGGATCTGTTTAGTGATGTATGATAACCACATATTAAAAGTGATGATCTCTTACCTCATTCTGTTGCCATATTCTTTCAGAACACAATACCCATACTTGTCCCTGTGTTTTCTTGCTGGAGTATCCATCACTGGCAACACTTTCACCAGGCATTTGTCAAGTTACCTGACCTGAAAGAAAAATTTCTATAAGCTGCCATGATCATAACACCTGAGAACCCCAGAAAAAATTAATGAACAGTCTTTGCATTGTAGCCTTCACATACAGGTAGAGATCTCAGTTACAGGGAGCTTAAAGGTGGTTTGAATTCACTGAACACTACCAGGTAAGGGTTAGACATCTACCCCAAGACAATCATTAAATCTCCTGCAAAAGCTAATGAAAGGAATGTACTTCTGGAGGTCACTTACATCCCAATATTCTTAACAGAGGCAGGATGCACTACCTGCTGAAGGTCAGTCAGTCCTTCCCTTTAAGGAAATTTCAGGAGACCCAAATGGAAGTTTAGGCTTCATGCCTTATTTCTGCATAGTTAGACTGCAGTCCCCCTGCTATTTCAGGATATCCGAGTAGATTTTCCATGTCTGACAGACAGGATCATTTTTCTTCCTCCAGGAAAGGGTTCAGATGTATGGAGGGTACAGCAAAGAGAGGGACCCATCCCAATCCAGCTTATGAAACTTTCCATTAAAGCTCTTTTGGCGAAAAATTGTAGACAAGAAAATGGTAGACAAGAAAGAAAATTGTAAGCTGCAGCATGACTTGCAGCTTTAAAGAATTCCCCTTTTTCCTCTGGATAAATGAGTGACTTGGCCAGTGAGCAAATGTGCAGATGTCAGCCTGACCATCCCCAGCCATTCCCTGGGGTGTCAGCAGCAGGCAGGGGGCCAGGATGCTGAATGCTGACATTCCCTACCTGTGGCAGCTCCAGCAATGAGATATCAGCTGGGGAGGGAGACACCACATACATCTGCTCATCCATGCTGCCCAACAGCGGGAAGCACCAGAAATAGGGATGGAGCTCATGGAAAACCAGAGAGCACAACACAAACCCGTTATGGATTACCCAGGTCCCATCAAACCCACCAGACGGGGCACCAGCAACAGTACAAAAGAACACAAAGCACAGGAAAGCTCCTGCATAGGCATTTAATCACAAGTTAGGTCTTTTTCTGACATATTCCACTTCAGCAGTAAAGCATCATCCTCAGCTGCACTTTGCTGATGAGTAAAGTGTACTATTAAAAAGTTTAGTAGTTATTTTCTTCCTACTAAACACATTGCTCCCTGTCCCTCTTTCCTCCTTCAATTATTTTTGTTCATGATACTTCTTCAGTGTTGGAATACTCCAAATTTACATAATAAATTTTATTTCACTCCTTTCTCTAGAAACATTCCTCTCTTATTAAGCCCACACAACAATGAAACAATGACATGCCTCAGCCTTTCAAAGGGGAAAAATTCAACTCACTTGTGTACCTAAAAGCTTGGACTAAGAGAGTCCTCAGTGTGAGGCAAACACAGTTGTTAAATACCACAGAATCCTGGAATGGTTTGGGTTGAAAGAGATCTTAAAGCCCATCCAGTGCCACCCCTGCCATGGCAGGGACACCTTCCACTGTCCCAGGCTGCTCCAAGCCCCAGTGTCCAGCCTGGGCCTTGGGCACTGCCAGGGATCCAGGGGCAGCCACAACTGCTCTGGGCACCCTGTGCCAGGGCCTGCCCACCCTCCCAGGGAACAATTCCTTCCCAATATCCCATCTGACCCTGCCCTCCGGCAGTGGGAAGCCATTATGTTTTCCTAAACTAAAGGCTGAGTCACTATGATACCACGTAACTAGGAAGTATAGGTTGGACAATATTTTTGGGGTAAGGTATTTCTCTATTTATTTGTCCATCTAAAGGTAATGTGGTGGATTCGAATCATGTGCTAGCAGCAACTATTCTGAATAAGAAAACGTTTTCCCCCTATCATCTCTCACTATTTGCACACCTTCCCACTGCCTTTTCCTCTTGTCCATGCTGCAGCCTGAATTGGCACAAGTTTCAGACACATTTTCAGAGGTTCTAACTCAATTTGGCAGCCCATGTGACAGTTTCGTGGTAGTCCCCGAGGAAGGCCCATCTCCTGCTCTCCAGAGCACCTCTCCTGAAAGTTTTGGCTTCATCCCTCCAACATAACTCAGGTGCTGAAGAGGGAGGGAGGGAAGAGGGATCAGACATAGGCTCCTACTTCCCTGTGGAGTTTAGGGGTTACCTGGAATGTGAGGGTTTCACTGCAGGCAGTAACTAATTCCAGTCATGGACCAACCAGAATTCCAGCGGCTGTTCCAGATTTCTTCCTCTCTCATAGAAATGAGGAGCAGAAAAGAAAGGTGTCTGAAAAACAGATGAGGAGGGTTATGCAGTGTCCAATGACAACTCTAAAGCAAGATTGTGTTCACACCTTCTGTGGTATGGAGCCGCGTAAAGCGTGACTCAAGTCATTTAATCTGGCTTTTGTAACAGTCAACAATAAATTGATTGGTAAATAGATGAGATTCTGTTAAATACATGCACTGGAAAGTTAAGACCTTCATTTTCTAAAGTGCATATATTTCTTAACTTTCTCAAAATTAAGTCTTCCATTTTTAATGGAAGGGCATTTTCAATGTTCCCTCCTCCCTTGCAGATGGAATTTTTTATCAGCTGCCATGTATTTGAGTGGAATTGGTGTGCAGCTCATGAAGAAAATCTAACCTGAAATAGCTTTTCAGAGAGCTTAAGCAGTATCTTGGAATCGATTGATTTGAATACACAATTCACAAACCCTTAGATTGCCTTTTTTATATCTCCCACCCACACTGCACAAGCTACAAACATCTCCAGACGCTCTGGAATTTTCTTAAACCCCAGTGGCAAAGCACATGCTCCACAAAGAAACAATCCATGCCAGCATTCCAACTTTTGCTCCACATACTTTGGAACACCAGGTTAAGAGGGGAAAAAAAATCAGGACTCAGAACACTCTTATAAAAAGGTCAGGTCTGTGCTTCTGCCTGAGCTGTGCTGAAAGCTGAATTCTAGAGATGAATCCACAGAAATGACTCAGCCCCTGTGATCAGCATTGAAAGGAAATTTTCAGTGTATCAGCAAATTTCAGTTGTTTTAACAGAACACTTGGAATGAGCCAATATTTGAAGAATCCACACCAAGGCTGCGTAGGGTTTTACAAACCAAGGACATGTTAAAGACAGCCTGAAATGATTAGGGAACTAATATGTTCTCTGGCCTTTACTGTGGGCCAGGATTAAAGCATTAATCTCGTTCTGGGGTGGCTGCTGGGATATGAGTCACTTCTACATTTGCTACTTAGGATAGATTCCCAAATGATGTCTGCAACACACCTACATTACGCCCCACGCAGAAGGTAAACAATTTATTCTTCATAGCTGGCAGTCACTGCTGCAATCACAACAGGATAGAGATCCATCTCCTAAATGGAAGAGGTGAGAGAAGGAATGCAATAATGTAAATTGACAATGTAAATTTTGAGGGTGACTTTGGAATACTGCTGGCTTCACAAACCTAGAAAATACAAAATAAAATCCCCACAAAAATACACAAACCTAATAAATACTGTATGAACAGTATTTACCAAAACCAAGACCTCACACATGCTGGGTTTTGTCTCTGTTTTCTTCATAAATCTGTAGGAAACAGCTGAGTCAAATTCTCTACAATACTCAAAGCACCTCGATATAAAAAACGAAGATAAAGCAATAAATAAAGAGCAGGACCTTCCGTGAAAAGGTTGTGCTCCTAACTGGAGAAGGATGAAATACTGACAGCTATTAAATCCAGTACTCTAAGTGCAGCACCAGCTCCAGAACCTCCACAGTTCTGCTGGCCAAAAATTGGAAAAAAGCACTGAGGAGGGATCACTTCATACTGACCCTACCTCTTACACTGTTTATTTAAGGCTCTTCTGAGGATACAGAGCTGCAGTTAAAGCAAATACCCCCAGCCCTACATAGCTTGGAAGAAAGGAAAACTCCATCGCCTCTTGTCTCCTCCCTTCTATGTATTTTACATTCACTTTAAAATTACAAGGGAAAAACAATATCCAGGAGTAGGTGATGTGAATTAAATCCATCACGTTACAAGTTAACAAGTATGATGCTTTTTCAGGTCAATCTGGGCACATTCTGGGACATATTTTAGAGCAGGGCGATGGTTACACCAAGGTCGTGGGTTCAATCCCTATATGGGCCATTCACTTAAGAGCTGGACTCAATGACCCCTGTGGGTCCTTCCAACTCGGGATATTCTGTGATTCCATCACATTCAAATTTTCCGGGAGTATTTTGTCTGAGACATTATAATTAAGCTAGTCGGAATACATGGCATATCCAAAATAGTAAGAAAGCTTAGTCCTATATGGCAGCCACGAATTTTCCAAGCATTTGCAAGCTCTTTCCACAAGCTATTTTTTGGTGATGGCACGGTGCATGAGGAGACTGCACATCCTTTCGTGTCCCATCTGATGAGCAGGTTTCCCCCTCAGATAACGGCTCTGAGAACTACGTTGGCTTTGGGGGATTTTAAAGAGCCAAGACAAACTGTGTCCTTTCACAAGCCCCGGCAGAGCTCCGTCCTGCAGTGTGAGTAGGCCAACAATGAATCACCTGCAGGAGGACAAGACAAACCACTGAAGCACACATTCCAGGTAGCTGAACTATAGAACAATTTCCATTCAGTAATTTGGTTATTTCTGGAAGAAATGAGCCACATAAGCAGCAGGTGCATATGCTAATAGAATGACTTCATGATTTAATTAAGCCATATTTCCCTACAGAGTAATTACATATGTTGTTTACTCAACTTTTTTAAAGGCCATTAAAAAAACCTGCAATCACATTCATTCCCTGGCTAAAAATAAAAGATCTCAAGAACTTCAAACACACAAAAAATGTAGTGAACACACTTAGTAGATCCTGCACATACCCAATGAACACTTGCTATGCACAATCCCATATAGGAGCTTCTCTAACAGATGGCGTTATCTGAACTCCTATCAAAATCTGGTCTGATCCCACCTAGTGTAATATGTGAGGAGATATTTTACATTGACTGCCTTGGCTGTAAGAAAACGAGGAGTTTAGAGGTTTAGATTAGATATTAGGAAAAATCTCTTCATGGAAATGGTTGTAAAGCAATGGAACAGGATGCCCATGGCAGTGGTAGGAGTGTTCAACCATCCCTGGAATTGTTCAGAAAACAAGTGGATGAGGCACCTGAGGACAGGGTTTAGTGGTGAACAGGGTGGTGCTGGGTTGATGTTTGGACTGGATGATATTAAATGTCTTTTTCAGCCTTAACATTTCTGTGATTCTGATCTAACCCAGCAGATATTGCAAAGCAACATCTGAAATAGAGACTACAGAGCCTAAAGAAGAAGATAAATTTAATGAGATGAGAATTTTCTGAGTTAAGACACAAATACAGATTTTTCCTCAAAGGACAAGAGTGGTCTCATCCCAGATGAGTCCTGCTGCTGCACAACTGGTCCTGTTTCTGGCCTGGATTCCCCACAGCTACAGCTGCTGTTCCCACTGTTCAGTGATAGGTACATCCGGAATAATGGAATAATGAGGCCCTGGCACAGGGTGCCCAGAGCAGCTGTGGCTGCCCCTGGATCCCTGGCAGTGCCCAAGGCCAGGCTGGACACTGGGGCTTGGAGCAGCCTGGGACAGTGGAAGGTGTCCCTGCCATGGCAGGGGGTGGGATGGGATGGGGTGGGATGGGATGGGATGGGATGGTGTTGCAGATGGGTAAAACCTTATAAAATGAAGGCCTTGTTGCCCCTGTAAAACCATGGCCTACCCCTGTTATTTTGGCTAAGTAGAAAAGGATTCTGGGTAATGACTCAGATGGAATAGAGGCAGAAAACAATTTAAGTAACCGTAGAAAACATGTGTTCACATGGGGGTTTATGGTGGCTGGTTGAATTATGGTTGTTGTGCTTTAATGGAATGCTACTGATAAAGGCCTAATTGCTTAAAAAGGCCTGGTTTTTGGAATAAACGAGCTCCCTTTTGCACCTGCCTGGTGAGTCCATGTCACTTCTTATCGTAACAGGATGGGCTTTAAGATCCCTCCCAACCCAAACCATTCTGTGATCCTCTCATTTTCTGCTGTGAAAAAAACCCATTACTGTGTGGACAATGTTAAGAGTACAGCACTGAAGATGATAATGCAGCCAAAAGCCACTTGTTGTTTCCCGAGGTGCATTCACAGATTTATCTCTGTTCTTTTCCAATCCACTGCAGCGGAAGACAGAGAATTTCAGGGTGCACAAGTCAGTTCACAGGCAGTGGAAGCCCTCGGACCTGCAGGCGACTTAGCCAAATACGACACTGACGTCTAGGAACAGACACAGAAGCAAACAGCCAAATTCAAACCCACTGCGTGTGGGTTCAAGTCCGCTAAGGCCTCTCCTCCAAACTGTGCCCAGACAGTGCTTCTGAGCCTCCTCCAAAGGATACAATTCCCTCTCTGCAGGAGACGCTGCTTTAAATTACACCTTTGAAAAAAGAAACCTCTTTCATTCTTAAGGAGAATAACGCGCACCAAGTGATGTTTCACAGAAGGAATTTTAGGCAGCTTTTTTCCAATCCTTATTTGTGCAAAATTATACAAATCCAGATTCCATCTCATCTGTCTTAAATGTGACTCCACTGGAGAGACATATTTCCCAGAAAATAAAGATGGGAAGACATTCTGTATTGCAGGAGAGATGTGTCAAATGCGTGTCACATAGCTATTAAATTGAAAAATGGAACTTGCAGGAAAATCTGGGGATGTTTTCAAAAGCTAAAAGCCACATTTTCTCTTGCTTCACTTGTGCAGGAATAACTTTCTTTAAATATTTCAATAAGGTATTTATTTTTTTCAAGACTCTCTCTGTCCATTGTCCATATGAGGTTTGTGATTTTCTGTCAGTGTAGCACTTCTGGAAAAGCTACTTCAGCAAACTTCTCAGAAATGAGGAGTTTGTATAAATCAAGGTTTGTAAAGAAGAGCTAGCAAGTGCAACTTACAGGCCAGATGCTGGTCTGCCTGCAGTCTTAAGAATAAAAACTAAATAAATAATATATTCAAAGCACATGATTTGTCTTGAAACAGCCAGAGATCAGGGAAAGAGAGCATGTATTGTTTTGGGGTTTCTTCCCCTTAAAGCAAAAATTTGATTTTAGAAGTGCACATACAATTTAACTTACCCAATGGCTTTCCCACTCCCTCAAACCAGCAAAACAGCCAACAAAAAAAATCTCAAGAGAGAATAATTATTATATTGGCAGAAATTGGCACAAAGGGTAATTTTGCTGGAATGAATCAGAGTCACGACGGAGTCTTTCTGTATCCACACAAATGTCAGTGCATTTGAAGTATTTTCTTTATGGTTTTATTGCACACATTAGTATTGTTTGTGAGTAACTTGCTCTACGTATTTAAATCTTAACATTGAACACTCAAAATGCAGGAGAGGTTAATACCAAAACCACAGAAACCCCATGAACTCCACAGGAGGCTCTCAGTCCGAGGAGTATAGAAATGAACTGCAGGCAGGAAAAATGGCCACTCTGGAAAATACTACTTTTTAGAAAGATCTTACCAATCTCAATATTGTACTCAAAACTGTAGCTAAGCAGAGAATCCACTACCCAGGGAGAATAACCATAACCAAGTATCTGTGGTCCAACTGTGTCAGAGATGGAATAGGAGTTTTTGAGAAGAGAATTACTTCTAGGTTTATCACATGTTTTGTCAGTAAACTTCAAGCAAAATTGCTTGGGCATTATCTCACGTTCCTCTTTTTGCCTCTTATTTTTCTACTTAATACTAATATATTTTTGCAGATAATTCTTCTCTCAGTGCTCCTCAAAATGTCACATTTGGACTCAAAAGTTGCTCGGTTAGAATTTTATAAATTAAACTGTTCTCACATTCCATGATCAACACTGACTGTCAGAAGGTGCATTTTGTTCATCAAGAGGAATCCAGGCCCAGTTTACCCTCTCTGACCACACAGAAGTTCTCAGAAAACACACTCAGCAAGTAATGAATTTTGCCTACCATCAATTTTTGCCCTGCATTAGCTCTACAGCCCAGTTATAGAGATGATTTAATAGGATAATAACAAGAACCCTTTTTGCCTTTATCTTTTTCAGCTGAAGCTAAATCACTCATCCTTGCCCAGCCCCACTGTGCTCTGAGAGCAGATAAGTGGAAAACAAAGCAACAGAGACCTTCAATTCCAGCTGAAATTAGTGTATTCTCACCAGAAAAGGTATTTCTCTTGAAATGGGAAACATGCACACAAGGATTCTGCACTTTGGTTTGCCTCTTTCATATTTGGCCTTCAGTTCTCAAGGGGATTTAGCCAGCTGACATCTGAGAACTTAATATGACACTGACTTTTTTCTTCCTAAACTGAGAAAAAATTGTGTAAGAAAACTAAGGTTGTAAAAAGCTGGATTTGGAACAAATTTTGAGAAGCTACAGAATTTTTTTCCTTGAAAAAACACTACCAGTTTCAAATAACTAAGACACTGAAGAATATGCTAGTAAAGGGAATTGTAACCTTTATGATGGAAGAATTCCCAGCTTACTATGGCCTTAATATACACACACATGATAAGAAATACGAAATAAATATAAATTGACTTCAGAATAAAAATTTACTGAATAAAAAGAAACACAACACTGCAGAATGTGCCTGAATGTGCGCCCGAAGTTGCTCAGAAAACGCTTCTGTGTTACCTAATCTCCTGCCTTCACAAGATTAACAGTTCTGCTCCCAGAACAGAAGAGTAACTTGTAAATCTGATAGAACTCACTGCGCATTTGCTGTGGAAAAACGCCAAATTCAATCTTTTTTTCTTTTGCCTTCCTCTCCTGGTATTTACTTGAAATACATTTCTGACAAATTTAGTAGCTAATCCTCCTCCTCTTATTTCTTACCAAGTCATTTAAACATTAAAAGCTGATGTATTATTACACATACTGGTGAAAATATTCAGAATTTGAATGCTGTTCTGCTTATTAGAAAATTCACTCTACACAGATCAGGGTTTTATGATCCCCCATGTCCAAATTTACAAAGCCCAGTGATGCCACTAAGGAATATATGGGCTTGCTGAGGGTAGATTTTTCCTTCATGAGACACAATTCCTTCCTCTTGCCTTTTGGATGACATACACTGCACTGGATATTTGTCTTTGCTGGGCAAAAAATGATTTCTTGAAGTTCGTAGGGTTTGTCATACCAATCTACTGGATTTTTCTAGCAATCCTATTTTGAGAGTATTATCTGTGCTAAAATAACAGTCAGAATTTATTGAGGAAAGAAGGCTTGAAAAACCTTTCTAGCTGAAATAGATATATTCAAGCTGAAGACCTCTAGTATTACTCAGATTTTCAGAATCAGACAGATGCAATTTCATTTATTGAGTGTTTTCTTTGTGTTTTGCAGCAGGATGACATCAAGAACAAAATAAAACTGATTTATAAGGTAATGCACATAGAAACAATGTGCATTTAGAAATCTGATTTTATGATTTCGGCCCAGGTAAATTTCAATACATCAAGACACACCAGAAGGAGCTGATTGCTGTGGTACCTGGCAATATTTGATGATAAACATCTACGACAGGGACTATGTAACTTCTTTTGGCTGACTTTTATGTGCATGCCTGGTTTTTAAAACCCAGAGTGAGGAAAAACTCAACTGAGAATACGCTGTCCATCATATGAGATGAAAACAAGTTATCTGAACAGGCCTTTGAGGTGGGGTCCAGCAGAAACACAGCCGGTGTCCCCTTTGGCAGTGATACTGTGTGTCACTACGTGGAGAGCAGGTCACTGGGAACAATTAACAGCGTTCTGCTGTACGAGCTCCTGTGGGTGCAAAGAATGCCTTTCCAACAGGGAATCCTGAAAGCAAGTCCCTTCACAAATATCCTGGGACCTGCACCAAAAAGGAGAACAGAAGATGTCAGTAAGAGAGAGGGAACAAAACCCGTTTCCATCCCCATTTCCTGCGGCTCCCCCGAGGCTGTCAGTTCCTGAGCACCAGTGGCTGCTCCAGCTGGCTGCAGCTTCGAGACAGGAACCTGTGGTGTCTCTGTGATTAGGACAGAAGAGGAGAAGGACATTTTCCTCAACCTCTGCTTTGTACTGGGTCTGTCCTTATGAGAGAGGCAAAGGGTTCCATATGGTCCCTTTCCAAAGGATGAACGCATAGGGCACAACCCTCAACTCTCTGGCCCTGTAAGAGCCACAGAATCACGGAGTCACAGAATGGTTTGGGTTGGAAGGGACCTTAAGGACCATCTCATTCCTGCTGTGTGTAGGGGCACCTTCCACTAGACCATGTTTCTTCCTAATACCTCATTTAATCCCACCCTCTGGCAGTGGGAAGCCATTCCCCCTTGTCCTGGTACTCCACCCCTTGTAAAGAGCCTCTCTCCATCTTCCTTGTAGTCCCTCCAGGTGCTGGAAGGTCACAGTTAGGTCAGCCTAAAGCTTCTCCTCTCCAGGCTTGTACACAACCCCAGCTTTGCTCTCTGGGTCAGAGCAGAGATCAGACAATGTGATACCTCTGCTGAATGCAGACTGCTGGGTCAGAGCAAGCATCTAACTGTTCACTGGCTGCAGTAAAGTGGGATAAATTCACCTACAGAATTAGGGAAGAGTTAGAGTCAGTTTGATCCAACAGCTGCACGAATAGCTTGCAAACACAATCTATGAGAACAGTAGAGAGAGGGAATCCAGGAGGAGGAAGAGAGAAGCAAAGCAGATCCCCAGAAGCAGCAGAGGAGCAGCTGCGAGATGATGTGAAGTTCCATCACAACTTGTGGAACTTTATTTATTTGCCCTGCAAAATAAAGGTCTGCTCTATTCTTTGGAACTAATAAGGGAGAAGCAGCCGTGACCGTGGAGCTTTGCCTATCTTCTCTCTCCCTCAGTGTCTGGGGAACAGAGCTGAGACACTGCACCCTCCTTCTGCATCCCAGCTGAAGGGCTGGGGATCAGAGCAGCGCCACAGGGCACTACTCACCAGTGGGAGCAGCTGACAGCGAGCTGGGAGGGCTGGGAGTGCGGGAAGCACCTGGAAGAGGCTTAGACAGGAGGCCACTCTAACCCATTGCTGAGCCTCAGGAAAGGTGCTTTCCCACAGTGCTGGGGGATCAGACACTGCAGGAATCAGCCCTCTGGCAGCATTATCCGAGATGAGGATTCGTCTCTAATCAGCCAGTTCAAACCAGTCAGCCAGACTCTTGCTGTAATTGATGCAAAGAGATAAATACTGCCAGAGGTGACTCAGCCCAGGACTCTTAGCCAATTACCTGAGGATGGTGTGAGCCATCCTCGGGAGGTGCCTGTTCTTTCCTATTCCTGAACAAGGCCAGAGCCCTTGCCAAGGCCAGCTGGGGCACCTTGGGTGAGGGGAGACTGAACCAGCAATTCCAGAAAATAAAACAGAGACTTGTTTGGTTAAGGAGTTGGTCCCGGAGGCTTTTCAGAGATCTAGGAGGTATCAACAAAAATATCCCAAATGGACATTTCTTCTTGCTGAAATCACCTCCATACTTTACCTTTGCTTGCAGACAAGCAGCAGCATGGATCAGAAAGGCTGGCCTGCTTCGTTCTTCAGGAGATAGAGAGTGAGACTGAGGGGAGAGGAAACACAGATGTGTGTGCACCGACACATGGCTCCAGGGTGTCTTTGAAACACTTTTGCAGGGCCCTCCACATTGCTCTGCCTTTTTTCACAATCTGCACTTACAATCTGCACTTTTTTTTTTTAATTATTCAGTGAGGATATAAGGAAAAACAAATAATACTGGGTTCAAGATTCATTAACAAGCAAGTCACGACACTTTTCTTTCATGGACGTATGCAACTAATCACCAAATATTCATGCATCAGCATCTTTGAAGCTTCAAGTGTCCAGCAGGTTGAGGGAGGTGATTCTCCCCTTTTTCTGTGCCCTGGTGAGATCTCACCTTGAGTGCTGCCTCCAGCTCTGGGGTCCCCACACAAGACAGAGAGGGACCTGTCTTGTCACAGAGGAGCCCTTCTGCTCTGGAGCCAGGCTGGGAGAGAGCCTGGAGAAGAGACAGTTCCCAGGGGACCTTAGAGCCCCTTCAGTGTCTGAAGGGGCTGATAAAAAGGAGGCAGAGGGACTGTTTACATGGGCAGAGAGTAACAGGACAAGGGTCAATGGTTTTAAACTGCCAGGGGGCAGGTTTAGATCAGATGTTAGGAAGGAATTGTTCCCTGGGAGGGTGGGCAGGCCCTGGCACAGGGTGCCCAGAGCAGCTGTGGCTGCCCCTGGATCTCTGGCAGTGTCCAAGGCCAGGCTGGACACTGGGGCTTGGAGCAGCCTGGGACAGTGGGAGGTGTCCCTGCCCATGGCAGGGGTGGCACTGGATGGGCTTTATGACACAAACCGGTGTGGAATTCCATGTTTCTATGATTCTATAATTAAGTTACAGTAGAAACTTTTCATTCGTGACAGAGTCTCCTGGGGAAGAAGGATGGGCCTGTCTATTTGCAGTAACCACAAACACGAGAGAAGAGCAGGAATGTAAAACTGCCAAATCCATGGGCTTAACACAATGAAACAAATCAGTGTAATTTCATTTCTAAACCCCAGCTCTGTCCCACCTGTGCTTCCATTCACACACGTGCACATTCTCTGCTCACACACACCTGCTCATTCTCTGCATAGGTCCTGCAGCAGTCACAATCCAAACACTTCAGTCACAGAATTGCCTCTAAAAGCCAGAAAGGTGATTTTACAATGTGACCTAGTCCACATCCCTGCCTGAAGGGGTTCTCCCCGCTCTCTGCCTTCTCTAACCAGGTCCCTCCTATGGGTCACATCCCATTCTCAGTAGTATCCCTAATGCCAGGCCCTCCTGCTGCAATCCATCCAAACACTGTGTCCTGTCTGCAAACCACATGCAGAACATTTTATTGCCTCTCCTCTGCAGTGCTACTTCACTTATTGTCTCCCCTCTCTCTGGATGCTTTCTGGGGGGAGACAGAAGTGCCTTGTCAGAGAACTTCTTTCTCCTCATTAATAAAAGAGCAATATCAGATCTTGGGTGCCTAATTAATATTTAAGAAGTAGCATCAGTAGAAATTATTATAGTATTGATTAAACCTGTTTTGTCTATGCAGTTGATAAGTGTTAACAACATAAATTAAGGCCAGTGTAGCTTTTTTAGGTTGTTTCATTTTTTAATGCAGATTTTAGATAATTGTGTTTTGAATCTCCCTAGATCTTTCTCAGTTATTTACAATGGAGCTGATGCCACCTGAGAGTTTGGTCAGTTTTGGGTTCAGGGGGAAGTGATCCCTCATTACAAACAACTGCCCAAGCACATCAGTGACACGTCAGACTTACCAAACCCAGCCAAGGCTTGTACCAGAGCTATGGACACATCTGTGTGCTGGCCTTGATTAATTAACCCATGATTTCCGTTTTGAAGGTCAGCTGGAACAGTGACTTTTCCTAAAGTGTAACCCAGAAATGCCACATGGAACCATTCCAAACAATCCGTTTTGCTCTCTCACCTCGTGCTCACTTTGTACCACAGGTAATCACTTTCTGCTTCTATCAGACAGCTGTGCACTGAAATCCAAACCCTTACCTGCTGCTGAAAATTCATCTTCCACGTGTCTCTATCCAAAATATAACCGATGAAAAGTGGTTTTAGGTTTTTTGGACCCTGTTACAAACATAAGGGCTCAGGTATTGCACCCAGGAAACCAAGACAACTAAAATGGGAAGAACAGTTGTGGGTGAAGAGAGGAAAGAAAAGCAAGGAAAAAGGCAAACCAAAGGAACTGATAATATGTTAAAGATCTATTCAACCAGACACGGCAGCAACACACAGAACTTTAAATATTTGAGTTGTCAAACTGACATCAAGACCTTAAGTGATTTGCTGGACAGGGAACTAAATAAAACAGATGAATTATTTCATTTAAAAACAGATTTATTCTCTAAGGCCTTCCTGTGAAATATTCTAGATCAGGAGTCCATAGAAGAAGCAGTGATTTTCCTATCAATGAAAACCAAGTGGGAAAACATGCAGTGAGATGAAAGGGATCATGCAAACGATTCATGGGTTATGCAGTGATTTTGGTTATTTATAAACTGCTGCACAATTCTTTTTCTGGAATGACTTTGTTCCAAGTCCTTCCTGCGGGCCACCTGACTGTTTTTCCAACATCAGGAAAAATAATTCCAGCCTAAATCACTGCTAAACTGGCAGCAGTCATGCCTGAGAACAGAAACCATTATTGTGTCATTGACAAACTTCCTCCCCCACATTAATATCCCCCTTTAATTTTCTACCCTGTTTCCACAGAGCAGACACTTCCCATTCCAGCAGACGAGGGCTGGCGGTGCTCACCCTCCATTAAAAAAGCATTAAGGCTGTGGCACAGAACAATAAAAGCAGGGGAGAGCTCAGTTCCTGCAGAAATGGGCCACATGGGCTCCCGCAAAACAGATTTGGGGTGCTGGGTTGTGCTGAGGTGCTGGAAAATGTGGATAGGTAAGGATGGATTGAGGAGCCCAGAGGTTAAAGCACGGATTGTTCATGTATTTGCTACTGTTATGTGTCAGATGGATGAAGAAAGCAGGATAATCTGGGATCAAGTAAAAAATGAAAAATATAAACCTTGTCTTTGGGCGTATTTAAATTATGTGTATGGTGAGACGATGCTTAGCCCTACTATTGCACTGAGGATTCGGCTTTTTGGTTCTGATTTTCCCCTTTCCCCCACTGCTCTGCCCACCCTTTATTCATTTCCCATATACGAAGAGTATATCTACAACAAAGCACACAGCTGCCAGCACAGGTTTTGGGGAAGCTGAGAGGAACTTTAGTGGACATTGACCCTTCAGCTGCTGACTGACCTGTTTGAAAAACTGCATCACTCTGGAAAACACAAAACTCAACAGCTTTCAACAAAATTCTGCCTTCCCTGGCCTGCTTGCTGAGACAAGCAGCCTGCGGCTGCGTTAGCAGCAAACTTCTGAGAGCAACTCATCGGTACCCTGGGCTCTAATGGTCCCAGTCTGAATATCTCCTGCTTTCAGGATAATCAGTTTTCAGTTAGCAAAGTTGGAAAAATACGTCTTGTAAATAACCCTGCAAAGAAGATAGTCCTCCCTTCGGTCACTGAATTGGTTTTAATCTACTTTTAATCTTAAGAAATTGCTAAAGACATCAGAAAGGGATTGTCAAGGCTACTCATTTGTTCCTGCTGTGTGCAAGGATTGTTCAATTCCAAATGAAACAAATGGCCCGAAGCTGACTCACTGGAGGAGCAATAGATGGGGCACAAAGCACCACTGGAACTCATCACCACTGACCTCACAGGGCTTCCAGCAGGACATTGGAAAACCTCAGCTCGGGAAACAGGGAAAGAAAGATCCTGGACTCTCAACATAAGAGCTCAGGGGGAACAGGCACCAACACAACCAGTGCTACAAAACCACATGGCCTCTCTGTATCAAGCTTCTACTGAAATAATCTTGGCCTATCACTGCTTTTCATGTGCGTGGAAAAAACTGGGGTTGGCATTTTCTAACTGCCAATATTTTGTCCTAACTAATGCTTTTAAAATATGCCCTAACTTTATAAAATAATAAACCAGGAACATTTTAAAAATACGCAGTATGTGGATTGATTTGTACTTGTCACATTAACTGACGGAAATTACAGACCCATGGTTTTCCAAGGGAAAATTACCGCCCCTCTGAGAGTACATTTCATCCTCAGGCTGCAGAGTGGTTTGGGGAAGGAGGTAGGTGGGCCTTCCCACAAAGGGAAGCTACTGGTCCATGGCTGGGCACAAGACTGCTGTGAGCTGCCTCTCCTGCCTTGCCCTGCCAGCAAACAGCCCTCTGAGCCAGCACCCACCCGGCAGGTGCCTGTCCCTGCCCCGCCACAGGCGCCTGTCCCTGCTCCTGCCAGCCTCTGGGCTTCCCACCAAGCTGGAGAAAGCTGGAGAGGAGCTTTTCACAAGGGCACGTAGTGACAAGGCAAGCAGGAAAAGCCTGAAGGTGGGCAGATTTGGGTGAGATATTAGGGAGAAACTCCTCCCTGGGAGGGTGGGCAGGCCCTGGCACAGGGTGCCCAGAGCAGCTGTGGCTGCCCCTGGATCCCTGGCAGTGTCCAAGGCCAGGCTGGATGGGGCTTGGAGCAGCCTGGGACAGTGGAAGGTGTCCCTGCCATGGCAGGGGTGCCACTGGAAGGGCTTTAAGGTCCTTCTCAGAGCAAACTATTCCATGAGTCCAGGATTCCATTAGCTGGGAACTGCTGTGGCTTCTCTAAGGCTTCACAACAAGCCAGTAACTCCAGCCACTTGTAAAACACCAAGAGAAAAGCAGCAGCATGACTCACTGAGCTAAAAAACTTGACCCTTAAGAAAAGACTGAAAGTTCTGGGATTTTTTAAATTTAAAAATGCTGTGAAGCCTCCATGACAACAATTTTCCATTACGGAAAAGTTGCTGTCAAAGGAAGGGGACAAAACTATTCATCGCAAGACAGGACAAGAAGGGTTAAGCTGCAGCCAGGAAAATTTGGTTCAGACATTAGGGAAATCTTTCTATCTGTCGAGGTGGCTCAGCACAGAAATCAATTGCCAAGGGAGAGTGGGATCTCTGTCACAGGAGGGTTTGAAGAACAGGCAAGCTAATTAACTGCCAGGCATGGCTGAGGTCTAATTGCTCCTGCTGGGGCAGGGGGCTGAACTGCCTGACCTCCTGAGGCACCACCAGCTTTACCTGCATTGATCAGAGCATTTCCAGAGTAACAGAAACACCTACATCCCACACAAATTATAGAAAGGTAGAACATCAGAAACCCAAACCAAACTAAAAGTTAATTACAGATGTTTAGGGCACATGTTGGCTATGTTGCTGCCACCTTAATAAGTATAGAATTCAATCCATAACACCACCTCAGTACTCATATTGTGCTGCCAACATTATGGGACTGTGGCTCATTCAGTCTTACACTGAAACACGTGGCACACACTTGTTTTTTATTCCACACAACTGCCGTGTTCGAGCCTTTTGTACACAATACCTCGTGACCTTATTTCGGTCAGGACTCGAGGGTGGTACCTGCACCTTGCCCAGGTGTGCACAGAGCTCTGCAGCAAAGTGCAGAGGGGAAAGGAGGTGCTGGGAGACAGCTCTTTGTAACTCTCCTTCTGTCAATCACGCACACAAAACCCATCCAGGGGCATCTCAGAGAGGGAAGTCCTGACCCAGGACTCCTGGAGGGCTCCAGCTTTGTTTCCCAGTGGCAGATTGAAGGGAATATTGTTGCAGGATACTTCTTCTGCTATTGCACTCTTTTACATAAATGACAAAATCAAATTCATACAATTGAGACTAATTTGACACATTTCCTTCCTCTACTGCCTCTGTAATTAGCATCATTGTCATGCTGCTACATTCCACTGTTCTTTTTTTCCTTACAGACAACCCTTCAAATCTGTATTTCTTTCATTCCCCATAGCTAAATGGTTAAAAGGCAAAAAGAAATTAGCTTCTTTACTTTAGGAATCCCCATTCTCTTTTTTAATTGGAACTGCAAAGGGAAAACAGTTAAATGATACTGGGTTTAAAAAACTGTTTAAATTAAATATGCAAAACACGTCAATCTTTCTATGAGAACCTGGAAAATATTTCCGAGAATCCTCACAGAATTCTGTGGTTAATTCAATGGCCAGGGGGGCTATGTAAGTTTGACACAAAGCAGGGAAAGTGGATATTGTTGGAAGCATTGCCTAAACACCATTTATAATTACAGAACATCCATTATAAGCAATAAAGGTGCATGAAAGCCAGTTATACAGCTGGAAATAATGGCACTAACTACAGCACTATGCCATGACTCAGACCATAGTGCAGCACTTGAAGTATTTTCACCGAAAAAAAACCACTTTAGTGCTCTCTAGAAAGCTACATCTAGAAATGAAGGGAAACTCCATTCCTGGAGAGATTATGGAGCCAGCTCTGCAGGAAAACCAGGACACTTTGCCAAAACCACATTACAGATCCAGTCAAACATCCTTAGCATTTTCTGCAAACCCACCATTCACTGCCATCCCCCCAACACATTCCCAGCGTGTGCTCTGCCCCCACGGACCTCCATCAGCTCATCCCAGGGAAAGGCAGGTAAAAGGCAGCACAGAGCCAACTCAACAGGATTTATGGGGGTTTTGCACACAGTAAAATTACTCTGAAGGTGCCCAGTTATGTTATTCCAGGTATCTGTGCTGAGGGAGTTCATCTCCAGCAGCACTTCAGGCAATGGCAACACTGCTGGACTCAAAGAAAGGGCATAAAGAAGTTATCCAGATTTTCACCCTGCCAGAGGGCAGGGATAGATGGGATACTGGGGAGGAATTGTTCCCTGGGAGGGTGGGCAGGCCCTGGCACAGGGTGCCCAGAGCAGCTGGGGCTGCCCCTGGATCCCTGGCAGTGCCCAAGGCCAGGCTGGACACTGGGGCTTGGAGCAGCCTGGGACAGGGGAAGGTGTCCCTGCCCATGGCAGGGGGTGGAGCAAGATGACCTTTAAGGTCCATTCCAACCAAACCATTTCACGATTCTGTGATTCTATAATTTTATATGACTGAAATTCCATACATCTCGTAATACCATTTACTTCTTGGCAGTTATGTTTTCATTTCTCACATTATGTACCCTGCTGGGTAGAAACTGTTCATCTTTGTGTTTATAGTTTCCACTTAGTCCTTTGATATTATAGTCATAGTGCTGGTTCCAAAATTTGGTTGTGCTTTTTTTCCCCAAGAAAAGTTTCTAATTAGAAAAAACAACTTGTTACAGGACAAATTAGTCATTTGAGTCAAGTAAAGCTTCTTTTTGTTTTGTTTTGCTTTTAAAATAAAATGAAGCATAGAGCAATATATCAACACATACACACTTTGAAGTGTTTGAACTGGGTATTGCCACTTGTAGAACAAAGACTATAATGACTATAATGTCAAGTTAAAGCCAAGCCTGGAAATTCAATACAGTAACAAGGGAAAGCTGGAATCAAATGTAGCTCTTTCCCAAATCACCAAACTTTGCCGTGTGCACTGCTAACCAGTGGTGGCTGTTTCGTGTGCTCTCTTTTCCCTTTGAGGCTCTGGGTCCAAACCACAATATCCGACATGCTCTGGGTGCTGCTGTCCTTTTTATTGTACCACTCCGCTCTATATTTTCAATTTGTTGAAACTACCTCCTTTTTTTCTTGCATTACAACAGCAATTCCTCTGCAGGCTCCCGATCCCTCATGGAACAGGCTGCAGTGCCCCATTTGTCACCGAAATCCCCACAGCCTTTTCTTTATCTAAGAAAGCTTTCTGGTAAACATTGCAAAGAACAACAGATGAAGACATCTGGAACACGGACTCCTCATGCTGTAAACAAGACATTTTTTATTTCAAAACAATTTCTTTTTTTTTTTTTTTGTGGATTAAATAAAGTACCTTCAAAAGTTGTTTTTCTTCCTAGGCTGATGCCTTAGGTTTTAATTTTCGTATTTTCAAATCCTGTACAGCTTAGTGTGTAACTCTGAAGTTTCTTGTAGCCTGTTAACTTCTGTTCTCTCCTGCTGGTTGGACATAACAAAGCTTCTCCAAGCCTGCTCTCCAAGGACACCCAGACTGTCCTAGGCCCAAAATGTGTAAACCAAAATCTTAGAAGGGGGGTGAGCTTGGGGAAATCACATCGTTAACTGAAGCTTTAATTGGAAAATTAACCCTGATATGCAAATGGACCAAACTTATAAAAGTGTGAAGAACTCGTGACTCGGGGTCCATCTTGGGTGTCGCCTTTGGCCTGCCCAGGGAGCACCTTTGAAGGCCCTGCAAATCAATACCTGCCTTTATTCCCTTTTTCCTGCCTAGTTTCTGTTTTTTAGGCAGCCACTTCAGGCACCAAGGCTATTTAAAAAAAAAAAAAGTAATTAGTTATTAATCTATAGCATTTCATGTCAAGGTGGATGCCAAAGAAGCAGTAACGTTAAAATATGTAGCAGGCGACTCCCATGCCCACACTGGGAGGCACAGGAAGTGCCCCTTAATTCATAACCCTTTTGGAGCTCTGCCGGATTACAAACAAGGGAGATGCAAACCCATTTCTTGGGAGCTGCAGGTTTCCACGAGCACGACTGAAACAGCTCACATTGTCCAGCACTTCCACAAATGGACTTGATAACAGGAAAATGAGCATTTGCCAGTTCCTTAAGGAAGGGAAAAACACCCGGCCAGCTTCAAACCCCACAACAGCATTTCCTGGGTTGTTGTTGTTGTGTGCTTCTGCGGGAGACACTGCAGCATCACTGCCAGGCAGCACCAACACAGGGATTTATCTAAGGCCATGCTCTATCTCCTCATGGGGCCTGTCCAAGGTCAGCTTCAGCACAAGGGACCATCAAAACTCATCCTCTTACTCTGTTTTGTAAGCTTCAGGTGCATTTCTCTAAGTGCTACAATGGCAAGTCACTAGAAAAAGAGAATTTCAGACAGAGAAACAGCATTTATTCTGGTCCTTTAGTGACCATGAGGATGGCTACTGTGACCTGCATTAAATAAGATCACTGCCTGTACAGAGGAGTTGTACAGAACTGTCTGGACTTCATTTTCTTGGCTCTCTTAGACGTGGCTGGGTTAAACATGGGAGAGAAAAAAACACCCTGCAAAGGGCCATTGCAACAGCCTCCCTTAACCAGCAGCTCCTGGAAGTACAGACAGGAAACTCATCCAGTCAAAATCACGGAGCAGCTTCAAAAACTTAGGAAATGCAGACTTTTAGTTTCACTGGTTATACACAATATATGTGGGCATGCTAATGAAAGCCTTTTAGACTAATAGAATGGTTTGTCTCTAAGTGCTATAGTTTTTGACCTTTTAAACAATTGTAACAATTTAGATCAACTGTCATTCCATTGCTTTTCTGCAAAGAGACACTAATAAATTTAGTAAAATTAAATTACTTTTACATAAAGTATATTTGAGCAAAAACAAACAGAAATTATTTCTGACTCACTTTTAATGAGTGCTTTCTAGAATCCAACTTCTGACACAAATTAATTCAACTCTGAGAGTTAAATAAAAACAAATTAATTCACCTCTGAGAGCTTGAGCATCCTGAACTCACCACAGCCTCTTTATAAACCTAGAATTGAAATTATTTCTGGCAATAATTTAAGTAATTAGCAAGAGAGATGCATCACCATAATAAACTGCCAAATTACTGCTCTGAAACCTGTGAGACGAAATGGAATGTGAAGAATGTCTTGTCCCATCCATCTTGTTTCTCCGAAGCCTACCCTTTTTTATTGCAAAGGTGTCTTGCTTACAAGAGGTTTTCTTATTACCTGGTTTTGTCTCCAACTGATCTTTGCTGGATGCAGTCAGGCTGTGCTTGCTATCACCAGTCCGTGTCTCCTGCAGGAATCCCACTCTCCTGCTCAGCACCCTCTTCAAACCCAGCTTTGGCAGCGATGCTTCTTACCAAGTTCACAACCACTCTACTCAACACAAGCTCTTTGAGATCATCCCCTCAGAAAGGTGTTTTCCGTCATTCCCTGTGCTCCAGGTTAAGACCAGACCTTCAGCTTCTCCTGGGTTTGTAACCTTAGAAGCCTTGTCTTGTAGTTCTGGGGTTCTAAGTGCTGGCACGGGTACACACCTCGTCCCACCTCCATTTAGCTCCACAATACTTTCTTCCCCTTCTTGCTGTGCCACCAGGGCCATGCACAGCCTGATACTGTTCCCATTAAGGGAGAAGTTGAAGCTCAGTGCCTGGTTTGTTAATATAAATTAAGAACTAAACACACATACAGATTAAGAACTAAACAGACACTGCAGAGCGATACTTGACCAGTGCCTAAAGAGTGACTCTCCCTGAGGGAAGCAGGAAGAGGCTGCAGGACACTCAATGCCTCTGAGGACTTGCATCAACATGAAAACAGCATTTTACAAAGGTCTCAGTGAAGAAAATACCAATAGATTTAATAAGCACATCAATGCACTGGACTTCAACACGATGAAACAGTCTTTGCTTTCAGCAGTTGCTGGAGTTGCAGGATGTTTATTAAAAAGCACAGATTAATTATATGATATCAGCAGAGTTAGGAAAGAGTTCGCTGAAATATGTTATTAAGTTAGCAGTTAAGATAACTTTTTCTTAGCTTCTGTTATAGAATCAAAACAAAAAAAAAAGAGTTTTGATTCCATAAATCTGGTTTATGAAGTCCCTGCCTTCCCCACTCATTCCAGCTCTTAATCTGCAGTTCAGTGCACTCCAACTGTGCTGAGATAATTTATTACAGGCCTGTGTTATAAATCAGAAAAAGAACAACTAAATTCAAGGGAGCAGATGCCACATCCTGCACAGACTGGTAGATGGATAAGTCTAAACTAAATATGTTAGGGCAGCTATCTGAGAGTCAGTGAACACAAACCACTGTATCTTGCATTGTGTAACACTGTGCATCAGCCACACAATATAGAAACTGTGGGTATCACACAAACCAGGAACATCTCAGGGCCCCAAACCATGAATCACCCTGGTGAGATGTGCAAAGAAAACAATACAGGGATGGGTAGTAGAGTCTCACATTGCTCTGAGCCGACCATAAAGCTGAGACAAAAAACAATCTGCAATTCATAAAGCCAAATTGTCAGTCTTTGAACATATTAACTGCATAATGGCTTTTCCATACAAGGAACAACCCTGAAAATTTAATAAATCGATATTTACTTGATTTATATAGATTAAATCATGGTGAGTATTAGCACGGCTCATGATAAACTGAATGGTTATGACTGCAAATGGTTGTAAGATCCATTAAAACCATGTAACAGACATCCAGTGCAGAAAGGTTTGCAGAATGTGCCTCGAACATCCCTAAAAATGAGTAAAAAAATGCTCTCCAAATCCCCTTTGGGAGACCAGAAAAGATCACAGGCATCCTCAGGTCCCAAGGCTCTGACATAACAAAAGCTTTTCAGATGAAATTTCCAGATGCTCCTAGGAAACAGACCATACCCCAGGCTGCAGGGCAAGGGAAAACCCCATGTGGTCCTTGCCAAAGAGATGTGAGAGAAACACAACAGCGAGTGCAAGATCAGGTTCCTTTGTGGGGAATTGAGCACCAGCAAGACACAGGAGAATATTGGTGCAGATGCAGTCAAGATCAGAAAAGCCTCAGAGCTCCTGCTGACTACTGTCTTCAGCTGTGGATAGTCACTAATTGCACCCCATTTACTATGGAACAGCAATCTGTATCCTGTGACTGGAGGAAAAGCTATCAAACCACAGCTTCAAAATCACATCAAAAAGATTTTTAAATTACATCGGGCTTTTTTAACATGTTTTTTTATGTTTGATCAAGCACAGGAAAATCACCCTCATTTCCATACATTTTGTGGGATGTCTTGCCTATATTTGGCAAATGAGTTGTTTTTTCCTCTAGTGTCGCATCTGCCTCAGCTGCATCATCCACTCCCACTGTAATTGAAGAAATAAGTTTATTAGTCTATAATTGATTGCCACACATATTTCCTTTCAGATTTAATTCCTGAGCCACACTGGCTGAGTCTCCAGTTTTAGACTGAGAACATTTGAGATCTTGTCTCAATTAGCCCAGCCCATAATCTGTCAAATCCTTTGATTCCCTACCTGTAGGGTACCATAGTGCAAGAACATGGCACTGTTGATGTTTATTTCACAAATTTTCTCTCTCTGAATTAATGCTCTTCACGTGACAGGATTCTCCCTGACCATCTCAGGTTTCAGTGTGCACAACCAAGATGAAAATCCACATTCAAGAGTTTTCACTCAGCTCTTATCACTGAACTTTATGGTCATTTCACAGCATGAGATACTGAGCCATTTACACTCCCTTCACAAACACCAGCAGACTCTGGGGTTTGAAAGCATTGATGAAATGCATTCGTGACATCCATCCTGCCCTCGAGTGCTGTGGGTAGTTTTGGTTTTCCCTTTACAAACAGCAAATGTTCTGTAAGCTGGTTGTTCTTGGTGAGTCGACCTTGGCCATCAGCAGGAGATGGGGACAAAATTAACTTGTGGGTCAAGATAAAAGCATGGACAACATTTACTGATCTCTTATCAAGCACGAATAAGGGCAAAACTGACTTGACTGGGTGCAAACTGGTTTATTTCGAATGGGTACAGAGCTCAAGGATGAGAAACAACCACTTTGCCTGCCCCCTGCCCCAGGCTCATCTTCCCCCCTCCCTCCCTGGCTCCTCTCCCACCCCAGTGGTGCACGGGTGGGGAATGGGTGTTGTGGGGGCACCCCACAACAGCCCCGCTCTTCTGCTCTTTCCTCCCCACACCTTCCCCTGCCCCACTGGGATGTCCCCACACCACGGGGGAGTCTCTGATGGAAACCCCCAGTCCCCCACTGCCCCCGGGCACAGGCAGCCCAAACAACACCTTTATTTTAAAAGACATTTTTACAAGTTCTGTGTTTATCCCACAGCTCCGGGAAGCATTTCAAATCTAAGATATAGAGGAGATGTAAACAGGAGGGGTTTGATATACTGAAGCACTCGGCCACTCCCGTGAGCCCTGCACAGGAGGCAGATCTGTGAGTGCTGCTCTGTTCCTCTCTAGACCAGGATGAGAAATGAAAACACACCACTGTTTATCTCAGAAAGTGCACTAATAGCACCAAAGCACAGTCCACAATTTCTTGGCTGTCCGTGCCCCCTGGGGAAGCTACAGTCCTGTTGATGCCTTTGTCACAGTAAGTGTCACTACAGGAGCCCTTAGAGAAAGGCCTGGCTGCATTTGAAAAAACTGCAGTAACCACACCCCAGAGATACATTTTAAGAGCCTTTTACCTTTAACTAGAACTCTTTTGCCAGCAAAACAAAAGAGAACTTAGGGCTTTTTGTATCGCTTCATATATTTCCTCATTATTCATCCCACAGGTTCCTCTTAGCATGAGCTGATGTCTGTGTGTTTCCCCCAAAAAGCATTGTCATTTTCAACCACCAGTGATTTGAGTGTTAGTCACTGGATTCGCGTTGTCGTTGCTCCAGGAATTTGCTTTTCAGGATGACTCACAGAGCCACTGATTGTCTGAAGGTGGACAGTTGAATGACCCCTTTCAACGACCTGCACACAAGACCGCTTCTGTGAGGTGGTGCCAGTGAAGCCACTCATGTCAGGGGGTGGAACCGGCTGATCTTTAAGGTCCCTTCCCACCCAAGCCATTCTGTGATAATGCACAGAAATCCCAAGGGCAAGCAGAGCCCACTGTTGTGGGGGGAAATCAGTGCTCCGGGCTCAGCTGGTGACAGCCACTTCTGCTCCAGGGTAACTTCAGCCCTCTTTGGGACATTTGCAGTTGGGGCAGCATCTCTCTGTGCTAGGAGAGAGCACCAGGCAACCAACAGGGAAAAATACTGTCATCAATTTTGAAGGTATTTTCCCCTCACCCAAATATTACATGTGCGCAGTCCTTTGCAAGATTAGCTGCTGTCCATGTTCCAAAGCACTTTTAAAAGTAGTGGCACTGGGTACTCGTTCCTTTCCAGTGATACCATACGCAGGACACTCTGATTTGTAACCAACTGGACAGAAGACCAAGTTCAGCACTTGATTTTTACCCAGCCCTGCACCTTCAGGAGCAGAGCCCCAGAAGACATTGTGTTGGTAATCCAGGCACACATGCTTAAATGCACACCAGCTACAACACAACCCTGAACTGGCAAAAGCTTTGAAATGAATTAAACATTATCCTTCAAGTAAGATCCCCAAAATACCACCACAGCTTTGATAACTCCAGTGCCAGGTTTCATTAGGCTACAAACAAAGACAATTGGGTTCCTTCAAAAGCAGAGACAACTTAGAGGAACACTGAACAGCAGTGAAAGGAGTTTGCTGGGGAATCTCCCCTCAAAGCACTGTATCCTTGCATCATGGGGTCTTTCATCTAAGCCTTCTCCCATTTCAAGCAAGAGCCTTTCTGTGCTGGAACACAGCCCTCAGCCACTCTGGGCCCATCAAAACAGATTTTTCTACCTTCTCTGAGGTCTGGCTTGCATGTCTGTTCCTGCTTTTCTCCAAAGTCACCACTGTAGCAGTGCCATTGGCTTCCCTCTTGCTCAGACAGCAAGGTGTCCTTTACACGCACCATCCTGGAGCCTGGCAGACCTCTCAAGGAAGGAAAATAAGTGGTGCCAGGAAAGCAGCACTCCTATCCTAGCCCACCTCCACCCACAGTAGCCAGGACAGTGCTCTGCCATCAGGCAGCTGAGTTCCTTTTCTGTTACCACCCCGCGTTTGGCACAGAGCCTCCTCCGGCAGGGCTCGGTCTGCACACAGCGGATAAATCCCCTGCGCTCCCCTCCCCAGTGAAGCTCTGCAGCTCCTCGGGAGGAATTCCAGGACGACAGGGGAGCATCAGCTGGTGCTGAGCAGTGCCGAGGGGTGCTGGTGTTGCCCAGCTGAGCTTGCAGAGAGCTTTACCTAGAAGGAAGGAGACAGGGAGATGGCAGGGAGTGCCCAGCCCAGTGTGTCAAAGCCCAGCTCTGGTTCTGGTTGCTGTCTGGGACCAGGGCATTAGCTCTGCTGGAAGGGAAATAAGCCACATAGTATCAGACCCATGAAGGCCTGGAAGAAGTTATAAGGGAGTTTCTGGAGTTCCCATCCACAGAAGGAATAGATCAATAAAGTCAAACATCTCTCTTTGATTTTGGCTCACTGCAGAGAGCAGCAGATCTTTTCTTGAGGTGCCTCTTTCTACAATTCTAGATGCATGTAAGTTTTATTTACATGTGTTACCAAGCTAACCAAATATCAACTTCTAAAATGTGAATCTTATCTTCATTTGAATGTGTTTTCATCTAGCATTTTAATCTGCATTTTCATTTCTCAATTCAAGGAAAGCAGTCGGCAATGTTATTTAAGAATGGAGTTCAAGTAAAAAAGCTTCTCCTTGCTTCACTGATTTTTCTTCTCAGCAGTGTTTGCTCAAGGATATAGTGTATGCAATAATTAAATAATTAACCATTCTAAGACAATTTTCTGCTTAAATGACCATGCATTATATGTAGCAGTCTTCTGTGTTTGCTTAGAGGTGAAATATAAATCTAGAGAGAAAAACATCTTAAAAGAATAGGATGTCATAACTAATACCATCCTGTGGATCCTGTAGCCTCATGAAGGGTTTTACAGAAAAGAGTAGTGGAATGTTAGTCTGGGATTTCTTTTTTAAAGATTGATCCACAGGCAACATCACCAGCTTTTCTAGACCAGGGTTGCTCTGCAGACATCAGTGGTGACATATCTGCTATGTTCCTAAAATGAAAGAAGTGATAACTCCAAGAACCTACAGCACCTTTTATTTGAAGTGAAGTGTCAACTCTTCTATTAACGTCACAAAATCCCTTCAAAAGTTAATTCAAATTTAACAGGATTATAATACTCATTTCAGGGCTCATTAGGAAAATTCCACTAGCAGTATTAGTGATATTGATAGCTGATATTCAGCTTAGTATTTTGTTAACTCAGCTTAAATAAAATTAGCGTTTGTGGTCAGTTCTGGGAAGGTCTCATATATTTTCTAAACAGATTCTTCCAGATGAATTTTATAAATACGGAGAGCCACTGGGATTAAAACTTACCAGAAAAAAAAATAAGTTTGGGTTTAATCACCTTTAAATAGAGTTCACTTCCTCTAAAGGCCTCAGATAGAAAGAGTCAGGAAAAATTTCATTTAATGACCTATGATCCAGTATACATCAAATTAGGTATAGCCCTTCCTATTCTTTCATCCACTTTACTCTAAACAATCATTCCATAGTTATTACATTTTTAGGTTATATAAACAGAGAAAGAAACCAAAGAGTACGGTTCTTTGTCCCTAACAACAACAACAAAACCACCACAAAACCCCCAAAGCGCCATGATCTCCCAAATTATCACAGGTAAAGTTGCAAATAACAACTTCCTGAATGTGCTTTTCACCAGTTATTCTATATCCTTTGCATATTCAGTTTGCAGCCATTTCTTAATCTCACAGGCTATTATGATCTACTTTCCATTCTGTATCACCATGGGTATTTTATGATCACAAATTATCCTGCCACATCATTAACACCAAATGTTCCAATACAGTAAAATTACCTTGTCTTTAGACTCTGCCTTTTAATCAGCAAACGAGGTCAGCTTGACCTTCTAGGGTACCCAAAGCCCTTCTATATTCACTTGCATCAAGCTTTTTTGCTTCTGCAAATCTAAAGCTCCTCCATGGGGTCTCTGAGTTGATCCCTGTGCTCAGTGCAACACTTAGAACAGGCTGCAGCTTTAGACTTCATTTTGTCTTCAGTACCATTATTCCTCTATTAAATGAAAGGTTGTTTGCTAAAGCAAATGAGACAATTCTGTTTATGACATCTGAATTTTAGGTCTGTTTTGTCTTTCTGACTGCAGGGGTACAGGATGGGATAATTTTGCTGCTTCAAGCACCATGAAGCACTTTCCATCATCAAGCAACAAGTCTTGTCTAGGAAAAAAAAATGGATATATTTGAACATGCTGAGCATAATTATTTCACTGCCAGATATAAAGACTAAATGTTTCTCTAATTTTTTTTTTAAATTGTGGAGTGCTGATATTTGTCAGCCACAAGCACATGGAGGTGATACAACTGCAAAGGCACATCTGCTATTAGTAAGTGTAGCAAGAAAGACCAACACTCATTAGGTCTATTTTTTATAAGTTGATACTTGTAAAACCAAGATTAGGACAAATTTTTTTCAAGATAGGCACTTTTAAGTGTTGAAATCCTTTAAAAAATCCCTCAGGTGGCTGTTCTGGGATCCCAGTGCCCCAAGGCAGAGAAATGGTCACAAAGTTTACTGGGACATCCAGCTTTAATGGAGTCAACACCAGCTGGAAAACTTTGGTATTTTCAGCCTCTTTCTGTTTAAAAGGCTCTTTTCTCACCCTACAATCACATCACCAATTATGCTGATGAGGTCTGACCACACATCTTCACATCTTTGGTCCTGTTTGACAGAGCTCCTGGCATTCATTTACATTTTTTAGGTTTGAATATCATGAGTGATTCTGGCATTCATTTACATTTTTTAGGTTTGAATATCATGAGTGATTCACGGTCATTGTGAAATACAACTCCTTCATTTGAATTCTGCTCCTCCTCCTCCAGCACTCATGATTCCACCTGAAATTGTTTTTATTCCCTAAATTAACACCCTTGAATTGTGTACTACTGAACTACATCCTATTTAAATTTTTCCAGTCATTCCATTTCAACAATTTGCTTCTCAGAAAAGCACAGAAATATCTGAAAGGCAACCCCTGACTGCCCATTACAGTCATTCATAACATTATGACGCAAGGTTGGTCAGCCAGAAATTAAATCTGTGCTGAATTTTAAGATCATTGAATCGTGGAATGGTTTGGGTTGGAAAGACCTTAAAGCCCCTCCAGTTCCTGCCGTGGGCAGGGACACCTCCCACTGTCCCAGGCTGCTCCAAGCCCCAGTGTCCAGCCCGGCCTTGGGCACTGCCAGGGATCCAGGGGCAGCCACAGCTGCTCTGGGCACCCTGTGCCAGGGCCTGCCCACCCTCCCAGGGAACAATTCCTGCCCAATATCCCATCTGGCAGTGGGAAGCCATTCCCTGTGTCCCTGCACTCCTGTTCCTGTTGCAGGGTCCCTCTCCAGTTTCCCTGTGGCCCCTTCAGATCCTGGAAGGTGCTGTGAGGTCTCCACACAACCTTCTCTTCTCCAGGCTGAATTCTGTCTCAGTTACTGCTTATGTCAGGTTTTTAAGTCTCCTCCCCAGCAGGGCTTGGATGATGAGTGAGGTCGCAATCAAATACAATTACAAATTCCTGATGGGTCAGAGATTTTTTCTTTATTCACGCTGAGAAATGGCAGGACAGCATGGAAAATTTGCAACCAGAAGGGAGTTTTAGGAAGAACGATATCGTCAATCAAAAATATATGTCTGAAGTGGAAGTTCCACCTCTGCCTTAATTCCAGCATCATTACTTTGATGCCACACTTGGCTGGGTCGTGTCACCAAGCCGTGTTTCAAGCCTCGGGAGCAGCAGATTCAGGGTGAGTACAGAATGCTATGACTTTCATTTAGCATTCTGTACTTGAACAAAAATTAAAAGGTCATCTCTTCAGCTTCTCTGGCAAAAGACTGATCACAGCACGACCTGGAGCATCCTGGAACAAATAGGAGCAACTTAATATTGACAAGTTCATTTATCATTTGGCAAATTCTACCAATGAAAATGTACCAATAAAGGGGATTGTTCATTGAAAGAAAGGCTACATGCTTTGTTTTTCAGCCAGAATGAGTTTTGTTCATAACCAGTGACAGCAAAGAATTTAAATGCCACCTGACGTGTCCAATTTTAGCTGTGAAAAAATAAAGTTACATCACTTTGGAATCTGAAAACAGCATTTCTTGTTTGGCCACCAGGTTTGGAGAGAAAGCAATGAACCCTTGCCAAGTTCATGGCAAACCCCAAGTCCTACCAGGGTTAGGACTGACATCAGAGATAGAGTCAGTCACAAAGCCAAATGATTTTGTGATTTGAAATTCCTTGTTTAACTCCTGTTCACTTTTCTCTTGGATTTCCTCTGGAGCATGAAGTGTCATTATCCCAGAGCCATTTAAAAAGAATGACATTATTTAAAACTCCAGATAAAAGCATTTTCTTAGCAAATATAACGACAATAGCTGGATGTGCTCCCAACAAGATTCATGACCATGATTTGTATCTGTTTATCACTGATAAAGAAAAGAACTCACAAACAATAAATTAAAATAATACGAATTGACACGGTATGTTCCCAGGTTAGAGTAATTGCTTTTTAGCTGTAGACTGCCTGTAAAATATCTGTGAATCACAAAAAAAAGTTGTTTAGTAATCCTTAAAACTCTTTAAAATGCCCCTTTTTGGCGTTTGGCATTTTTCTTTTCTCATTTCTGATGCACATATGAGTTTGTTCCAAAAATGAATGCCTGTCACAAAGAACACAAATGCTAAGCAGGCTTGGAACTACTCAAAAAGAGCCTGTATTGCTGAATAAAAAGAAATTTCCGTTCCATTGGCAAGTTAGACTTTGTGAAGGAACTGGAATATCGAGCTGTCTGACTAACAGAAAGGAAGATGGATGACTCTTCCTGAATTAGATGCTTGAAACCTACTTCTGCTCAAAAGGGAATATAATCGATTTGGGAAAGAGTTGCCTCCAACACTGGGAATGCTTTATCATAAATAGTAGATTGCATTTGAACTTTACTTGAGTGTTTTAAAGGTATTATTAGAGCTTCACCTTCAAAATGAATAACAGTTTATTTGTGCAGTTACTCAGGGAAACAGGTTGAGATACCCACTTTAAATAATATTCTACCCTGTCCTGTACACCCCACTTTTTCTATTTATTATTACCTCAGTTTATTACTCATTTAATTTGTTCCTCTTTATGCCCAGAGGCAGCAGGGTGGCACCTGAAGGGCATGGAGCAAAGCATGAGCTCAGACCCCCCTCTCCAGGTGAGGAGCTCCAGAGAGACCATCAGGGAAGCACTTGTTGAGCTTCCAACATTCCCCTGCTCATCCAGAGCCTTCGGGAAGGAACCCAGGTGCTCCAGGGAGTGACCTTGAAGGTCACACCCTGAGAGAAGGGGCTCTGTCCTGGAATGGGATCATTCATTCCAACCCTCCAGTTGGTGACTTCTGAGGGCTCAGAACTTCCACTCTGTAAATTCAATTAAGAGCTGGCACTAAGCCTTTTCGGAAGGAAACCTATCCAGGATATCAGATCCAAAGGGCAATCCCAGCCATGAGGTTACAAGCAGCCCAGAACACTCCATAGCTATTTGTAATTTTTTTCCCGTATTTCAGCTGAAATTTTCAGAATTTTTTTCTGTATTTCAGGTGTAACAGTGGCCAGAAGGTGAAATGCAGGAATCACTGGTTGTTACTCCTACAGGGTGTTCTGGAAGAACTTAACACTGCTGTAGAAACATTCAGTCTGAAAAACTCCACGTAATTTACAACCAGCATTCACACACATATGGGTTTTCCATACTGCTGATGCGGTTTTTAACAGAATAAAAGTTATCTAATAATTTAATTGCCAAAAATCAAAATCCATCTGTATTTTTATGCCATTTAAATGGCTCTATGAATAACCCAGCCCTGGATTTAACTCCTATATGGTCTACATCTCATTCGCTAGCAACCTTAAGTATAGGAAATAAATCTGGATGCTCAGTTCCTTTTTGAATTTGGCATGAGTGCATGTATCAGCTTCCAAAACCTCTGCCTTAGTTCTTTGTTTCAGAAACAGAGATCTAGATCAGAAACGTCAGCTTTCTTACAGAGCAACAAATATTAAGTTAATAAAAATTACTAATTTTTTTTAATATTTTCCCATTGTGCATAAGTATCTCTGTGCTCAGTACAAGTCATATTTAAATTATTATAAGCACAGTTATGTTTAATACCTATGGAAGTAGCATTGGTGTAAAATTATATCAATGACAGGAAGAAGTCATGCAGGAAAAAATGAAGACATAGTTGAGACAGACAAAGTTCAAGGACTGTTTTTGTTCCCTAAATGCTCTAAAATACTTCATTAAATATGCAGCAGAAAAGAATGAATTTCTGTAATCATGAAATATGGTGGAATTTCTACAGCTGCTAAAAGCCAGAGCATTATTTTTTATTTATAATATAATCAATTTGAACTGAAACAATACATTTGTAAAATCCATGGTTTTCATACTGTAGCCTTTCACTTTCATACAGAGCTCCCCCTGGCCTCGGGATAACAGCATTTGCATATTTTGCTGATTTTTCACATCCACAAATTCTGTTGCGGTGTGTAGTTTTTCCTGCCTTGGTATAGCAAGCCGCAACCTTCCCGGAGAGCTCTGCGGGGTTATCTTGGGGAGAGCGACTGTTCTGCTTCCCGCAGCCCTTCTGGACAGCCCGTGCTGTCCCGGCTGGCTGTCGGCTCCACAACACGGTGGCGATAAAGGAGGCAACAAGGCTCCCTCCATGGGGACCTCAGAGGATCTTTATTCACGTGGTGACATGCTGGTTCCCAAAGGCAGAGAGAAGGGCACGTGGCCTGGAGTCCCCTATCTTGGGGAAGACGGGGGCAGAGAGAGCACATGGATGAATGGTCTCAGAGCATAGGGGTGGTACAGGGGCGGAGTTGGGGTAACAAAACCAATGGGAGAAACCTGAGGGAGTGGTTAGGACTAGGGGCGGGGAAAGGGGGGAGCCACGTGGAGAGGGCAGGCAGGGGTGGGGATACAGCACCACAATGTTCCACCTTCAAGCACTTAAACTGGTTTTCCAAAACAGGAAAGCAATACAGCATGAGAAATACTATACTAGAGGGAGGGGCAGCATCCATTGAAAACGGGAATTTCTTGGGGATTTTTCCCCTCACTTCACTGTAGACCTTTCAGGAATCTTTGGGAATATTTCATGTGTCTCTTCCTTTGAGCATATTCTCCTAAATTTCATTTCAATGTGCAGCCACCAAGTAAGAGCTGTTAAGGCAGCGATGCAGAAGGATGCAGCAGGGACTGCCTTCCCAATATTTCCCTGCATGAACAGGTAAGCAAGAGGAGAATGGAATATATCAGGAACGGCACAAACAACTCTCCATGGCTTGCTGTGAGGAGCCAATTCAGCCATTTTAGTTTGCCTCAGCTCTGGTTGTCAGGGTTGCCGGAGGCATGTGGAGGATGGGTGCGCATGTGCCACTTGCAGGAGGCAGCCAGGAGGGGGGAAAGCCTTGTCTCTGGGGAGATTTCACCTGGCAACACCCACGCGAGGCAGGCAGTAGGAGACACTGTGGAGGGGCTTCTCCAGACAGGTTGCAAGAAGGTCTCCACCAATGCATGGCACAGGATGGTTGGACTGGATCAATGGATCCCTGCTAGCAGGCAGACTTTGGAAAGGGCCAGGGGGGTATAAAAATCAATTCCATCAGGGCTTGCCGCTGCTTGCTGGGGCTCGCTACTCTTCGCTGTTCCTGCTTGCTCCCTCTTTTGCCCTGGCCTCAGCCTGCCTGCCTTCTGCTTGCCTGCCTGCTGGTTCGGCCTCGCACCTGTCCTGCCTTCCTGTGCCCCTGATCGCCTTCCTGCCACTTCGCCCCGTGTCCTTGCCTGCTTCCAGCCCTGCCGCGCTGATCCAGCCGTCACTGCCCGCCCTGCCGCCCGATCCAGCCGGTCGCTGCGACCCTGTCCAGGGTCCTGGTCCTCCCGCCCGAGCACCCACTCACCGCGTGTCCGGTGCTGACGCCGCAGGAGCCGCTCCTGTGGAGCCGCGCCCCTCCGGGAGCCGCACAGGCTCGCTGAGACCCAGCCCGTCCCCAGGCAGGCAGCGTGCACACCCCTCTGCCACCCGGACACCGATAGCACTGCCCTGACTTGCTGGTGGTAACGCCCTCTTTTTCTCTCTGTCCCCTCTCTCTTCTCTCCCCCAGTCCTTTTCCATTTTCCTTTCTTCTTTTCTGCCTCTTCTAGTTGTCTTTCGCTCGGACAATTCCTTTTCCCTCTCCTTTTGTTATCAATAAAGGGTTCTCAGATACAAGGTTTGTCTCGTTTGGTTTCATTCTGTTCCCGACCATCCATTTTTAAAAGAACTCCTTGCAGTTCCCCATAGCGGAACGCGACACTCCCAGTAGCCTGACATGCTAAAAACTCCTCCCTCTGCAGGACACTGGAATCTCTGGCTCCTGCAAGGAATTGCCACAGGATCACCTCTCTCCATAGTTTTGAGTATTTAAAACCTTTTTTAAAATTTTTATTATTATTATTTTGTTAAAATTTTCAAGCATTAGAGATAGCTGGACACAATAAAAACCAGAAACATGAGTATAAGAGTAGAGGCTTTGTGAAGAAAAATTGGGTTACAGCATCCCTAGTTTGATAAGCTTTTTCCTACACGTTTGCAAGGCTGGCTGAACTCCCAGGAGAGGAATGGAAGGCCAGGAGAATGAAAAGAGCACACACAGAACCAAAACCTCTTTAAAAATGGAAACCTGCACGAAAAACTGCAGACGGTGTTCATTATCAACAGATCCGTACCAAAGTGGAGAGGGCTCTGGCAGAGTCTGCAGGATCCAGCCCCTGGCCAGCATTGTTCCATACTTGGGTGTTAATTTCTTGCAGGACAGCTTTTAGGAAACAGGCTGCAAGGAAGCAGAATTCCAAAGCTCTGTGGGCAGGCAGCAGCTCCTGACTTCACCTGAGGAATAACCACTCGGGGTGCAGGCTCTGGGGAATTTCTGTGGGGCACAAAATGAGCCAGACTCAGCAATGCCACACTGGAGAAGAAAATCCCAGAAAATTCAGATGAGACCTGGAACAAGAGCATGGGCTGCTGCACACATCCAGTCTGTTCTCAGCCACTCACCTTGGAGACCTATGCACCATCCTTAGAGAAAGAGATGAACCAAATCACAGAAAACATGACAGATCAGAAAGATGGGAAGGAATGGGAGCCTAAGCCTACAGAGCAGCAACAAGATTTCCAAATATATGGGAGATCACCATAAAGAAGACAGAAGTAATCTGTTTTCCCTGTTTATAGCTGATAAAACAAGAGGTCATGGATTGAAATTAGGTTCAGGCTGGACTTCAGCATATGGTCCATGGGAAAAGCTTTAATGACAGGCTGGAGAAACAGTTGTCAAGACTATTTTAAGAAGTTGTCTTCTTTGTCCTTCCCCATCCTACATCTCTGAACTATGAGAAAGGTTACGCTATGATAAATGATACCACTGCCTCAGTGCTGTTAATGTGAATTTGATGGGTGTGTCTGTGAAAAATGATGTTATCTGGTTGCAGTGTAGTACTCTAACACAGAACGTGTATGTTCTAACACGTGTTTTGGAAACAACAATGAAAACTATCACAATAAGAAGTTAAAGTGTGAGAAATCAGGAGGCTGAAAAGTGATAAGAGTGTTCCCATTATGAAAAAAAATTTTATTAATAGGTATGTTCTCTATTCTGTAAGACAGACATGTTGACTTTTAAAACATTTTCTAATGCTATGCCATCATTCTCCTTTTCCAAATCATGACAGTGTCTTGAGAGGAGCTTTTACCTCACTGCTAAAGTGCTAAACTTTATGGAGATGTGTCCTTAAGAACAATGCTTTCCTTGGGGTGCAAATGAATCCCGCCGTGCTGCTGAGCAGGCTGGAGCATCACCCCATTGTCAGGGAGTGCTGGGGCTGTTCTTACACACAGTGTGTGCTTAACTCTGGCCTCAGAAGGGTCAGGGCCAGAACAAATGGGCTGAAGAGAATCCTCTGAAAGTTTCAGAGGCAAAAAGACTTTCTCACACCTTTTTGAAAAGCGGCAGGGATAATCCAAAAGATAATTATGGGATACCTGCAGTCCATTCTCTCAGGATGACAGCCTGAAGCTGGGACCTGCAGAGCCCATTCACACCACTGCTCTCAGACACAAAGTCTGGCCCTTGACGATTCCATAGGAATATTTCAAGTGAGAGTGCAGCTGGAGGTGGGAACATTCATCATCACCCAGCTACAGCGTGGTAGTGGGGAAAGAAAAAGGGGAAGATGGAACCAGACATCCCTGAAAATCCTGCTGTGGCTGTGTAACTGTGTGACATTATTAGAATGATGCCTAAAATGAGTTATGGAACTAATTAAGGAAATATAAAAGCCATGGATATAAAGTCCCTGGTTAAGTATAATTGATAGTACAAATCTAATTTGAAAGGTTAACAAGCTCTTGAAAATTGTTGAATCAAGTACAGACTGATGTTTTTAATATAATTATATACAGCTAACAGATGGTATAGTCCTTTTTATTATATTGTCAGCTATTAGATTTTCACTTCTAAGGCAAATAACTGAATTATAATAAAGATAGGTATGGTTATTTTAAAGGATTTTTCAGTTTTCGAATATCTGTATGTACCGATCAAATGCATAATATTTACCATTTATAAAAATCGGAAAGATAAGATTTAAGTAAGAATTCAGAATATTTCACTCCCCCTTCTAAAACAACCTTATTTTAGATCTTAATTAAAAGCTTGATTGGTTTTATGAATTACATAATACTAAGTATGTAAATATCTTTTCAGATTGACTGAGAATTAGAAGAAGATTAAGAAAACAAAACAGCAGGGAAAAAAACTACCCTTAATTCAATAATTCTAGTTCCAAAAAGCCACTGAAAAATTAAATTTAATATGCCAGATAATATATCAGATCCACCAATTCAGAAAGATGAGGAGAAAGGTGATTACCTCATTCCTAAACCCTGCAGTCTGTATCTGATAGCTACTTTATCTGGGTTCTGAAAATCCCTGAATTAAAAGCCATTACTTACTTCTGGTATTTTTAAAACAAAGCTTCATATAAGATTCAGAGTTCTGGCTCCCATAGTGCTGCTTCCACTACTGAATAACAAATTCTACAGACTTCTTATACACCAACCTAAAATTTTAGAGAGTTCAGGATTCACAAATGAAGCATTACAATAACAAGGTATTTTTCTCATTATTGTCAATGTGATTTCAGTATCTGAGGGCACCTCCAGGTAAGCCAGAGAGGGACTTTTCATCAGGAACTGCCGTGATGGGACAAGGGGAAATGGCTTCCCTCTGCCAGAGGGCAGGGATAGATGGGATATTGGGAAGGAATTGTTCCCTGGGAGGGTGGGCAGGCCCTGGCACAGGGTGCCCAGAGCAGCTGTGGCTGCCCCTGGATCCCTGGCAGTGCCCAAGGCCAGGCTGGACACTGGGGCTGGGAGCAGCCTGGGACAGTGGGAGGTGTCCCTGCCCATGGCAGGGGTGGCACTGGATGGGCTTTAAGGTCCCTTCCAGCCCAAACCTTTCCGTGATTCTGTGATTCTATGATTTACTAAAAAGGGGAATCCTCGAATTTATTCTTATAAGTATCAGACAAAACTGATTTCGTCCAAACTGAATTTGGAATTTACAGCAAGCAGGACTCACCACAGAATCCCAGAATGGCTTGGGTTGGAAGGGACCTTAACGCCCATCTCACTCCACCCCCTGCCATGGGCAGGGACACCTTCCACTAGACCCGGTTGCTCAAGTCCTTACAAAGATAAGAAGTAGGACATGAATCACCCCCTTTGTATCAGTGTTCATCTCATCTAAATTTAGCAATTGAAAAGATAAGCACCTCCTTGTTAAGATTCCTGTGTAATCACAGGGACTGATTGCCAGACACCTGCCATAGCCCTTCCGAGGTGCCTGTTTGCATTCATCAGAAACAGCAGAAATCCAAACAGCTCCTGAAGAGAACACATTTGAAACGGTTCAGTCAGATGGAGAAAGGAGGATATTATCCACACTTAAGAGCAGCCTCACTAAGTCAGAGTAAATGTGCCCATATTCCCCACACTCATCAATATCAGTTTCCTTGGGCAGGGAACAGAAAGCAGCGCTTCCACAAACACCCTCCCAGCTGTGCTTTCATTTCAAATTCCGCAGGCTAACACTCATCCCTAACAATAACCAAAGGCTCTGCTGGCATGGCCTGTGAAGAACCCAGGGATGGCTGTTGTCAAGGCCATAAAAATAGATAGCCTGAGCTTGATGGCTCTTGAAATAATCACACTGCTCTAGCTGGTGTAGGAAATGAGGGATGGGAAATGCTCCTTCTGTGAGCTAGGAGTAAATAACTGACCTGGACAAGTTCAGGCGTCCTGCAGTCTCAACTTAATGAATTCATTGGACCCTTGACTAGAGTAAAATAAATAAAACATCGCACTTTCTCCCTTGCGGCTTGCCTCAAAACAGTCACAAAACAACTGTTTGGTCACTTGAAGGAAACTAAAAGTCATCTAAAATTTCACGGTGGTTAACAACTGACTACAATCAAAAAGCTGGTATAACAGTGGATTCAACTGTACTATTTCCCACTCTTGCAGTCCTTGTCAAAATACTGGATTTATGCCAGCCTTTCTGTCCTTCTTACAGTCTTTGTCGCAACAAAGAGGCATTGCAGTTTTATAGCCCTGTATTTTCTCTCAAAGATAACAGTAAACAATATTCCTTTGACGTTTTCAGTGTTCTATAATTTTACTGAATGGTCCTTCTTATTCTTCCTTTCATATTCTCAAAACTGATGAAAAAGTGATGAAACGGCCAACAAAATAAAATACAGAATTGTTAGGAGGTTAAAGTAGTGAGCCTGGCTACTGTCTCTCATGGAGCAGGCAGGGCATAAAGACTTTTGTTTCACTTTTGATCATTTTTGTCACAACTGTCCTGTGACGTAACACCACACTACACAACAAGCTCACACAGAAACTGCAGATCACACCAAGCATCACCAGTTCCCAACCTAAATAGTAGGTGAGTTAGAGTTGATTCCACGTCCTTTAGCAAATGCTTAGCAAGCCACAGGTGCCCCTGTCTCTTTCTGGGCAGACACGTGTAGCTATGGCTCCAGATAAATCCTAAATAAACTGCTCCCTTGCAGACACGCCTCCTCCTCGTGCAGAGAAGATGAAAGAGCCAACATGTGACACACTTGTCACGCTGCTTAATACATCCCTGGCAGGGATGAGAGCCTGCAGTAATGGGGGGAGTGTAAGAAACCACCCTGCAGAGCACTGGTGGTGCCCTAAAACAAACTGAAGATGAAATAACACAGTAAGGTCTCAGTGGGGAAAGCAAAATGAAGCACAGTTGTCGATCCTTATGTGCCAAATCCTTGCTCCAGCTGATCTGTGGGGTTCCTCTGTGCTCTCAAACTGGGGGCAGCATGATCACAGGGAGAGGGTCAGTGTGGCGTGGGTACAGTGCAGACAGAGGATGGGACAGAACAGAGAGAACAGCACCACTGCCAGCAGATTCATCCCCTGTACTGCGAGCACTTCACCCACAGTTGCATTTCTGCCTGGTGCCGTGTGCCTGCAGGCACAGGGGGGGTCAATGAGGCAAGCACCTTAGCTATCATCATCAGAGGAAATTACCTCACTGAAGCTCTCCTGGTACCCAAATTAGTTCTTTAAGTCAATCTTCATTTGAATTTTTTCCCCGTAAGTGTAAACACTTCGGGTGTTCTGTGTTGGCTATGGCTCCACAGACTCGAATTTAAGTCTACACTTTGAACACCTGAAGATGAAAACCTGGGAAGGAGTGGAGAAGATGTGAATGAGGGAAGTCACCTTCCAACACTGCAGAGTCCTGCTTTGGCTGGGTCCATGTCTGGAAGCTGTCCCAACCTCTGATCCCCTTCACCTGCCTCCTCAAACCTTCTGGGCGCACAGCAAGCCCACTGGAACCTGGGGGATGAGGCCCTCTTCTTATTCACCTTACAGGAGCAACCTCTTACAAAATGGCAGAGAGACATTTCTGTTCTGCTTCAGGTCCTTGAAAATTCTGTGTGTGCCAAGATGTCAGATTTCTGGTACTTGATGCCGAGCCTGAGGTAAAAGGGAACTGCAAAGGAGTTTTGCATAGTGGCCTGAATCTCCCAACTTCATTCCTGCTCCTCATTGGGAAGCCACAGTGTCCTCCAGAGTGAAAATATTCTCCACAAGAATAAGCTTTGGGCCTGGGCTAAGAGTAGAAACTTCCTCAGGGACTCAATCCCACAAAGAATTTGAGCACATGCAGAACATTTAAGGGTAGAATATTAAATATTTTGCTGAATTGTGTCTAAAGTGGCATAACCTAATAACAAACTAAGTCAGAGTAGAGAGAAACACCTCTCTTGTGAAACCCTGCTTTAGGACTCAGCTGTAAAAAACCTCAACACTTGCGAACAGCTGAAAAACAGCTACAAGTTGTTACCGGAGGGGGTTGTTATTTTTTTGAGTGTTTGATGCCTTTACATTCCTTTAATGGTCTCACATTTTACTGGGCTATACAAAGAAATGTAGATAAAACTCCTTCACATAAATACACGGACTAATACTAAGCAGCTTTTTGAATGCTGTCCCACCAAGCTGTGTTTTTCTGAGAGTGAAGGCAGGGGCACACACATTCCTGTGTGAGATGCTGCCTGACAGGGCTCTCAGAAGAAAGGATCAGAGGGGTTCACATGAAGCTCAAGGCAAAACACACCAGCTATAAAAGACCATGGAAGACAGCAGGTTGTTCAAGAATTAGAAACACCTTTTGACCAAGGAAAACTGAAGGGCAAACATGATCTCATGGACTGAAAAAGGATTCAGATGATTTTCAGAGGAACTGTTGCAGTCCCTTAAGAGGGACAAACTGGTTTCAAGCTATCACAGATCAACGGACAGCTCTGAGATGTTCCTGCAAGGAACCTTCCCAGATGTCCAGGAAGGGAAGAGGACCCTGGCTAGCAGGCTCTGCACAACATCCAGTCTCTCATCCCTCTGGAATCCAAGCAGGCAGAGTGGAAAAGCAGGGCACTAATCTAGAAATTACGTGGGTGATTTTTAAAAAATTCTTTCTAAAAGAAGAAAAAACTCACATAATGCAAGAATATGCAAAATATGAACACCAAAGGACAAGGGAAAAGAGAGAGAAAATATTAATAGACACCAAAGTAAAAGGGAGGATGGACAATGAGATTACTCTGGGGTCTAGATTTGATATATTTAATGCACTGGAAAAGGCTGGAGAAATATATAATTTTTGTAAAGCAACACAGTGCACTACAAGAACAGAACAGAGAACTAGAAACAATGGACAGGCTGTGAAAAGAGATAACAGGAAAATAAAGGCTGTCATGGTGGGGATGCAAGGGGAAAGAGTAGAAATACAGGTGGTGGTGAGCTGTAACATTTCAGAATCCCAGAATCCCTGAGGCTGGAAAAACCATCCCGGATCACCGAGGCCAAGCTGTGCCTGATGCCCACCTTGTCCCCAGCCCAGAGCACTGAGTGCCCCCTCCAGGCCTACCTTGGACACCTCCAGGGATGGGGACTCCAAACCTCCCTGGGCAGCCCCTGCCAAGGTCTGAGCACCCTTTCCATGCAGAAATTCCTGCTGCTGTCCGACCTGAGCCTCCCCTGGCCCAGCCTGAGGCCGTTTCCCCTTGTCCTGTCCCTGTTCCCTGGGAGCAGAGCCCGACCCCCCTGGCTGCCCCCTCCTGTCAGGGACTTGTGCAGAGCCACAAGGGCCCCCTGAGCCTCCTTTTCTCCAGGCTGAGCCCCTTTCCCAGCTCCCTCAGCCGCTCCTGGGGCTCCAGCCCCTTCCCAGCCCCATTCCCTGCCCTGGCCCTTCTCTCTCGTTAGATAATTACCTGTGAAGTCATAAATGTGTAAACAGACAGAACCACGCTGGCACCAGGCGCTGGCACTGCTGGACAAGGCAGGAGCTTTCCTGGGTTATGACGGAAAAACAGGTCCTGGTTATTTCCTGGGCTGGTGGTAGGGCCCCCCAGGTTTTGACCCAACCAAACAGGCATTTCACAATATATATACCCACCAAAACACTACACCCAGTACATACACACAGTGAAATATATATTAAGCCAATAATAATAAATTAAATTTTTGATTATTAATATTGTCACCCAACAGGGAGAATATCTAATAAGATCATGAGGCGGTTCCACTTCTAAGTAAAACATTAAAAAAGATAGACTATAAACAAAGATTTTCAATTACAAAAAAAAAAAAAAAAACAACAACAACAAAAAACCCAAACAAACAAACCCCAAAACACAACAACACCCCTGAAAAATTAGGAACACTAATATCCAAAATGAACTTAAAACCTCAGGATAGAAATGAACTCAGAAATTCAAAATCCTCTAAAACCTGTCTATAAGGAAGAGGAAAGAACTTCTTCAAGAGGCTTCCAGCCCTAAATGGGTGATAATCAGCCCTACTGAGATATTAGCTACACACTAGAAGGAAAATAAGCAGCATGAGAAAGCTACATTTTAGAGATAAAACTGTAAGAATAATTTGAGAATGGCCCTGAATCAAATGTTTTCTACATAGTGACAAGTGCCTTCAGTCCTATAAACAGAATATAAAAAGGACAAGACCTTAAGATGTTATATGAATGAATTTAATTTTTTAAAATTTATTTTAGAATTAATATTTTTCTTTGTCTTTCAATAATGGGAAAAGTGAATAGTCTAAGGCAAAAACCACACTGTCTAATGGGAACAAAGTACTGAAAAGGAGGCTGCCACTGTCAAAAAACCCCCACAGATCAAAGGATTTAATGTGCTTACACTGCAAGGACCTGAGAGTGTCCATCCTGGAATATATGAAAGCACTGAGGGATGAAGTGCAAGTGAAATAGGAGAGGCCTCTCTCAAATGGAGGTGAGGCACTGCCTGACCAAAGTGGAGGTGTAATCATACTCAGACTTCAGAGAGAGGGCAAAAGGGGAGCCAAAATAACAGCAGCTCCATTAGTTTTATCTCAATGACACTCCAGGCTCTTGAAAACGTTCTGTGGGAAGAGCGCAATGGAAACCCCGGAGGTAAGGGAGCAGGGAGACGGGGCTGTGCTGGGATGGCAAAGGAAACCTGGTACACCCAACCAGTACAGGCGTCCAAGGAGCAAAACCTAACCCGTGCTGGGTTTGCATGGCCTGGTTTGGTACCAGTGGGGACTACAGGGCTGGCTTCTGTGAGAAGCTGCCAGAGGCTTTTTCCATGTCCGGCAGAGCCAATCCCTGGTGGCTCCAAAGGCGGGTGTGCCCCTGGCCAAGGATGGGCCACTTAGAAATGGTGGTACTGCCTCTGGGATAACAGATTGAAGAAAAAAGGAAAAAAGTTATTGCACACATGTAATTGCAGCCAGAGAAGAGCGGGGTGAGAGCATTGAGAGGAACAGCTCTGCAGACACCCAGGGCAGTGCAGGAGGAGGAGCAGGAGCTGCTGCAGGCACCGGAGCCGAGATTCCTCTGCAGCCTGTGGTGAGGGCCACGGTGAGGCAGCTGTGCCCCTGCAGCCCCTGGGGATCCACGGGGGATGCAGAGATCCACCCCCAGCCCCTGGGGATCCACGGGGGATNGCTCTCCCGTGGGAGGGATCCGAGGGTGCAGCAGGAGAATGGCTCCTGTCCCTGAGCAGCAGGAGAAGCCATGGATGTACTGACCAGAACCTCCATTCCCGTCTCCCTGCACACTGTGGGAGGAGGTAGAGCTGGGAAGGAGGGAGGGATGGGGGAAGGTGTTTTTAAGGGTTTATTTTACTTCTCATTATTCTGCTCTGATTTTATTAGTAATAAATTCAATTAATATCTCCAATTCCAGCCTGTTTTGGCCGTGATGATATTTGATGAGCGTTATCTTCCAGTCCTTACCTCAACCCATTCCTTATATTTTCTTTCCCGTGTCCTGCTGTGGAGGGGAGTGAGAGAGAGGCTTTGTTGGGTGCCTGGCATCACCCCACTACAGCCAGTAATATGGACCTGAGGTAAACCTGTAAAATACAGAAGGTATTGGCCAAGAGAAAAGAGGGAGAAAGCAAGAGTATGATGTAAAATGCAAAGTCAGGCATTTATTGCCTAATTACAGGAACTGGTGTGAAATGCTGGGAGGTGGCACCTGGAAATGACACAGCTGCAAAGCTACACCCCAGATCTCAGTGAGGACCAGAACCAGAGCAGGCAGGAGGGTGATTAGAGGCTCTCCGCTAAGAAGAGATAAAAACAGGCTGAAAGAACTTCTTGTTTAGCCCAGCAAAAATGCCAGCTGCAAACAAATTCAATGTTCAATGTACACAGAGGGAAGGTGAAAGAAGTCCAAGCACAGTGCTGGCAAAGGACAGATGGGTAAACTGGCACGAGACAAGCCTTGTAGGGACAGGTGAACCCCTCCAGCCCTGTGCTTTCTGTTTACAAACACTTCACAGCCATAACTGAATCCTAAATGCCTCTCTGGATGTCGAGCACTCTGAAATGAGTGTTGCACTGCAGACACTGTGTGTCAGTTTGGTAACCAGAGCATACACGACTGCAATAATACATTTTGACAAACCTGGGGGGGGGTTAGGGGTGTGTATTTTATCTCTATATAATCAGAGGGAGGAGAAAACCCCTCTCAGTGGATAAGCTCAATAAGAGCCATAGGAGCACAGGATTATTCAGCTCAGAAAGGACTTCAGAAGGTTTCAACTCCGGCCTCCTGCTCATGGCAGGGTCAGCTGCATGAGGTTCAGTTCACACTACCTTCCTTAGCAACCTGTTCCACTGATTAAAGATTTGATTGGGATAAAGCTTTTCCTTACATCCAGGTGGAAAAAACCCAGTGCACTCCCAGGCCCTACACAATCAAACTATGCAAGTGAATTTAGCAGAAAAAGAGCATAAGTAATAATTTACCAGTTGCCTCAGCTCAGGCTTCTCTCTTTTATGAAGTATTGATCTCAATACAGAATAGTGCTAAACCTGCCGAGTAGAAGAGTTCAGGTAAAACATATTTATTGCACTGAGCAGGCTCCTCACGCGTTATTGAATCTTTGACACCTGTTTGGGAACCGGTCAAACCCAAACCCTTTCCCTTGATTCCCGTGCACTCACTCTGTCCCACTTTCCTTCCAGGAGCCTCAAGGACAGTCCCCATTTCGAGATGCTCAAAAATCTGAAGGCAGTAGAGAATAAGATACGGGTGAAGGGAAGGAGAGCAGAAGCAGGGTGTGAGTTAATGCAGCTCACTGTAGGCAGCGTGACAGAAATAGGTCTTTAAGATGGACATCAGTGTGCACAGTCCTTGCAGGGATGTTCCAGGGGGTTACACCCTGCTCAAGAGCCGGCAGAGAGGTGCAGAGAATGAGCCTTCCCCTCGTGGGGTTTCTGAAACACCAATTTAATCTGATCCAGCGAGGGATTCTTCAAAAAAAATTACAGATTTATGCAAACAGAGGACAGCAAAGATCTTTTTATTCTTGGCCTGGAAATGTATACTGAAAAAGAAAGCATCCAGTGCCCTCTTTGTACAGGCTGTAAGGCTCAGCACAGCAGGCGCTGAGTGTGGGTGCAGGTGAGTGTTCAGCAGCTCATTTAAATGTTCAGGAGCGAGTTAACAGGATTATACCTCCAAGAGAAAAAATACTCTGTCAGGATCAACTCAATACTTGTTGCTAGTTCAAATAGCTTTCTCAATTTTTGTGAACAAATCACTGATAAAAAGTTGTAAAACATGCTGGTAATCTTTCCAAATATTAGTCTTTTAAAAAAGTACTAATGAGCTGTTGAATTTCCCAGATATGTCTAATTTTGGCAGATTGATGTCATGAAGAAATATAAATTTCACTGAAGATATTTTTTCCTTTCCAGGCACAAACATCCTGAACTATTTCACAATGTTTTAAATGTCTCCTGAAAAAAAACCACAGAATCATTTTATTTCCAAGAAAGGATGTAGACCTGACCCCATCTGAAGGTAATAACTTCTATTTGGGGTGTGTATCTTACCACTATGGCAAGAAATACTTTAAGATGATGAAATTAAGTCTAACTCCTGAACACTGCTGTTCATTCTGTGTACAGTGATCCCAGAGAAACAAGTCAATATTTTAGCCTGAATGGAACGCCCCTTAGATATTTGTTGATCCTAAAAACACTTCTCTGATGAGTACTTTAGTTAATCATAATCATATCCTTTCATTTTCCTGTTCATCCTACTGGTACCTTAAAGGAGCCACTGCTTTTGTTTACCCTTATTTCAGCTTTTTGCTTGTTTAATTATCACATCTGAAATTCTGTTTCGTAAATCAATCCCTTCTTTCAAGTGCTGATTAAGTGCAAACACTCAAACAAACACAGACACAAACAAGAGGGGTTTCCCATCCTGATGCCCAGAAGCTGCACACACTTTTACTGTGGGTGATATTGGATATTTTTAGGTACTGAACAAAACCAGTTTGAACAGATGTGGATTTTGTCTTGGGTTGATCCTCTGGAGGAATGTTATCTTCAAAGACTGAACAATACCTTCCAGGGAGGTGACTATTTACTGAGGGCCTCGGCGCTTTTCAAAGATACAACCTGAAAGCACAACTTCTGCAAGAGCACTTCTTCTTTATCAAAAAAATTGTCTATGAAACCTTAATTGCTGGTGACTCAGGCAGAGCTGACCAAAGGTGTCCACCACAACCCTAAATGAATGTGCCCTGTTGGAGGGCGCCAGAAATTTCCTCCCTGCAATTTCCTCCATGTTTTTGACATATTCTCTGACCAAATTACTAATTTATACTAAGTGGATCTAACAGAGTTGCAAATGTTGGGCAATATTTCTTTCAGACAATAACACTTGAAGATCTTCAAATTCTCCAGCTCTCTAACCCTTAAGAATCTATAATTATTTCCTCTTTCCATCCCTCAAGAGGGGTTACATTTCTGAAGCTTGTAAAACACAGTAAACAAAGGCTGAAGAATTGGCTCTTTGGGACCAGAATCCCATTTGGGGAATTTGCAATCATTTCCAAATGTCAAGAGAGGCTTTTAGGCACGGAAGGCAAAAAGCCAGGAGAGTTAACCCCTAATTAGAATGAGTCTGTGCTATTCATGTACCTTGCATCTCATAGTTTTGGGTAGGTGATAGAACAGAACAGCAACACCGTTCAGTGTTTATAGCTGAGACCCTTTAAAAAGCAGCAGAAATCTCACTGCCTTCTCCAGTGATCTTGATCATCCACTGCTTCCAGACATCTCTTCTGCCACTGCCAGACCAGACTTTTTATCCTTTTCTGGGCAACATCAGGCTCTCCATTCCCTCCGCTGGGCTGTGTGCAGGAGAAATGAGGCCGTCTGCTGTTTTACCTTGAGGTCTGTTTGTACCTTTGGGTTTAGAAACAATTTCCACTGAGATTTAGGTGCCAATCACACATCTAAGCCTAGTTGTTTGGTTTACAGCCCCACATATCTCCATTTTAAATAAGCCTTGCCCAGGACACAGGGCAAGAACCAGCCTTGTGCAGAACCAGGGCAGACCTGCAGATAAATCATGAATCAGTGTGGGTATTTCTAGGTCTATAGGGGTACTGAAAAGAAAGGCCAGCAAAGGAAGCTCTTGAAATAACATTGTGTTGGCTTGGGGTTTTTAAAAAAAAATTCTGGCTCAGAGCAAGATCTGTGATTCTTTACAGCTGTCATATGCTATTGTGGCACAGCATGATTCATTTTAAAGTAGTGTAAAGGAGACAGCAAGAAAGACGTGCCTTAACTCTATTTCCAGTGTCATGAATCCACGGAATAGTCTCAGTAAATTCCTGTCACTAACATTAAAAGAAAATTAGGACATTGGGCATATTTGATGTATGCGTGATATACTATCCAGTGAAGCTTAAAATAATGTGTTTTAACAAGTAATGAGAACTTAATTCCCAAAGAAACAGTGGACAGGACATGCAGAAGTCCAAGCTGGAATCTCTGGACTCCTACACAGAAGCCCTCCATGGAAAAGTAGAGATAGGTGAAACTGAGTGGGAACCAAAACTCTCAGTACCTGGAGACTGAAAAGATCATCTTGTTGTGCAACAGCTTCTCTGCAAACAGTGGCTAAAATATCAGAAAGGTGAGAGAGGGAGAGACAACAAAGTCCTATACAGTTACGAAAGGAATGGGAATGCAAAGGGGGAATAGGGTGTTTTTTTCATTTTGCTCTAGGTTTTTTTACTGCACCTTCCAGTGCTAGAAGAAGGTGGCACCCAGCAAAGCTCAGAAAAATCAGATCCAGGCGGGTTCTTCACACAATGTGTGGGTGAGCCACAGAAGTGGGCAGTAAAAGGGGGATTGGACAAATTAAATGGACAAGTGGAGGGTAATGTCCCAGGAAAATCCCAGAGGCACAAACAGGTGCAGAGAGACTATTCCAGGGAAATGCCCCTAAATGTTTCCTCTGCTCTTACCCTCCATCCTGCTGGACACTGCCAAAGGCAGGACTGAGTTGTTCCTCGCAGGAGTCCTGGCACTCCCCAGTGCAGCTGGCATGCTCCAGCATGCCAAGGAAATATGACCTTGTGGCACTCTGTTGCTGGGCTTTGCATGCCCTGTGTCCCTGCTCCAGGCTCCGTGTGCCCTGCTCCCTGCTCCAGGCTCTTTCCTCAGGGCTGGGGGCTGGCAAAGGCCGTTACCAGTTAAAAGAGATCCCTTAGCACAAAATCACCCCCAGAATCTCTGTGAACTGCAGGGCTTGAAAGAGCTCAGGAAATTCTTCAAGCTTTTACCTTCAGGGTAGCCCATCCCATGGATTTTTCTCTGCTGTCACACAAGGAAAAATTGTCTCCAGCTTCCAGCTTAGCTCCTGCTCTGACCCAAATCCTTGCTTACTGGATGTCTTAGGGATTTAGTGGAAGTTCCAGCACCCACTTAAAAAGGGTAAGATTTGATGATTCGTTTTGATGTTTGCACAATGGTAGCTCTAGCCATAAAGAATCTAAGCATCTCAAAATTCCACCCTGGACAGCCTGGATTCTCCAGATGCCCATATCTTTCAACAGGAGGCATGGGGCAGAGGGGGGGAAAATCACACAAATCCCCAAAGCCAATGAAAAATATTTGCAGTGGTCATAACCATAATGACAGCTCCTTTTTTCTTTTTCTTTTTTTTTTTTAATTTAAGATCCTTACTTGGACAAGACTTGCCAATCCATGATTGCTGTGTAAAGAATTCCCAGCAGGAAACGGTGTGTGCTTGGTGAGCCATGCTCTGGGTTCAGATGGAGGGGTTGGTGCTGAGCTGCCCAGGCAGAAGGCAGTTGTGATCCTGAGCAGGAGGAGCTCAGTTCTGAAGTTCCTGGCAGCAGTGATAACTTGAAAAACTACTTGAATATTGAGCTTTTAATCTTTTTGTTCATGCTTTCATAAAGTGAAAGCTAAAAACATTTTGAGTGAAAAATGAGCTCAAAAGGTAGTTCAGTTCACAGTATTAAAATGTAGCATCATGATTTTCAGGTTTCTTATTCTTCTGGTATGAACAATTCAGCAAATACAACAAAATAACAAATATTATTAAATGCTGACATGCCATAAATCTGCATTTTTTCTCCTCAAAACCAGTATTTCTCTACTATACTACCTGGATGTATTCTCCAAAGACAAAATGTCCTGGTAATCAGCTGGCTGTCTTCTCCTCTCTGCTCCCCCTCTCTCCCCTGAATCCAGTGCTGTTCTTCCTTTCACAACCACAGTGCCCAGCACAATTTGATTACAATGAAATATTTTTCCATTATGTCTTGCATTGGTGCTGTTGCTCTTGCATTTAAGCTGTTGTCACTGAGCTGCTTTTTCCCTCCCCACATGGGTTTATTTTGATACGTCAACGTCACCTTTGGGCCAGGGGCTGTTTGTGGCTCAGGTCTGGTTGTGTACATTACAACCTTGCCCCAGTTCTCCCAGGAACATCATCGCTAAGGCATGAGAAAGGATACGAGCTTAAGAAATGGAAGGTAAGAACAGCGCTGACTGTCATGGAGAAATTAGACTTCTGCCCCATCAAAAACATAAGGATTTGGTGACTTCAAGGAGCCCCAGAAACTGAGATTGAAATTTTACCAGAGAGCAAAGTACTTCCTACTTTTCTCTTACAAATAAACAAGTACTAGTGATACTACATCAAGCAAAAACTGTTTTTCTCCTGTTTGATAAACTTTTTTCCTGGTTGTTGAGTGAAATCATTCACAAGGGTAAAGTGAATGCAAAAGAAAAAGAAAAAAAAGACAGTGAAAAATATAAGTGGAGGAAATTCTGGAGACAGAGCTGTCTCTGAAGTACCTTTGGAGAGCATTACTTTTATTTAATACAGAGGAATCTGATTTCACTCCATCACAGACCTTCCATTCAAAAAAGTAATTCTTATCTGTCTTTATTTTTCCTGCCTGTATTTCTTGTTTTGCTGATGACTTCTTCCTCTACCAAGTAGTCTGGAACAAGGTGCTTCTGTTTTTAAGTTCCAAGCCATTTCAGGCTAACTGTGTAACCTGTCTGTACACTTTTCAGAGAAACAGTAAATCTCAGATTAAAAAAAATAAGGCCACAAGAAAGACATTGAGAAGCCACAAGAAAAGAGTGAATTCCAGCCAAGGATGTACCTTCAGATTCAGCAATTTGTTCTCTTAATCATTTCTACTCAACTGGCAATATCAAGATGAATACCTGCTTTCCCTTAATGCTCTCTCCTCCTGAGAACACTGGCGCTCTTCAGACCGCCAGACTAAATAATGCATTTCTAAGTTGAGGAGGCTTAAAGAGTCTAGGAAGACAACAGCAACAAATTCTGGGAACAGCACTGCTGGCTGGAATAAGAAAGCAAAGCAGACAGCCTCAATGGCAGCCATAAAATACACATAAACCTGGATTTACCCGGATAAAAATATTTGAGAAAAGCACACACCAGGCCTGTCATTTAGATTTCTGTTCCCTTTTTTTCATATGTTCCAGAAAAGCTTTTATTTACCCCCTTTTCCACACTTTTCTTTCTTTAAAATAATATTCTGGAGGGGAGTGGGGTTTGAGATCAGTGTTCAAAACCCTTGTGTGGCTTGGGAGTACTGCATGTTCACACAGACCAATGCTATGTTAACCAGCATTATGGATACGAATTAACAAGTTATAACCCATCTACCAATCAACAGAAGTCATCATCCTCATGAAATGAAAAGCCTTTCTGGTCAGGACCAAAGTAAAATCAGGAAATTCATTCCACTGCCAATCATGTCACTCCTCTGCAGTAAGAACCTCTCAGATCTTCAGCGTCTTCTGTGCTTGACTGACTCTTAAGCAGAGCTTAAATCCAGGGCACAGCATAAACCCACAGCCAATATGCTCCAGAAATCACCTCAGTCGATTTTTCCCTCCCAAAAGCACAAGCTTCTATCAATCAGCATCTGATCTTTTATCTGGGGGTCAGCTCCAACCTACCAACTCTTTTCATTTGCTTTAATTTTTCTTAGTATTTACTTTTTTCTTAGTTTTACTTTTTGGCTAATTTAAGTGAAAAAACTTGCTGTCAAAGCAGAATATATTTATATAATCATAGGCTATCTCAAGCTGGAAGGGACCCACAATGAACTTGTTGGCAAATTTAGCAGCAGAGGCAGACACCACTCAGCACTGGAACAGTTGCCTCTGAGACTCTGTCCCATCCTATTGCAGCCCACTTCTAAGAGGGTTTCAGAAACTACACTAAAATGTTCTCCTTTGTCTTACAGACAAATTTTCTTAAATACTAACTGGGAAGCTGCCTTCCAAAAGTCTTGAAAAATGAGAAGCAGTTAAAGGGTTTTCTGGAAATGTTATCAAAGAATCATCACAGCATCACAGAATGGGTTGGGTTGGAAGGGACCTTGAAGATCATTTCATTCCAACCCCCTGCCACGGGCAGGGACACCTTCCACTGTCTCAGGCTGCTCCAAGCCCTGTCCAACCTGGCCTTGGACACTGCCAGGGATCCAGGGGCAGCCGCAGTTTCTCTGGGCACCCTGTGCCAGGGCCTCCCCACCCTCACAGGAAAGGATTATTAGAAATAATACATTTCCAGATGTTTCACAGAAACCTCTGTTATCCTGGGGCTATTCTGCCATCCAAAACTTTCTTCGATCCAGTCTCAGACCACAGCACTCACCCCTGTAAGGACCAACACTGATGTTACCCCAAAGAAGATCATCAAATGTGAAACTTATTCTGGAAATAAAGTGGAAGAAAACACCAGAAATTTTAATCAAGCATTTATCTGATTCCATATTGCTGCTCCTCCTATAAGGATGGGTGAAAAAACAGGATGCTTCCAAAATCCCTGCCTCCTCCTGGCTATCATGAAGCTAAAGGCTGTGCTGGCTTTGGGAACCTCCACTCAGGAATTTTTCAAGGCTTGCGCCCACCAGAAAATCAAACCTGAAAACCCAGAAAAACACACAAACACTCTGTTGATCAGTCTTCCCAGTTTCGGGGTGGAGAGCCTGGCAGGAAACGTCCACAGATGGAGGAGGCAACTAAACCCAGCTATGGAGCTACATCTGCTCCCCTGGAAGCACTGAGGTAAGTGCTGGCTTTTAAAGGATGGCTCTGGTGCAGGACATGATAACCCAGAGAAACACGGCCCCATTCCTTTCACAGCTGGCAGTCCTTGAAAGTCTCTGACTTGTTCAATGAGCAAATCAAACCAAGAGGAGTCAGCTCAGAAAATGGCCAGCTCAAGCCACACCCTGAGGTGCCAGGAAGAATGTCCTGTACCACCTCATCATTTACTGAAAACACCGCATTCAAAACTTACCTGTCTGCTGCCTTGCCACCCTCCCCTCTGTGCTGGGAAGATCCTGGGATAGACACTGGGACACACAGAGGTGACTTGGGACAGCCAGCACAGCCTCACCAAGGGAGAATCCTCCTGACCAACCCTGTGGCCTTCTCTGGTGGGGAGACTCCATCAGTGGACAAGGGAAAGGCCATTTATCTGGAATTCTGGAAAGCCTTTGGAGAGATAGAGCACCTAGCCCATGAGAAAAGGCTGGGAGAGCTGGGATTGTTCAGCCTGGAGAGGAGAAGCTTTGGAGTGACCTAATTGTGGCCTTGCAGGGCCTGAAGGAGCTGACAAGAAAACATGGAGAGGGACCCTTTACAAGGGCCTGGAGTGCCAGAACAAGAGGGAATGGCTTCCCACTGCCAGAGGGGAAATTTAGATAGGCTATTGGGAAGGAATTTTTCCTTGGGAGAGTGGGGAGTCCCTGGCACAGGGTGCCCAGAGAAGCTGTGGCTGCTCCTGGATCCCTGGCAGTGCCCAAGGCCAGGCTGGACAGGGCTGGAGCAGCCGGGGACAGTGGAAGGTGTCCCTGTCCCTGTGGAATGGGAGGGGTTTAAGATCCCTTCCAACCCAAACCATTCCATGATTCCATGATTCTGGTAACTGGAGTAACAGGAATAAAGAGGTTTGCTTTCCTACCCAAATCCTGGCCCAGACTTTGGCAAACTCAAACCAGAACGTGACAGAACTGAACATAAACAGGCAAAGCTACAAAATACATTTCTGACCCGCTCTTTGTTCCAACACTGCCATTATTGGCATACAAAAGAAAAGATTTGATTCGTGAACTTAACATCAAAATTCCCTGTGCTTTCCACCAGCTGCACGGGAATATATGGGAGCTGCACACACACTGCTTCTTCTTCTCCCCTGCAAAGCCCTGAAAGTCTGAGAAGTTCTGTGGGGTCATTGCAGGGAACAGGGAAAACTCAGTGAGATGAGACCTGACCTCTGTTAGTCCTTTGGAGCATTGCAGGCTCAGACCTAGAGCACAGAATACCAAGTTTGTCTGGTTTGCAAAGCCCCTTCTGGACTGCCTGGGACACCCTGGGTGCTGGGGTCTGCACCCAAATGTCAGAAATGGGAGCTCTGGACACCTTGTTTTGCACACACGCAGGAACTGCTTCGTGTCTCATGTACAAACACAGCTCAGCACCCAGACTGTTCCTTCAGCTCCTCTGTGACAGGCTTGAAACCTAAATTAAAAGTAACTTCTTGGCAGAGCTGGAATCAAATATTCCAAATGCTCGCTCTTACCACTTCATCATTAGCAAAATGCTTTCACCCATAATTGTTCTCATTACAATAGAAAAAAGCCAGAGCATAAACAATGCTGAGCTTGGTATGCAAGGGATGGCATCTCCATGGCTGAACTGAGAGTGCAGCACAGGCGTGTTCTTCAAACTGGAGTCAACAATTATTCCACACATGGGAGAGAATGGAGCTGAAAATAAATAGAAGGATGTGACAATCTGCCAAGTGGTGTGTAAACGTGATGGCAGCCTGAACAGCCAGAAAAGATTCCCAAAAATATTCTTTTAGTAACATTATGTGCCCAAACCATTTTTTTTTTACCTTTAAAGGACGCAGTCTGTACTTCCTTGATCAAAATTACTCATTAGGAAGAATTTGTATTATGCATATTTTTCCCTTCAAATAATGAAAACATGCCTTTAATTATTAATTACTCTTGCTCAGAAGTAGATCTCGTGGCTGTGTTCGATGTTAGGATTTGTCTCTCTCTGGTTCATGCAGATGACTGTGAAGTCTCTGATACCTGGAGTTCTCTCTTGTCACCAACTGCAATGTCAGCTTAGGAACTCAGCCTCTGTTCCTCCCTGAGTGGCCAATGGTTCTGAAAAAGGGGCGTTCCTGCACAAAGTGACCTCCTGCCCACCCACAGCATGAGCTGAGTGAGGAAGGACACTTCAGACATTTTCAGGCATCATTTGAATTTCAAAGCTGGATTTTAGAAACTGGTTTCCATCTTGGGCTTCCTTCCCTCCTCTTGTCCTGAGTACATGAGAAAGCTCCAAGTCAGATTTGCTGGCTCCCTCGCGCACGTTCTGTTTCGCTCTCTGCAGTCACAGTCACAGAAGCAAGAGCAGATGTTGGTAGAACATTCCTGAGCGTCGTTCTGGGGTGTGCAGCCAGACATTTGTCAGGCTGGTTTGATTTCCTGAGGACTGCGAGGAAGGTTCTGCTGGATAATTCCCATCTGTGACTCTGAGCCGCTCCTGCCAAATCCCCCCCAAGCCTCCAAGGAAGATTTCCTCCTCCAGATTTGTGCTCAAGGCTACTTTTTATTAGTTTTCTTCAAGAAATCGTCTCCTTTTTTTTTTGTTTTTCCTTGTTAGCACTGCTATGAAGACAGGGAGGGGCAGGTTTAGGAGAATAAGGAGAAGATGCTCATTCCCCCTTGCCACCTTAGTGTTTACAAGCGCTGCTAAAGCCAGAAAGGAAGACTCAGAGATTTCAGTAAAAGAATTTTCTGTTCTCCCACAGTTGAAGAAACATTATAATTTAAACACATACATACATGTCAGATGTAAACTTCCTTTTTAGTCTAACTGGCTGCAAATCGTTTTCCAAAGGACTTCTGGAAACAGCAAGTCACTTTTTGTGCATTTGTACATAAAAGATTAACACATACTTTGCAATGCCTTGAAACACCCTTCAGTTTCCAAGAGGACTTTATTTTCTTTACTCACTTCGTATTTGAATTAGTAAATAAAATCCATTTAAAGTCTTATTGTTGAATATTACCTTTGAATAAAATAAGCCAAAATTTTGCATGAGATTGGATATGTTTCCAGATTTAGAGAAATTAGTATGTTAAATGGGTTAAGGCATTGTCTCAAAACTAAAAGAAGGTTTCCAAATGCTTTCTTCATGACTGAAATTGTGTTTGTTCACAGGGCAGGAATTAGGTAGTTATTTTCTGGGAAAAAAAGAAAAAAAGATAAAATTATGGGAATGCAAAAACCATTTTCTCACTTATTTCCAATAGGAATCTTATCTAGATGTTAAACTTTTGGTAAGTGACATATTTAGCTTATCTCTGTGAGTTAGGGAGATGCCCAGGCTGTGGGCTTGGATAAACATCACACGGATGGGAACACCGGGAACACACAGCCCTGATTTTGCAGGGTGTGACGGGTTTCCTTCCAAACACCGGGTTCGTTTGCAGGTGCTTTAACGGGATCTAAGGCAGAGGTTGGAAAGGCCCTTTGTGGGTGGGCTGTGCCCCGCGGGGGGAATCCCCGCCGAGGGCGGGTCCCGGATCCATCCTTATTCCCGTGCCCGTCCTCATCCCCGTCAACCTTCCCGTTCCCATGCCCATCACCCTCCCCATTCCCGTCTGCATCCCACTCCCTATTCCTATCCCCATTCCCATCCCTATTCCTGTCCCCATCCCTGTACCCCTCTCCGTTCCCATTCCTATCCCTTTCCCCCTCCCCATCTCCTCCCCATTTCCATTCCCCTCCCCATTCCAATTCCCACCCCTTTCCTCCTCCCCGTCCCCATCCGCATCCCCATTCCCATTCCCATTCCCATTCCCATTCCCATTCCCATTCCTATTCCNATTATTCCACACATGGGAGAGAATGGAGCTGAAAATAAATAGAAGGATGTGACAATCTGCCAAGTGGTGTGTAAACGTGATGGCAGCCTGAACAGCCAGAAAAGATTCCCAAAAATATTCTTTTAGTAACATTATGTGTCCAAACCATTTTTTTTTTACCTTTAAAGGACGCAGTCTGTACTTCCTTGATCAAAATTACTCATTAGGAAGAATTTGTATTATGCATATTTTTCCCTTCAAATAATGAAAACATGCCTTTAATTATTAATTACTCTTGCTCAGAAGTAGATCTCGTGGCTGTGTTCGATGTTAGGATTTGTCTCTCTCTGGTTCATGCAGATGACTGTGAAGTCTCTGATACCTGGAGTTCTCTCTTGTCACCAACTGCAATGTCAGCTTAGGAACTCAGCCTCTGTTCCTCCCTGAGTGGCCAATGGTTCTGAAAAAGGGGCGTTCCTGCACAAAGTGACCTCCTGCCCACCCACAGCATGAGCTGAGTGAGGAAGGACACTTCAGACATTTTCAGGCATCATTTGAATTTCAAAGCTGGATTTTAGAAACTGGTTTCCATCTTGGGCTTCCTTCCCTCCTCTTGTCCTGAGTACATGAGAAAGCTCCAAGTCAGATTTGCTGGCTCCCTCGCGCACGTTCTGTTTCGCTCTCTGCAGTCACAGTCACAGAAGCAAGAGCAGATGTTGGTAGAACATTCCTGAGCGTCGTTCTGGGGTGTGCAGCCAGACATTTGTCAGGCTGGTTTGATTTCCTGAGGACTGCGAGGAAGGTTCTGCTGGATAATTCCCATCTGTGACTCTGAGCCGCTCCTGCCAAATCCCCCCCAAGCCTCCAAGGAAGATTTCCTCCTCCAGATTTGTGCTCAAGGCTACTTTTTATTAGTTTTCTTCAAGAAATCGTCTCCTTTTTTTTTTGTTTTTCCTTGTTAGCACTGCTATGAAGACAGGGAGGGGCAGGTTTAGGAGAATAAGGAGAAGATGCTCATTCCCCCTTGCCACCTTAGTGTTTACAAGCGCTGCTAAAGCCAGAAAGGAAGACTCAGAGATTTCAGTAAAAGAATTTTCTGTTCTCCCACAGTTGAAGAAACATTATAATTTAAACACATACATACATGTCAGATGTAAACTTCCTTTTTAGTCTAACTGGCTGCAAATCGTTTTCCAAAGGACTTCTGGAAACAGCAAGTCACTTTTTGTGCATTTGTACATAAAAGATTAACACATACTTTGCAATGCCTTGAAACACCCTTCAGTTTCCAAGAGGACTTTATTTTCTTTACTCACTTCGTATTTGAATTAGTAAATAAAATCCATTTAAAGTCTTATTGTTGAATATTACCTTTGAATAAAATAAGCCAAAATTTTGCATGAGATTGGATATGTTTCCAGATTTAGAGAAATTAGTATGTTAAATGGGTTAAGGCATTGTCTCAAAACTAAAAGAAGGTTTCCAAATGCTTTCTTCATGACTGAAATTGTGTTTGTTCACAGGGCAGGAATTAGGTAGTTATTTTCTGGGAAAAAAAGAAAAAAAGATAAAATTATGGGAATGCAAAAACCATTTTCTCACTTATTTCCAATAGGAATCTTATCTAGATGTTAAACTTTTGGTAAGTGACATATTTAGCTTATCTCTGTGAGTTAGGGAGATGCCCAGGCTGTGGGCTTGGATAAACATCACACGGATGGGAACACCGGGAACACACAGCCCTGATTTTGCAGGGTGTGACGGGTTTCCTTCCAAACACCGGGTTCGTTTGCAGGTGCTTTAACGGGATCTAAGGCAGAGGTTGGAAAGGCCCTTTGTGGGTGGGCTGTGCCCCGCGGGGGGAATCCCCGCCGAGGGCGGGTCCCGGATCCATCCTTATTCCCGTGCCCGTCCTCATCGCCGTCAACCTTCCCGTTCCCATGCCCATCACCCTCCCCATTCCCGTCTGCATCCCACTCCCTATTCCTATCCCCATTCCCATCCCTATTCCCATCCCCATTCCCGTCCCCGCCGGGCGCGGAGGCGGTGCGGGAGCGCCCCCTGGTGCCCCGCAGCCGCAGTCCAGGTACGCCCGCGCCCGCGCAGATGCGCGCAGGGAGAGCACCAGGGGAGCACCAGGTGCCACAAGGTGTGCACAAGGAATGCCCCAGGTGCCACAAGGTGTGCACAAGGAATGCCCCAGGGGAGC
>VXAZ01007282.1:796817-827852 GCA_013399875.1 Gymnorhina tibicen
GCCCCAGGTGAGCAGCAGGTGCCACAAAGCGTGCCCAAGGAATGCCCCAGGGGAGCACCAGGTGCCACAAAGCGTGCACAAGGAATGCCCCAGGTGAGCAGCAGGTGCCACAAGGTGTGTGTGGTAGGGAGATTCGTTAGCAGACACACAGAAAAATGGTTTGTACCGCCCTTCCCTATTATTTGGCATAATCCTGTGTTCCCCCTGCTCTTCCTAGTGTCCATCTACCCTAAGCCCCGTTTGAATACGTGTCAATCCTGCCTGGACCCTTCCCTCCCTTCTGGAAAATTCTGTTGAGTTCGATGCCCCATTGGATGTACCCTCCCCTCCTACTCCCTGACTGACTGTTCAGCTGTCACTCTTTAGTTTAATCCCGCCTAAGTTCCTCCCCTATTGGCTGATGCTTTGTATCCACCTCCTGTTCCTCCCCCAGTTAAAAGCGAGTGTACCCCTCGATTTTGTGGCTTCTGTCCCCACTTCTCCGTTCAGGTATAAACCTGCTCCTGGGTGAAACATACAGGAGTCCATCCCTCCTTCTGTGCCACGTTCCTTAGGCACAACCAGACTGCTGGCTGTGGTATTGAGAGCAGTCGCAGCCTTCCTGCTCTGCGGTGCCACCTGAGCCACTCTGGGCTTGGGGGCAGCCCTGGACTTGGCATGGCCGGTGCAGTGGCTGGGCTAGCAGAAAGGGCTCTCTAGAGCACACGGGGCTAACAGAAAGGGCTCTCTAGAGCACATGGCCGCGTCCGGTGGGCACAGGGAATGCACCAGGGGAGCACCAGGTGTGCAGGATGCGCTGCCGGGTGCCCCCTGTCCCTGTACACGGCAGGAACTCGGCCACAATGCCACTTGTGCCCCTTCCCCTCCCGTCTCCCTGTTCCCCCAGGGGCTGAGAGGGACTGAGCAAGGTGGGTATTGCCGAGTTCTCTCTGTGCAGAACCCCCCTGTCTCTCCATCTTGGGGAGTCGCTGTTAGCAGAACTTTACCAGAAACGCAGAGATCCGGAGCACCCAGCACCTTCAGCAGAGCTCAGCAGGCCCCTCTCCGCTCCCTGCCTTCCAGCTCAGCAGGGACACAGAATCCAAGCCACTCCTCCCTTTCCTCACCCCCAGCCTGACAGAGGGGACACAGAGCCAACACAGCTGACACCTTCCTGTTCGCAAGCAATCCAAATTTCTCCAAAAAAGTACAATATTTTCATACTAAAAATTTTAGGAAAGAAGTTGATCTTATGATTCATTCTAAAATGTAGAAATCTTGCGTGGAAACTGTAAATTTATTAGGAAAATAGCTAAACCATTTCAGAGAGTGAAAGTCCTCGGCCTGAGTCTCTCGTTTCCATTACACGGATGAGGAAGTGCGACTGTTGTGCATAAGAAAAAGGTAAGTCATCTTCATAAATATCTCCAAAAGGCCATTTAGCTCCATCAGCAAACAAGGGAAATGAGCTATTTAGCATAGTTTAGTGAGTGAGTTTTCATTTCAAGGTTGAGTAATGGCTTAAAAAAGAAAAACAAAAGAGGCTTTGAAACTTTTCCTAACCTTCAGCTCCACTAAACATGAAAACTGACTGCTGAATTCAGGGGAAGTGACCTATTTCTCAACACTTCAAAAAGCTTAAAACTGTGCAAATGACATTGACAAAAACATGTTACTAAGCTTCCTTTACACAATATGGTGAAAATCAAGTAGAATATAAACTCCATTACAGGCAAAAGGCCTAAAGAACAGAGTTCCTGGAAGAAATGCACTTGTCCTAAACTTGATTTTATTTCTTCTTTTATAGCATATCGCCAGTGTGTGCTATGAAGAACTGATCCCCGTATAGTGAAAATAATGTGCGTTTGATGGCGGGGTCAGTTCCAATTACAAAATAAATTACGAAGTTTTTCCTGATCTTGCTCTTCAGTCAGAATTTTTCACCCAGCACTGCCACCACCAGGAGAAAAAGTATTTTGGTTACACATGGAAGAACAATACACTCAACGTTTTGCCTCTTTTGTACTCGAGTGAAAACCAGACCTGAGTACAAAATACTGCAGAGTTCACACCGAGGCACTCAGGTTATCTGGTGCTCTCCTAAAACACTAAAATACCTGGGTTTCTAGAAGCCCTTAAGAAACTAACCCCAAACCATTTTCTACACTATTTGTCTTCTTCGCAATGCTTTGTCAAAATCAGCCATGAGAAGTGATGGAAATTGAATGAATTAAAGGATTCTCAATTCAAAATTGGCTAGTTTTCCTCACGGTAACTAGCAAGCCTTTCTCCAGCTCAGGCTTAGTACCAGACATGATCTCTAGCAGCTCCAGTTCTCTAAAGATGTCCACGGATAATACTTAATTTTGAAACAAATAGCAGATACAATCTCCTTACCCTAATTTCCCCTGCATTCTTTGTTCCCATCTGGTATCAGCCTTCCCAGGTCTGATTCACGGCAAGAAAACTCTGGAAGCTGGAGTCTGACTGAAAACACAGTCAAAACGACTGAGAGTCAGAAGTAACCAGTGCAAGCTTGGAGTCACTGCTCAGAGCTGGGTTTTTACAGATGGCACACGGCACAGGCAGAGACAGACAGCTTTGTGTGATTCCCCTTTTCCTGGAGCAGGAAGGTGTGTCTGTGCAGGGTAGGGAGTCCTGGTTTGCTTTTCCTCCTTCCCCGGCACCCCCTGGTGTTTTGCTCAAGTGTAATTTCTCTGGTAACCACACAGGCTACTGCAGAAATTGTCAGACTGGCCTTCCAAAAGCCACACCTACCCTTGCTCACAGCCAAAATAGTCAGGATTAAAACCTGAGAGCTGTAGATTCTCTCCAAGAAGGTAGATCAGGGAGGAAAACAGTGTGGCTGCAAACCCAAAACGTTGTGCCTCAAAGCCATCTCCTGGGACATTCCCCCAGGGGGGCTCTGAGCACCTCCATCTGGGGCCATGTCCAGTGGGGATTCCCAGCGCTGCAGGGATGGTGCTACTCAGGTAATCACCTTTCCCTCATATTCAAAGGACAGTCCTGATACAGCGGCGTGGGCTCTCTTCTGTTTATTTCTTCATAAGCCTTTAATTAGAGCCCAGACCTGTAAGGAAGTTGATGCTCTCTGGCTTGAGTTGACTTTCTGGAGCTCTCAGAAAAAGAGTTTATTAAGAAATGAGGTGCAGATTGGAAACACTGCTCAGTGCTGCTCACAGCTGTCGCTTACCTTCCACAGAAAGATGTCTGAAAAGAGAAACCCTTTAGCCCTTCGAAGTTTGTTTTGATTTTATGTAACTGCTCATTTTAATGTGGCTTCTCCGGCAAGTACAATCAGATCACACTGATGTCTGTAGCCTCAGGCAGTCCAAATTTCCTGGCACAACAGTATTACAAAAGATAGAGAAGAAAAAGCTACGAGCTCTTTGTCAGCTGCAACTGCAAGAGCAGTTGTAGAAACATGGAATGGTTTGGGTTGAAGGGATCTTAAGGGTGCCTTCAACCCAACCCTTCAGTGCCACCCCTACCATGGGCAGGGACATCTTCCACTGTCCCAGGCTGCTCCAAGCCCTGTCCAGCCTGGCCTTGGGCACTGCCAGGGATCCAGGGGCAGCCACAGCTGCTCTGGGCACCCTGTGCCAGGGCCTCACCACCCTGCCAGGGAACAATTCCTTCCCAATTTCCCATCCATCCCTGCCCTCTGGCAGTGGGAAGCCATTCCCTGTGTCCTGTCCCTCCATCCCTTGTCCCAAGTCCCTCTCCAGCTCTCCTGGAGCCCCTTTAGGCCCTGGAAGGGGCTCTGAGCTCTCCCTGGAGCCTTCTCCTCTCCAGGTGAGCACCCCCAGCGCTCCCAGCCTGGCTCCAGAGCAGAGGGGCTCCAGCCCTGGGAACATCTCCGTGGCCTCCTCTGGACTCTCTCCAGCAGCTCCAGCTCCTCCCTGTGCTGGGCCCCAGGGCTGGGGCAGCTCTGCAGGTGGGGGCTCACCTGAGCACAGGGGCACAGGGGCAGAATCCCCCGCCATCCAGATGCACAGCTGTGACAGATGCAGGTTCCCCTTGGGCTGGGATTCAGTGGCAGCTGAATCAATGTTGTTGTCGTTGAAGTGCGCAGGCCCCTCAGTGGAAAAGCATCAACTGCCCTGGTGCCCCACAGCTCCCAGCTGGCTCCCTACGGACACACGGCTTCTGGGATCTGTGGGTAAGGGAAGCACAGAGCCAGGAAGAGCCTCTTCACCTGTTTTTTCCACGCTAATTTCTTAACACACTGATGATTTTCCATTAGCTTTGCCAGAGAGACTGACACCTTTAATGCAGTTACATTCCTGCAGGATTCATGCAAATTGCAGGCAGGTGAGAGACCTTTTGGCCCCTAAACTAAGAGTATAGAGCTTTGATAGCACTCAGAAAAGCAGAGGTCATGGAGCTTGTAAGATGACCACAAGAAGATTAAAGAAAGTCAATTATGAATGATAGGAAGAAGTCAGGAAAACATTTTGTTTCTGTGCATAATTTAATTCCTTACTTTTTTCTTACAACTGTAAAAACTCACAGTTTCAACGTTTACAGAAAGCACATTTTAGTTGTACATTCAACAAGCTGATCACCCCAATGTGATTAGGAAGGGTAATGCACACCTTCAGAGGAGCTCAGCAGGCCTTCAGGGAAACTGAGGAGAAAAGCAGCTGGCATTACTGATACTTCTAGGATAGATTAAAGTACCCTGCTTTGAAAACAAACACTTTTACAACCCCTTTGCAGAGCACAGAGCATCTAGAAACCTCGTCACTTTTTGACGGACTGTTTTGCAAAATCCCTTCCGTGTCACTTGTTGTATGATGTATGTATGTATCTCACCACAGCCAGTGATACATCATCTATATCGCTGCAGCCAGTGCTGCTTTGTTTGTGTAAAAGCTTGGTTGTGGACTGAAATGATAAAAAGATGAACATTAAGGACTGGTTACAGATAAGAGTGCAACAGTGCTTCAGAAGAGACAGACAGAAAGTCTTTGAAGTTGCTGAGAAAGTTGAACAAATGTAAAACCAAAACACAGCAGCCCCCTAGCCCCACCTGCCACGCTCTTTTTCGGCTTCTCCCCTGCTGTGTACACAGGGAAAAAAAACAACAGTTCAACAATGAGCAGCAATCCTTTCACATCAATCAACAGTTACCCTTTGAAATTTTGTGGGTATATCAATTCTTCAAAGCCAGACATTGGACCAAACACTCTTTGCAAAGAAAGCTGTGGTCTGTTACAGACACCCTTCAAAAGCCATGAGCAGTGTATGAAAATAAGTGAATATTAAGAGTTCCAAACTCCTCATTCTTGTGGACGTGAGGAGAAAGTACATTTAATAAAAGTGTTTGGGTTTTTTAGGTTGGACCTTGCAAACACTTAAGGTGTGGAGATGAATTGTTCATCTGCTTAAGGAAGGAAAGCATTTGACCATTTTCTTGGAGGATGGACAAAATTTCTTTCAATCAAACTGGAAATGAGGCCATTCCCACATTACAGATAAAATATGCATGTGATGCCGTGAGAGAGGAGATTGCCACATTCTCGTTAACAATCCATCTCCTGGTGTGACAACCACTCGAAACAGAAAGATGGAGCTGGATTTTTTCTTGATTCCCGAGTGTAAATATCTAAAGGCAGAACAAGGAGGGGATCCACTGTCAAAAGTACAGCCATTTAGGCAAAGAATATGTTTTAAAAATTAGGATTTTATTCCTGCCTGGATGAAGCAGCCTGCTCTAGTGTATAAATTCTATCATTCTCTAGTGTTATCATCAGGATTTCCCAGGATCACAAAAGCTTGGAGGACACTGTAGAACTCTCAGTCACAAAACTGCAGGCTGGGAAAGCTGCTTCCAAAAATGCACAGATCCTGTTCACTTCAAATGTAAACCAGTGAATCACTCATTTTGGCACGTGCTTGACACGTGCTGGAAAAACACATCCCATTTTCCATTCCTGCCAGTGTCTGTCACAGCCACCTTGAGAGCCTGAGCTCCCTGCTGAGTGTTGGCTGGCTTGTTCTCAATGTCCATCACTCCTCATCCTCTGCTTCAAGCAAAATGAGGTCAACCTGACACAAGCAGGACAACGTAAGTGAGGCCAAGAGTTGTGGGAATCTCCTCCAGAGTGCACTCAAGTCAGCAAGCATCCTTCTGCTGACTGCCATGGGCATCAGAACAGGCCTTGAATGCCTTAATTCCTGCAGGGAAGCATTCCAGTGTGACCCTTGGCTCTATAAACAATTCCTTATACAAACACGTCTCACTCCAGAGAAAACTCTTTTACAATTCTTTATTTTCCCCTGCTTCTTTCACCTGGATTACAAATATCATTTCATTTTCTATGTGAGTTTTCTGAAACCTCAAGGACACCACGGAAACGCATTCCCCTCCCGTAGATCCTTTAGAGCTGGCTCCAGAACTTCCCATCTTGGGTCATCTTGACCATTTGCCAGCCATTACTGAGGCGTCTTTAAGAGACGCCTTTCTTTGATTTCTGATATTCCCATCATCTCCAATTCCACTTCACACATCACAATCCATCAGGAGCAGGACAGTTTTTCTCTTCTCCCCACTGTACCTTTTTTGGTGCCATTTCATTTAGATCAAATTAAAGCAGCACTGACTATTCAGTTGTTTTTTGGGGTTTTTTGAAATGTAAGAAAAAACATCTTCCCTTTCTTTTCATAAGACACATGACTTTAAAGTGTCCCCTTTATTTACTTGCTCAAGTATAGTGTTTACCGAGTAAATTCTTTCTTGTATGTATTTTATACAAAACACAGAGAGAAAAAAGGAAATTCCATTTATTTGTGTAAATTACACAGAGAAAATTTACAAGCATTTGGTAAATATTATCAGATATAGAACCATAGTTTTACTTAAATAATTTTAATAGGACAAGTGAAAAGAAGTGGTATCTAATTTATGGAAATAGATTCAATAGTAGGTGACACTGTGTTAATCACCTCTCAAACTCACAATTGCGAATTAGTCACTTTAGCAACTTTGTTCCATAATTTCTGAAGGATTCCACAGACTCTGGTGTGATTCTATTATGTTGTGACTCACAGCTGATGAATGTTCTTCCAATTCTCACTTCTGCAGAAATAAAATTCATTAATGAAGTGATTAGTTCCTAAAAAATATTTTTCTTTCTAGTATTGTAGAATCATTTTAAAACTGACCACAATTTCACTGTCAATGAGATAATTAATATGATTACTTTGAATTTATTAACCAGAATCTGGCTACATAGAGAAGTTAATTAGTCTTGGTTTACATAGTCACTAGTCTTGGTTATATATACCTATATAAGATATAGTCAGTATTTTCTATTGAATTATTTCATTAACTTAATGAGGAGGGAGGAAAAACCACAGCCACCTCCACCTTCTACCACTCACAGAGAAAATTCTTCAAATGTTTTTTGAAAAGCCATGGAATTCTGTGCAATAACATCCTGAAACCTGGGCAGTGCTACCTTGTCCACTTTGGGAACACACCATCAAGTCCAGACAAACAAGGTTCCTTAGGAGCATTTTATGCCAGATTCCATCTCTGTTCAAATGCTCCAATTTACATGGGATAAAACTGCAAAAAATAACATTTTTTGCTGTTCTGACAGAAAAGCAGGGGGAAAAAATTAATGTCTTACTACATTTTAATGCTTAGCTTGTGGAAATCTCAGTCAATAATAAGATTAAATCCAAACTCTATGACTGAGGGGTGAGAATATGAGTTTTGTCTTACTTCTCACCCCTTCCATTTTTCCGTCATTACCAAGAGCTTTGTTGACAAGTGACCTCATCAGAGGATTTCCTGTCTCTCCAGACTGTTCCTGCACTTCCCAAACATTCCTGCAGCTCTTTTCAGCAGCTCTGTGCCAGCTACTGAAGATCTTTTTTGTATCACTTCAGTTTTCCAGTCCACCAAATCCTGGTTTTTCCACCAGCTCAAAGGAAATTATCAATGCTGCAGCGAAATCAAAATATGCAGAACCTGACAGTTAAAAAAAATCCAACCAAAAAACCCCAACATCTCCCTATGACCAACACACTTTGCTAATTTTTGAATTTTTCTTTATTTCCAATTTCAGCAGCTGAATTTTTCTCTGCGTTTGTCAGCCATGTGGAAAACCCCAGCACCATTGCTTTATTTCTGTGCTTAATTAGCTGCACAAAAATGGAAAATCGCCTCTCAAGCTGCTCTTCAGTGAACTCTGTTTTTATTGTGAATGTGTTCCTCTAACAAGTACCAACAGTTGTGTTAAAATTTCTACTCAGCACACATTTATATCCCCACTGCACGTGCAAAAACTTCTTTTTAGAAAGTTAAAAAGTAGCACTATATTTCTTTTTAATTACAAGAAGCAGCAAAACCACTGTTAACTTTTTATCAAATCTGCCACAAATAAATCTGGTTTTTTGTTCAGACAAGGCTTAACTGAGCTATGAACAGTCCTCTTTGCCCTACATTGCCCTGAAAAGGTGAACCAAAGAATTTGTGTAAGTGATAGCTTGGATGGACTAAACCCCCTACCAATTTGCAATCCAAATGCAATAATAACATCCTTTCCCTGTTATTTCTATATTAGTATTAGAATATCCCAAGAATACTCCTAAAGCCACCTCTAGAACACAGAGGAGCATTAATAACCTTTAAGCAAAGTTCCATGTTGCCCAAAACACTCTGAAGTAACATTTTACCACTGGTTTTCTCTACAAGAGCAATGGGGGTGATTATAATTCAATTACAGACGAAGGCAGGATGGGTACAAGGGACATTCTTTTTTGTCTCTTCTAGGAGAAATCAGATCTGACTGTGGAGGCCTTGTACAAATGAGGGAAAATTGCACCTTGCTTTACTTGCTTTTGTTACTCGCTTTTGTTTTCTTCACCACCGCCACGCTGAGCAGCCCCTGACTCATTGTGCTCCACGTGGCAGGCAGAACTTCCAGTTCCCACCACATTTCCTAATAAATCCCCTAATAAAATCAGTCTGGTGTGCTGGCAAGCTAGTTCTGAATACACTGCTTTCCAGTGTCATCGTCAGTGTGCAGTGACGTGGGTCTCGAATTTGTTAAAAAAGGCTCCACCTTGAGAGCGTGTTGCAGAGGCAAAGACCAGGAAATGAATCCAAACGCAGTCAGCAGGAAAATGTGTTGATTTTATTAATTAATTATCTACTTATATGTCTTAATCCCATAAGGATATTGGTCAGTACCCCATCCACCCCTCAGGGTGATTGGGTGAGGTGTTAAAACATCCATTCCACCAGTGTACCATAACAAGACTCAGACAAACACCAGGTGTACAGATAGTTACAGAAAAAACATCTTATTGTTTTGATAGTTTGTGTGAGAAAGGAAAGATTCACACAGAACACTGCAAGAAGCTGGAAAATCCTTCTAACAGGCTTTTCTGTATCCACAAGAACGCACAGTCCCGAGGGCTCAGTGCCAGCCTGCCCAGCCCTCAGTGCAGGGAAGCCCCTGTGGGACGGTCCTTGTTCCAAGTGTTCCTACACACTTCCAACAGCCACAGGTGCACGTGGGTTTGTACTCCTATCACCACTGACTTGCTTCAGGGGATTTGGCTTCTTGCACCTTTTCTCATGAAGTAATGTTACACTTGCAGACCGTGTGTGTTGTGAACTGTTTCTTTTCCACGTACGTACCCCTTCAATTGAAATCGTTCTCTCTGTGATCTCATCGGCATCATTAGAAATACACCAGACTGATGTGGTTCTTTTTAAGGCCCCTGGAACCCCAGTGCCCTCCTGGGCTGCAGGATGTGCTGTCTGGGCTGGCTGACGCAGGTGCAGAGCACACAGGGTAACCAACACTCAGCTGTCAAAAAGAGAAAAGCATTGCCCAAAGGTACCTGCAGAATTCTGATACCTGGAAAAACAAACTGGTTGCTGGGAAAAAATTGGTCACCTTGGAACCCTTCATGTTTTGTTGTTAAAAGGGATAATAACCCATCTGTCAATAAACCATTTTAAAAACCAAAGAGGCCTGAAAATACTTTTCCCAAAACATTGGCTCCAGCACAGCCAGTTCAGTAAATAATCGGATTTGAGGATGCAACTTCTATTCCCTGAGGACAGCAGGGGATGTGAAGCATTTATCCAGTGACCACACACACTAATCTGTGGATGAAGAACACCACGAGAACGAAATCAGGACTTTGCTGCCACAGAAGGATGGGAACAGCATTATGAAGAAAAGCCACAGAAAGCTCTCGTACACAAAAGGAAAGGTGTTCTGCTTGGAACAGAAGTGCTTGTGTGTGTTCAGGGGGTAGCTCTCACAGGGCTGAGATAATTCTCACTGTATTTTTTGACAGCGGATTCACCAAGATTTGATTAAGTTTAGTAATCATTTCTCCAGAATTTATGAAATTCTTAAATGCAGAAGACTGCTGAACGACGTGTTCTAGCAAGAAAGAAACTGTCCCAGTCTTCCCAGGAGGAGCTGAATGTGCCTGTATGTGAATGAAGCCCAGGACAATCTCCCCCTGCCAAGGGAGAAGCAGCAATGCTGGATTCCCACCAGAAAACTCCTTAGGTCAACTCTGCTCAGGTAGAAAAGAGTTTCACTCTCCAAGGAAAATGTGCACAATTTCCAACCTAGTTCAGACCAGCAGAAGGCCTCTGGGACGTTCTCTGCAGCAAAGCCTTTTTATGTGTATTCCCTGCCAGTAAAAACATACATCCACCCGATGCCAGCTGTACCAACAGCACAGTCCTCCCGACAGAAATGAGACCAAATGAGGTGAAGCACTTGAGACTTTCAGGGAGAAAAATGATAGGATGTTCTTTCTCTAACAGAAACAACTTCCTTAGTGTTCTTTTCAGCCAGAATAAAATAAGAGTGAGAAAAATCCTCTGTTTCTAATGACTCTAAGCACAGCTGTGAGACACATTCATTTGTGAGGCAATCTTTGTAAAAAACATGTACTTCAAAGCATACAGGAGACAGTCAACCTTTAAAGAGAGAACAGTTCACAACCTTAACACAGCAGAACTGGTGATCTGCCTGTAATAATGACAAACCTTTCTTTGCTGGCTCTTAAAAACCAAAGAAAGCTAATTACAGGGATGACTGATTCTTTGGTTTCCATGCTTAAATATCTAACTGAAGAATCAGGCTGCTAACCAAGGAAGAGAGCACAACTTCAGACCCATACAAACACTATCAGGTATGGCAGGGTATTATAGAAAGCAAGATTTTTGTTGTCACCTTCTTAGTTCTTGTGAGTTTGCATCAAATTCAACTATAGCAGTGGCAGGTGACAAAAAGACCCTGATCAGTTCAAAGAAACCCGTTAAGGACTGGACTTTTAAGATATCATTACAACATATCAGCAATAATTTTTTGCAGCAGCTACTTTAAATTTAACTTCAAATGTTGTCATCTTATGTTTTGAGATCAAAGTTATCATTGGCTTCCTTCATTACTGAAATTGTGTGTGTGTGTGTGTGTATATATATATGTAGTCAAGCCACACATATCAGTTTGAGTTATCTTGTTAAATATATGCCTCTCAAACCTAAAGTAAAATGGAAAAAAAACCCCACTGGACAAAGAAATACATTAATCATACACAACTACAAATCTTCTCTTCCTTAATACCACGAAGGAGTACAGGGGAGCAGCAATACTCTTACTTGTAGTATATGAACATCTGTAAAACACCTGTAAGTACCTGGCAAAAATACTTGAATACCTCTGAATTAAATAAAATCTTTCTCTTTATTGGCTTTAAGAGCAAAAGAAATCTGCCTAATTCAAGCTCAGGCTTTTTGGTTTTCTAATAAGAAGTGAAAAGATGATTTATTTTACAAAAAGCCAAATCAGTACCATAAGTATTGGAAGCCCTGAATTAGCACTCTGCCTGCGCTTCTCCGCTTGGCCTGGGTGCAATCAGGGAGTTTTCAGTCTCTGTCTTCCTCACTGGATTGCCAGGAGAGCCGTGCTGACTTCTTTGGGAGAAGGAAAGGAAACCAGACAACACAAGGCTCTGAACACAAACACCCCTGAGAAAGGCAGAAAGGAAGAAATACAAGAAAACAAGTTTCCCACTCTCTGTGTATAGCTTGTTACCTCACTTCAGCTATTTTTGCTTTCACATCCAGCCCTGTGACTTCTCCCTGCGACTTCCCGGTGAACCTCATCCATCCAGTTGTGTTTTCCTGCCTTATGACCAAACACAGCTGGGATAAGGCATCACTTTTGCTTCCTCTTGAGTCACTGCATACTGCATACAGAACGATTCTTTATTAATTTTCATTGAAAATAGAGTGGATGGCCTTTTCATTTAAAATGGAGTGGATGGTTTTGAAGAATAAAAAGTTATCTTGCTGTGAGATCCTGAACTGGGCTCAAGCACAACCACAGTCTTCACTGAATTCACAGCAATGACAACCAAGGCAAAGGCTCTTTTATTCTGCAGGGGACAACCCTGTGACACCTGAAGTCTCGGGAGAGTATTTTAGACCTTGCTCTCTCAGACTTTCTCCTGTGCTGTATGAAGCTTTGCATAGAGAAAGTTGACATAGAAGAAAAAAGTACAGCAGTCTGTCTTTTGAGAATGGACAGGGGAAAACTTCTGTCTTGTTCCATATTAATTGAGTTGCTGCATTTGAGAACAACAGAGTTTTGTGCACTGCACACATCAAAAATTACTCAAAATGGTTTCATTTAGTTATCACACTACCACAGCAAAGCCCCTCATACCTTATGACTGAATTCCAGTGAAAGTCTTACAAACTAATTTCAATGTATGATTGCAGAAATTGTAGTTTGTTAGATCTACAGAGCCTAGTGGTCCATGAAAATCAGTGATCCCAAATTGAAACTAGAAAGTATGGACTAAAACTGCACCCTAAACTAACAATGTACAAACCACAGGACACTACAAATTATTTTCCACTGATGAAACAAGGTACCCAAGTTTCTGAGTCAGAAGCACAAACTCATGAAAGAAGGGTAGGTTTTCAATTTGGCACCTTAGAAGTAATAAAAGAGTGCCCTAAAATCTAGTATGACATAATAGACACCAACTAAAGAGACTGCAAATGTTCTTCTGCAGTAAACTCCTACTTTTAATGATCATGAAGTTATAAAATCCACAGCGTTCTGCTGCTTATGCTGCAGCATCAAATCTCTACTTGGTCTCCAGGTGATGTTAATGAGGAGAATGTATTCTCGTACTATCAAGCTCAATTTGAAAGAAATCCCAGGCTTGCTTTAAACCATATCAGTTTTTAGCTCTTCCACTGTTCCTCCCTCCTATCCAAACCAAGGCAAAAAAATTGCCCATCCACAGGAGCCAGAGGAGAAAACCCCCACAGGGCAGTCAGCGTCACATCGATGAACAGAAGTGAAAATTCATGGAGAAATACCAATCAAACAGCAGGCCATAAAAAAATAAATAAACCAGGGCCTACAGAAAATGAGTCACCCAAAAAAATCAGATCCCTTGATGGAAGAACCACTGGGATGGAATAATCTGGGTAGTGGCTGACTGCAACCAGCAAGAGGCAAAGTGCCTTGGTTGTATTGGGAGTGTGTTTCTAGCCTACAGCAGTCCAGAGGATCTTTGGAAATCTTTAGAGTTGATGTGTAACAGCATAGACAAAGAACAAATTGTTCTGGTGACCCTGTTCTCTTCTAGTACAAAAGTTCAGGCTTCCTTAATAACAAATGGGATATTCTAGGTGTGACATTTTTTACAAAAATATTTTTAGCTTAAAGAAAAACAGCATTGCTTGAAGTGTGTTGTTAAAAAGAAAAGAAAATCCATCCATATTTTCGTAACCTAAACCAGCAGCAATGAAATTAAACAAAGTGGTGACCCCAATCAGTTATTTTAGAGCATGGTGCCCAGGGAAAGGATTGTCCCTTTCAGTGCTAATGGACTGACCACACAGGCACACAGACATCCTGGTAGGTGACAAATAAAAAGGCTTTGTATGTTTATGCATTCCATTTAGGAATATTTTACTCACACATGTATAACCTCAGGTGGTAAACAAGCTGGTTCACATTTCCTGCTGGTCACGTAAAAGCTTTTCCTATTTAGACAAATTATGCTGTGCAGAAATTAGAGTTTCAAAAAGAGAAGAGAGACATAGGGTGACAGCAGTGCTTTTCCTCAAGGACAGAGCAATCTGTCCAAGTCAGGTCACCTAAAGATACACACCAACTACACGTGGAAGAAATTATTTTATTTCTTTCTTCACTGTTGTCACCAAAACCCCAGAAGAGGCCAGAGGTGCAATCACTCATGTACCTCTGCATGGCTGTGCACACCCACACCCCCACACACGGAATCCTAAATGAACTGAATTAAACACAGAAGAACAGAACATAGGGAAGTAACCAGGTTTGAGTTACATCTTTGAGAACAAAGTGAATCAACCAGGGACTTTCACCAAAAGTAGGCAGGTCTACAGAATCCTACAGAAAGAGAATACCACTAATATAAAGTACCGTGTACATTGTCCCTCAGTAAGATCAGGTTCATGTCCTGCTTCCCTCTCACTGTGACACTGACAAACTCCAGGGACCAAAGCCCAGATGTGGGCACACAGAGCACTGTTCCCAGCAGTGGACAGTTACCCGAGAGGCTCCCAGGCTCCTGGTGATGGTGATCTGGACAGGTGCATCCCTCGGGAAGAACAGGACTCCATCCTGGAAGGTCGAACTCAAGCAGGAAAGATGCAGAGCTTCCTCATATATCAGCCTAAGACAGTGAAATGCTCCTGCAGAGGAGTTTATTGAGTGCAAATTTCCCTGCTAAATGTGAATGGATTTCTGCAATTGACACGAGTCAGAGACAGGAATGGAAAACAGATTTACTTTGGAACAACAGGAGTTAAACTGAGACACCTTTGAGTCTGCACAAGCCACCCACCCATCTCTCAGCCAGGAATATCTGAGGAAGAAAGGAAAACCATGGATTTTCCCCCGGTTCCCAGGGAATGTTATTACACTACACTGACTCAGGGGAAGCTACAGCTTCTCTACGCATCTCATGTGCATGGTTGGAAAAAGCCCTGGAAAACTATTAAGCACCAGGAGAAGAGCACAGACTGACAGAAATTAAATTCCTTCCTTTTTTTTTTTTTTTTTCAAGTTAGCAACCACCTCCTCCACTGGGCAAATAAAATTCCTTCAACACCCCATCTGAACAGTTAATATCCAGCTTGGCTTCATGTGGTCCGTCCTGCCTAAAATCCACTTGCCTTGGGGAGTCTATTTCCAGAGCAAATAAGCTTTTTCTCCTCAGTATTGGATTTCCTTTCTGCAACACAGTCTCCACGTTCCAGAGCTTCCCAGACTGATTAAGGGGACAACCTTAAGATTTCAAAAGACAAAATGCGGACTTGGGTGTTTAGTTGTTTGTTTTTGAATTTCCCAGGTGCCTCAAAGAGGCTGTGGGTAGCTCTGGTGGGTGGGCTACTGCATTCAAGAAGAATCTCAGCTCCCAGTTCAAAATCTTTCAGGACAATTTTTTTCAGGAGTAGGCACAGTTCCTAGGGAGCCACAGGAGAAAGTCCTGTGGGATTCCCAAGTGTTCAGCAGTCCTTTTCCAGGCAGACAGTGTCTTGTTTACCTGACAGCAGTGGAGGGAACATCTGTGCTGTGCTCTGTGTCTCCAGTTGCCCTTCTCAAGCTGTTGCAGGTGTCCCATTCTGATAAGAGACATTTATAAGCTGCTTTTTTAACACAGAGAAAAAGGAAAGTCTCTACTGAGGCTGCCTGACATGCAGAAAATTTACTTTTCAGTGCCTCAATTAGAACGCATTTTAAAATTTCAGTCCATAACACATCAGACTGACTGTTACAGAAAAGAAAGTCACTTCTATTTAATATATTCCCCAAAGGAGAGACTTAAAGTCAAGGGGTAAATAACAAGGCAAATACAAAAGTAACCAGAAAGGCAGGCAGTGGTGCTACCCTTGAGAAATCTGGAGGCCATGGAGAACCTCCCTTGGTTTTTACCATGGGTGGAAGATCCTTAGGCAAATGCCCCACCAAAGGAGAGATTCAGCTCTCTGATGAGATGAAGTGGATACATATCCTGCCTGGAAATCTGGGAAACTGGGTGCAGCTTTGTGTCTTCCCTCCTGATTTTATAACCTGTTGCAATGAAGAACCTTCCGTAATTTTGTTGAAACTTTTATGTCCCACAAAATGTAGATCAAGGGATGCCTTAATGCTTAACCATACAGGGAAAATTGTAATGACACAAAAGGAGTTGAAATGTTTAAAACATAATTAGCAGATTGTTTTTACCACAAAACTCATGAAAATACAGAAAGCTGGTTGTTCTTGGAGATGAATTGCTATAGAAAAAACCCCTCTTTTTTGCAAAGGTATTCAGAGTAAAGTCTCTAATTCTTTCCTTATCTTTGCTCTGTGGCTGGAGGAATGGCCATGCAATTGTTAGAAAAAGAAAAGGATGTTGCTGAAGCACATTTCACACACCGAGGTTTTTTTGTGAACTATACCTTTCTATACAGCAGGAAAACAGCTCCCTTGACTTGAGAGCACTTGATCCCACTTGTCCCAGATATCGTGACGTGCTGCCCAATACCAGAATTTTGAATTGTAAGTAAGGGACTTTTCTCTCGTTCCCATTCAGAGTTAAAAAATAATGGAAAATCTGTTTCATTGCTGAAATTTCAAGAAGATGTGAAACACAGTGCAGAGGCTTTTTGATGCCTAATTAGGGATAACCTAAATAGGTTCTTTTTGTGAGTTCTCTGAAGTGACGGTAGAATCACACATGTGATAAATGCAAGCATGAAACAATGCAATAACAAACAAGAAGACAAAACAGTACCTCAGAAGACCCAAAAATCTTTACAAGTAGTGACTGTGGTACTGTTGTAATCAAAATTTGGTGGAGGTGGTCTTGCAACTGGAATGCTGGAGTGGGTGTCTAATTCAGAACAACCACCAAAGAAACAGTGACCTGAAGTAGAATTAATGTCCCAGACAGAGGGGGTCACAGGCAGGAACAGTTGCTGAAAGTCCAAGTGAAAGCCTTCTGCAGCCAGGAGAGGCCAGAGGCCAAGCCATGGGCACAGCCAAGAACCTGCTTCACAGGGAGGCTTTGTTTCAGACACTGAGAGGTGAAGGGATTGGCAGCAAAAGCTTTGGAATAAAAATCAATTTCAAGGCAGCCTCCTAACCATGTTCCAGTCTGTCAGAGCTGGACAGAGAGGGCCTGCACAGCTCTCTTTAATATGTGAATGTTCCTGAAGAAAAAAAAGTTAAATTAAGTGTGCATATTTGTTTAGGAATTGGGATTAATACACATTACTGATTTACTGCTCTTTGCAGTTTAAGGTAATTGTAATGTCTCTAGAAATTTGAAACAAAATTCTGTGTACGGAATAACTTATGCAAATATTGTAATAGAATTTAGTTTCTATGCTACTCAAACATAAAAGACTAAACCAGTTAATACTGCTACTCCTGTCAACACTTCTTGTTCTTCAAAAGAACTAGTACAAAAGCATTCCCAGTTGAGCAACCTGGTGTCCCAGGATGACCACCCCTCCCAGAGGATTAGGAGTTCATCACACTGAGAGCAAATGCCCTTGCACTGACCACAGTCACAGAGTTGTGGACATTTTCCTCTACCCCAGCAATACATTAATCACAGGTTCCAGCCCTAAATATCTCGGCCATTTATGAGATGAAAGGCAAAAAGCACAGTTAATGCTGGTGGACATGTTGAGTGCTCAGCTACCTGTGTGAATTTCCATCAGAAGTAGTGGAAATGGGGAAAGTTAAGAGGAAAGGAGTAGTTGGAGAAGCAAAGCCAGGAAGTGCAATGCATCTGATACCTCCACTGAGACATAACAGGGGCTCACGGGCAGAGTCACAGAATTGTACCAGACACAGAAACAGGTGGACAGCTCTATTAGAATCATTTTTCCCTTATACACAAGGATCGAGGGGTACTCAAGTGAAAGTGGGCTTTACAGAGAACTTTGTGTAAGGGGAAATTACTCTTAAAGCTTCACGCATCTCTCAGGAATGAGAGAAGACGAGCTAAAGACAAAAGCCAGGTTGGATGGGGCCTGGAGCAACCTGGAAGGGTGGAAGGTGAAGGTGTCCCTGCCCACGGCAGGGGGTTGGATTTAGATATTCTTTAAGGTCCCTCCCAACCCAAACCATTCTGTGATTCTGTACAGAGGTTGGAGTCAAGATGATGACGTTCATACAGCGGGAAAGAGAATGTACTGAAGAGTCCTGCAGAAGCTGATCCTGAGAACCCAGCCTAGTTTGGATGAAAGAAAAAAAGGACAATTCCAGCACACATTCTCCCATGTGGAAGAGGGAAGAAAAGTGATAAAATAATGACTGTGCTGGAGGCAAGAGTGACTGGAAAGGTTGGTGAGTGCCACCTGCACTGACAGGTACTTGGAGACGAAAGCAGCAGCATTTCAGGAAGATTTTGCCTGGGTTCATGATGTAATTTTGAGCTCCTAATAATTATTTAAATTAGGTTAATTTTCAATAGCTCCAGCAGGTTAACCCCAGAGCAACTGAGATTTCCACTCCTCAGTTTCTTTGCCTCTGCCTTACTGTTCTGTCTCCTGCTTTTCCATTGCCCTTTAGTTTCTCTCTTGTGCCTCATTTCCCTTCATTGACTTCTACACAATCCAGTCAAAACAATACCACCACAACCTCTGGGCCAGAAGGCAGCACGTCAGTTTCCAAACCTATTCAATTTTTATTGAATTCTAGAAAACTGCACATTGTCAAGTTTGCCCTCATTAGAGGGACCTTACCCCAGCATCCTCCTGAGTGCTGCAAACGTCCTGCAAAGAGTTCCCCAAAGGAGCCCTGTTCTGAAACACTGTATTCTGCAGTAGGAGAGGAAATAGAGAGATTTACAACAGCCATAAACACATCTTTAAAAGGCCATTTCACATGTGACCTGTGACAGTTCAGAGAGACTTGCTGTGCCTGTGGTCTTGGGTCCAGGAAAATAAATTGATCTAGTTTGTGGATGAAGCAGTAGGTGGCATGTATGAAAACAAAGAATCACTAAAGGAAGAGAGTCTGGTAAATTGGGTAAATACAGGGTTGGATGTGGGAGTTCATGGCTTCAATAAATGCTGAGATGCCCTGGACAAACTGAACAACCCACGTCTGGAAACAGATGTGTTTGCTTAACAAAATACCAGTGCTGTAAAATGCTTTGAAAATTTATTGATTTTTTTGCAGAAAACATCACGCAATAATATCCAAATCCTCTGTTTTCCTTTGGATTTCATAATGACAGATGAACTTTCTGTGTGCTTCAGCAAGTGAAAATGGATAAAACACTTTCTTGTGCCAACCACATGAATTTATCTCTGCACTCAGTCTGAAGTAACACCAACCCTGTAAAAATAGAGCAAAATATCAAGAGAGTTAATTTTTTTTTTAGAGTACATTTTTTCTGTGGACAATAAATATTGAGACTCAAACAGCATTATGAGGTTTCTTTCCTAGACTTAGAAAATTGTTTTCTGTAGCTTCATGGCTACCAGGTCACAAGGCAGGACAGATGGAAAAACCCACAGTGCTCAGTCCCTGCCCTGCCCAACATCTTAGCAGGATGAAGGACAACTGAAAGGCTGGGTAACAAACCCCGTGTTAAACTAAGTGTGGGTTCAAAATGCAACTGCAATAAATGATGCAGACACATGGCCCCATACTACAGATTTCTCTTTATTCCCTTCGAAAGGATGACTAATATTTACTTAATTTATATGGTTAGGTACAAAGTGAAGGAGAAGGATGACTTCAGCCACTATCATAGTTTAACTCCAGCCACCAAGCCCCTCACAGCCACTCACTCCTTTTCCCAGGAGAGCAGGGCCTCATTCCATATAATGGGGACTTGGGAAAACAAACAGTATCACTTAAAACATCCTCCTTTCTCCTTGTCCCTCCCACTTTGTATCCTGAGCACAATGTCACATGGACTGGAACATCCCTTGGGTCAACTGGGGTAACCTGTCCCAGCCATGACCCTCCCAGCCCCCCCAGCCCCTCCCCAGCATGGCCAGACAAGGGACAGGAGAGGCCTTGGCTCTGTGCAAGCTCAACAAGAACGGGAACATCTCTGTGGTATCAGCCCTGTGCTCGGCACAAACCCAAACACAGCCCTGCACCAGCCCCTGGGAAGAAAAGGAACCCTACCCCAGCCAAAATCAGCACATGTAGATGGCTGGAAAACAAGCAACTTCTGGATTTGCTCTCCCTCCAACAGGAACACCGAGTGTAACACCTGGCTGTCTCAGCCATGAGATCCCCTTTATCTCTGCAAACCAGGGAACCCCAGTGGGAACGTCCTTCCTCATCTTTCAAGTGGATCCTACTTCCGTGATCACAGGGAGTTGTAAAGCTCACAAAAATACAAGCCATGGATTTCCAGTGTCTGGATAAGACAGAAGATAAGAGCTCTTACACTCTTCTGATATCTAAGATCCCTTTCCCACTCTGGCTGGAACTACTGATGCAGAATAGCCTTTCAAATGTGCCTAGAGAGTATGGCAGGATTCTGACACGTCAGCTCTGTGGCCAGAGGAGTCTCTGCTGCCCAGTAAGGGTCAAAACCAGCTCACATACTGCTCAAGCTTATTTAAAGAGTGATTACAATGTGATAAGAATTAATTTGGAAGCCATGGAGTTCCCAGGGCGCACCTCAACAGCAAGGGTCACTCCACAAGGGCTTCCTCCTGGGAAGAGGCAATCCTTGTAGTTGGGACACCTTGGGGATGTTAGGACTCAGGCAGTGGAACTCTGAATAAAGCAACAATTACTATCATTGAAGAACATTATTTTGCATATAAGCCAACTACAAAAATACTTAAATCTCATCAACTTCTAGAAACTCTTATAAACCTAGTTGCCATTTCTCTTTAGAATATTTAGGGGAGTATTTCAGATGACCCTATGCCTTCTACTTGCCCAGACAGTCACCAATTAGAGAGAATTCCTGGGCTAAAGTACATTTGTCTGCCATCATGCTGCTAAACTAATCCCCTAAGTATTTTATAAATATGAAAAACTTAAAGCAATCAGTTGGCATAGTTTTGGAAAGCAATCAGAAAAGGCATGAAGCTCATAAATATTTCCTTGTGGTTTGGTTACTAAGGAATATAAAATATAAAACTCCAAATCTTATCTCTTGTGGTCACAGACCATTGCAACAAATGTATGGGGTTTTTTACATCTTCCATCTGTTTCAGAGACAGCTTCAGTTCTTTCTGTACCCTCCCATCCCCAAACCATTAGATTCTATAATTTAGATAGCCATTACGTTTTAAAAATATATATTTACTCTTAAAATACTGCAACAAAATGTTTGTTATTTTCTGTCAAAAGAAATGCAAGTTAGTTATGTTTTTCTCTTCTCCTTTAAATCAATTCACTAAAAGGTTAATATTCTTAGTAGCAGCTCTTGGTAAGAACTTAGTAGTTCTATTGCTGTATCTCTACATGAAAAAATGAATTGTTTGAACCCTTTCTTGTAGTAGCTTAGCAAGACAATTGGTTTCCATGTCTTTGCATTTCCAAGAGTGTCCAAATCCACTTCTCCACTAAAAGAAAAGAATACAAGTGCAGGAGAGAAAGTGAGAGAGCAGGTAAAGACTTCAGAGATCAGCTGCACTGCAAAATTGAGTTCACCACAGTACAGGTTTTGTTCCACATATTCTCCAAGGGGGAACTGAAATTTGTGTTTGTCAGTCTCTGAGATCTGTAGCTGTCAAGGAAAGGGGAGGAAATTCACTTACCCTGGGTATGGAAGCCGGTTTGTAGAGGCAGACAAAGCTTGGAGCCTGTTTTTCCAGCCAGGGTCTGTCCAGAGCTATCAGCACCTCAGGTCTGACCCAACCCAGCAGTTATGCTCAGGCTGCGTTTCAAACCCAGACTGGACAATTTCCATCCTCAGACACAGCCCAGCTCCACAGCTGTGCATCCCCTGCCTTGTGTCACCCACGAGCAGTTACACACACAAACGCTGTCCTGTGCCAAGGCAGGGACAACGGGGCCAGGGAGTCACAGCACTGCCTCCCCTCCTGGGAAACTGGGCTCAAACAGCAGCAGCCTCAGGGGGACTGTTTAGCCTCTGCTTTGCAACTCACAAAGATGCCTCAAAGGAAAAAAAACCCAGAGATGCAAGACCTGGACTTACTTAGCATGTCAGGAAAAGTATGGGCAGAGCACCCCTGGGACAAGCCCTAATGGCTGTGTGTGTGACAGACCAGGGTTGTCAGTCACTCAATTTTATTCACACTCTAAATAAATCCCATAGTTGTCTTTAATGGGTTAAAACACAAAAAATCCTCCAGTAGATAAAGAAGAGCTCTTTCATGTGCCAGCTCAGATAATAATTCTTTTCAAAATCTGAAATGTCATTTACGTCCTGAATGAAATAACTTCTAATGTATTGCATTTAGAAGAATCCCTTCACTGTGCTACCTTGCAACTCACAAGATCATCTTCATTTTCTTTATTCAGTAAACTTTGATGAGTTTTCCACAGCCCTCCCTCAAACGCACAAAAAACCCCGAGATACAGAGCCCATGTGCAAAATGTTCATCAATTGCAAAGAAAAAAATTAGCAATAAATATTTATACTTCTGCTGTGGTTTCAGTCCAGATCATATTAAATACCAACAGATTCCACATTTGTAAATGTAACAGGAAAACCACATTAAACTTGCAAACTGGAAAAGCAGTCCCTCAGCTGCAGCCAACCTTTCAGAACATGGGAAGGACTTTTAGGAGACAGATGCAGCAGAGACTTTGACCTCTGTGTCTCTCTGCTGGAAAGAAGGGATGCAATAGCTAAAAAAAATAATTGAAAGTTTGGAAATACTTGACAAAAAAAATAAATCCTTCATGGGGAGATTGTTTTTCTCTCTGTGAAAAACACAAACTGTTCAGAACACCAGTGATCATATAAGCCTGTCACTGGATAAACTCTCATCTCAGGCAGGATGATGAATTCCTGTCTTGCTCATCTTTCAGCTGCTTCTTGGTAAACAATCTGAGATTTCAGCTCCTGAAGGTTCGAGCAGGAGGAATCAGGGGTGGCTCTTAGATCCCTGCTGAGCCCTCACCCCTGTGGGCTGTGCCCAGGGCATGTCCCCACCAAAGTCGAGGCACCCCTTGCTGTTTTGTCACAGCCTTGGCTATCGCTGGCCATTCCCTTGTCACCAACCCAGCTGTGTGCCTTGAGGTAATAAATTTATTGTGGCAGTAAAGGAGCAAAGAAACCTTTCAAGCAAATTCTTTCATTTTTTATTAATAGAAGCAGAGCCATCTCTACTGTTATATTTAATTAAAACATCACTTAGCCAGAGCTTCCTTTGCAACTTTAAGACAGAACAATACAACCCCTATTTAATAAAGCTGAAAGAGTGACAGCGCAGAGAAGCACCTGGGAAAAGAGGGTCTGTTGGCAAGGGAGTGAGTGAGAAGTAGGAGCAAAAGGGGCATAAAATACACTGAGGTTATAAGAAATGAAAAGGGAATTTAATATTACCGTATGACAAACAGAGCCTATATTTATTCAAATCTGATTTGAATTGGTCACTCCCCCTATGACAAGACAGAGATATATTTAATTTCAGCTTTTTAGAGCCCGTGTCTTCTCCCACCTGTTCTGGTGAGGCAAAGCTCAGTAATCTACAGCTGAGTAGCTCACTGCCTTTCCTTGGAAGACTTAGGCTGGAGATCAGGGAAAGGTTCTTCCCCCAGAGGGTGCTGGGCACTGCCCAGGCTCCCCAGGGAATGGGCACGGCCCCGAGGCTGCCAGAGCTCCAGGAGCGTTTGGGCACCGCTGCCAGGGATGCCCAGGGTGGGGTTGTTGGGGTGTCTGTGCAGGGCCAGGGGTGGGACTGGATGATCCCTGTGGGTCCCTTCCTGCTCAGGATATTCTGTGATTCCGTGATCACAAAAGTTCTCGTGGTAGGGAACAACGACACGTAACTGAACCCCACATGCTCCTCCCCGTCCCGCCAGCAGCAGGACAGCCAATACCTACAGACCTCCTGAGCACCTGCCAAGCCACAGAAATCATTCTGGTTTAACAGAAGGTGCCTTGCAATAAGATATTTGTGGGGAATGCAAAAGTGGGCACAACTCTGATAGCCTAAAATGCAGCACTGCTACACTGACAATCAATAGCCCAGCAGAAATCCTGTGCAACAGCCTGGGGAGGAGGGGTGCTGCCACCGGCTCTGCATTCCCATGTGGATAGCCATGCCTTGGCTGGGAAAGCAGGAATCAGCCACAGAGCTGCACCTTATTCAAACATTTTGTTTCCCGTGCTGGAATCCTGTTGCCTGTGTGACTGGCCTCCTCCAGCCCCGGAGACAGACAGAGGAACGCCCGTTGGAGTGACTTGCAAAGGAGCCAAGAAAATCCCACACTGGAATGTTCTGCTCCATCAAATCAAAGCCCACTTGAAAAATAAGTGACCAGTCGCTGTGGGAGACTGGGCGGGGGTTCGGCACACAATGGGGGCGAAATGAAAAGCTTGAAGAGAGGTTGTCTTGGCAACATTGTCTGATTCATATTTAAAGATAAAATCACTCTCCAAAGCCAATGTAAAGTGGATGCTGGAGATAAGAAAAAAAAATGTAGGCACTCATAACATCTTCATAGCAGAAAGCTCTGCCTTCTGTCAGTTGCCTGAGTTATTTTGGGACTGCTTGGTAGGGTTTCCTGTGTTCATTGTAAAACATTTTTTTTTATAGCAACTATTAAGGCAAACAAATAAGTCTGGAAAAACACAGTGTAAGCTCCTCCGAGACACCGTGTGAAACAGCACGGTGCCTCAATATCCAAAGTACTACCTTTCTTTTTGCATATATTAACACACAAGCAGACAACCATTTCATTGCTGCACAGACATGTTCTCACTATCAGTTGGAGCAGACAACTTGCACAGGTAGGCACCTTTTAAAACGTAGAGACTGGTAAAGATTTTTCACTTCTTTCTTTTTTTTAACTGCTCTTTGTATAGTTATTGATTTTAAGGGCCTTAAGTGGTGTGTGATTTCTTCTGCAAGGAATCTCATTAGCCCAGGGTCTGATGAAATGGGCAGGGAAACCCCTGAAACCCTGACAGGAACCTGTTGCAGCGCAGGACAGAGTGGCAATGCCCCAGTGCTCCCTGCTGCATCCCACCAGGTGTCTGGGCAACCCACCCAGGTGCTGCCTTCCGGCAGTAATCTCTTAGGACAGAAATTCCAATTATTAATCATGTCCAATTAATTGCTTTGTTGCTAAAATGCTCTACCTCTAATTTAATAAGAGTTCTACCTTAGAAGAATATAGACACTGCCTGATTTTGCATTCTTTCTGTACTTCTGCCAGGATAATGAGAACAGAGCTAAACTGGAAGGTCTCAGATTATTTCTCTCTCTTGCAAGTAGTTTAACACCTAAAGAGAAGAGAAAAAAAAAAATAAAGGTAGCAAACCCAACATTTTACTACATTTCCTTTCTTTCTGTTTTGCTTTAATGGATCATTGCACTCAGCCTAAAATTCCACATGAAATCAATTCCAGCAGGAAATAAAAAAAGTTTACAAGGTTTTGCTGTGCCCCTTCAATCTCCCTTCTCAGTTACTTCAGGACTCAGTGAAGTTGGTGGGTTCCATCTCCAGGGCTCCTCAGCTGCCCCCCTTTTCTAGCCCACAGCTTGCTCCTGCACTGTAAAGGGCCCGGTGCCTCCCTGTCACCTCTGCTCTCCTCTGACCTTCCACCACCTTGTCCCCGGCTAATACCGACTGAGTGATTATCACTTTCTCCAGGTCATCGGCTCTAACTACCTTAAGACACTCCCAGCTTTTTGTAACTTGACAGCGTCTGCCATTTCTACCTAATTGCCACTTTCTCCATCCACCCATCTCTCTTCTCCATTATCCTCCTGAACAGCCTCTTGAGGCAATTGCTGCTGAAGTCGGACGAATTGCGGTGAATTGGTGGAGAAGATTGATTTAAACACAGGTGATATCTTCATCACGTCTTCCAGTCTGTGAATAATAGACATTCCTTAATTCCCCTCCTAATAACCATTTCTCATTGCAGAGAGGCTCGGTGATCCCTCACTCCCAGGCTCAGCTGAGCACTACAGAAATGCCATTTTTCTATCAGCCACTCAGCACACTTTCAAAGGAAACCTTTAGAGTAATTTTACCATTTTGACTGGAATTTCTTTTTTATTAGCTATCTTACTTTCTTCAGTCCTGGCTTGTAGCGCTGCTCTGCTCCCAGATGGCACAATCCTTCCCTCGACAAGGACAAGTCTGACGTGCTTGTGAAGGCAGGATTTTCTTAATGGGAACAAAAAGGTGGCAGAGCAGGAGGATGCAACAGTTACATTTAACTGGCTGGCAATAAAGGATGATCCAAGTACCTGCTGGTAATGCAATCTAAGTCGAAACTGCATCTGAAAAGAAAGGGGAAAGAAGGAAAAATTTTAAAAGGGCAAACCCTGAAAGCTTTACCTGTGCCTGATGTAAGTGATAAAGTGGAACAGGTAATTATCTGTCTTAACATCAGCAAAAAATACGGGATTTGGGGCCGAAACAGTTCAGCCTTGAAGAAGTGAAAAGACTGGGAAAGTTACAAAGAAAGAATCAGCACCAAAGAAAAGTTCCTCGTGAATATATTTCAGAGCTAAGAGTACTGGCTTTAGCAGCAGGAACATGAAGGCTGCCTAGGTAGGTACTAAAAACATTGTGGGATTTTTTCATCTTGCCTCAGGAATGTAAATAATGCATTAAAAAATCACTTACTTACATATTGATGATGTCCTTTACAGAAGGGATGATATCAACCAGTAATTTTCCTCTGTAATTGAGCCAGCAGTGTGCTCCCAGCACCAGGGCTGGTCACTGTGCACTCATCCCCAGCTCCTGCAGGCAGGACCCAGCCACAGGAAGCAGGGCAGGATTCCCTGCTGTGTCCTTTCCTTCTCCTTTACACAAGAGAAAAGTTCTGTGAAAGGAAGGATTTGGGACAGGAGTTCTTCAGGTGTTCTGATTTTTAATGTTACAGACGGGGGCCTAACAGGAGCCTCAAAAGAGTTTTAGGAGGGTTGAGTTTGTTCAGCCTGGAGAAGAGAAGGCTCCAGGGAGAGCTTAGAGTCCCTTCTGGGGCCGAAAGGAGCTCCAAGAGAGATGGAGAGGGACTTGGGACAAGGGATGGAGGGACAGGACACAGGGAATGGCTTCCCAGTGCCAGAGGGCAGGGATGGATGGGATATTGGGAAGGAATTGTTCCCTGGCAGGGTGGGCAGGCCCTGGCACAGGGTGCCCAGAGCAGCTGTGGCTGCCCCTGGATCCCTGGCAGTGTCCAAGGCCAGGCTGGACGGAACTTGGAGCAGCCTGGGACAGGGGGAGGTGTCCCTGCCTTTTGATGAGTGGGCTTTAAGGTCCTTCCAACCTAAACCGTTCTGGGATTGCCTGATTCAATCTACAAATTACTGGGACTTCAGTGTCTGTCCTACAAAGCTGCATCTTCAGTTCAGTGCTGTGGTGCAGCTTTGGGGTTCAATGCCTTCCCAGCAGAGCTCAGTAAAACACGGAACTTTCATCCCATTTAGGGTTTTTTCACTTTGTTGCAATGAGCAGCTGCTTGCAGCTCAGCATGAAAAATATCCAGTTCTGACATTTTCCCCCTGAAGAATGGCTCCATTTCTCCATCCCCGTTCCCCTGGGTCCACTGAGGCAGAACTGCAGCTCCTGCCCTGCCCTGGGTGCTGCCTGTGGGAGCGGTTCCACACAAGTGGATGGCTCAGTTCTCCGCTCTGGCCTCGGCGTCACTTCCCGGGATGCACTGTGGAGCTCAGCTCCAGGGAGGAGTCACACTGCATTGGGAGAGAGGGGTTCTGCAGAGAGCCCAGCTTGGGGCAGCACACAGAGGCACAAACTGAAGCATTGGTAACAAAGCACTAATAGAGAAAAGCTGCTAAATTGATATGACGGGAAATGTTTGTGACTTTCGCAGGCTCAGAAGTGAAAGATTGGAATTGTGTTTTAAAAGACCCAGGCCAAAGCACTCTTACATTTGTCTGATAAAGGAGTCCATCATGGAAAAATCTATTTTCCTGGCAGAAGCTGCAGCTTTGCAGGGCCATGAGAAAATTCTTCAACCAGCAGCCTCAGAAAACCTTTGAAAACTGATCCCTATTATTCAAGGGCACATTACTCTGCCATCAGAGCAAGGACAAAAAAACCCAAACATACTCCTGTGATCAAGGATCTAAAACTCAATCCAGTGGGCAAGGTTTATGTACTTTGTCCAAATCATGACTGTAGACAAGCTTCAGCATTCCTCTCCCCAGTTTCCCTTCTCCAAACAGAAATAACCCGATTAAGACTAGACAGGTTCAGTGGAACCCATGCTAAATCCTTCTTTTGAATCCTACATTAATCACCAACTTTCTCCTTGATTTTGGTGGAGTGGTAACATTAAACAGGTACAAAACAGCACCCGGGTGCTGGACTCTGCTTGGGCTGTCTGACACTCTGGACAGGGTTAGAGAAGGGACCCAGGGGCAGCACCCAAGTACCCTGGTCACTCTCTGTGGCCCATTTGAAACCCCACAGCAACAGGGCATCACAAGGATTAGGAAAAACTTCTGGACTACATTTACAGCATTTAAAGAGCCTGGAAATTTTCTTTCCAGAAATAAAAATATTTAGCTTGTTCAAAATGAGAATTCAATAAATAAATCAAGCAGCCAAATGACGGACCAAATTCTAAACTTTGTCAGCCAAATTTTGGTTATAGTACCTTCAAAATTTCCTAATAATGCCAACATTCTGTGTATATGTACAAATTTTCACTATACAGATCATGAAACGTTCTGTCTCAGTAAGCATATGAAAGGAGAAGTGTCACCAAACAGCACATCACTGCCTAAGTTGTGTAGTCCCCATTTTTCTGTGAATACCTGGATGGGGTTTAGAACCTGGTTTTTATGCAGTTGGACTGCGGAATCATTGCAGGTCCCTTCCACCTGAACAACTCTGTTCTATTTTAGCTGGCTTCTGTCTCATGTTCTCTCTTTTCTTCTCCTGAATGACCACTGCTCTGGAATTTTTAAAAGAAATTCCACATTTGAAACAGATTTTGGATGCAGAAACTGTTCTCAGTTATCCCAGAAGGAAATTACCGAAGCAATGACAAACATCAAACACATCTGCGCATGTCCCATATTTGTATTCAGTCCACAAACAGGTAAAAAAGCTGGTAAGTAAAATCAAACCCTCAGCAATATTCTTACCAATATCTTCAAACAGGAAAAGGAGACTAATGTTCACCTAATTAATTTATTATGTCTTGTGTATCTTAAACCACGAGTGATGCTTTAGTTTCATTGTGTGCTTGCCTGAACAAAGAATTAATCATCGACATAAGGTATGGAACTCTCAGTTTAAGTGTTGTCGAGGCTCCAAGGGTAGCAGGTTATTAAAAGTGAAAATAACTGCAACAGGGCAGATTAAAACACCAGCCTCATTCCCAGTGGAACATCCTTCAAAATATCGGCTGCCTTTGGAACTGAAAGATGCCAATATCTATAAAACTTTGCTACAAATTAATACAAGAGATGAACCAGTAATTGTCAATGGTTTTAAAAAATATGTAAAACCCACTGCCCAGAGATATTTTATAAGGAAATGAACAGGATATTTTTTATATACGCCAGCTTTATGATTTTTGGGTGTCTGCTCAGTATAAGTGTACAATAAAAAATAATATATTTCACTTCAGCAGACTCATGAAGCCCAAATGTATGAAAATAAACCTCTGAAATTCTAGCATATTTCTGCCTAATAAATATCATTTTTGAAAAATATTTGTTCAAATACTATTCATTTTGTAGTTATTTTTATGCAACCTATTAAACTAAAATATATTATAGGTTGCTTAGACTCAATATAACAATTATATCTTGTATATTACCAAAATAACAGGGCGAGCGAAAACTGCCTCAATTTGCACCAGGGAAGGTTTAGATTAAATTTGAGGAAAGAAATTTTCTCTAATATCCTGTCTGAGCCTCCTCTGGCCCAGCCTGAGGCCATTTCCTGTCATCCTGTCCCTGTTCCCTGGGAGCAGAGCCCGACCCCCCCGGCTGCCCCCTCCTGTCAGGGAGTTGTGCGGAGCCACAAGGGCCCCCCTGAGCCTCCTTTTCTCCAGGCTGAACTGAAATGTGGGATTGCAGGACTGCTGTGATGTGTGGGATTGCAGGGCTGTGATGTGTGGGATTGCAAGCACTGCTGTGTGGGATTGCAAGCACTATAATTTTAATTTAAACCGTTGCTTCCACGAACTCGCCACTGAAGCTCCTTCCTGGAGTAATTTCTGTTTATGACATTTGCATGGGAATGTCCATCTGAGAAGCCTTCCTGCACAATTAGGAGAACCAAGGAACAAAACAGAGCTTTGCAAAGTGATACTGCACAGCTCTGACCACGGACCAAACATTTTTCTGATGTGTTACCCAGCTCAGGCCTAGGTGTGTGTTGTGCTCCTGCTGACCTTCTTCAGCTATTCCCTGTTCCATGCTCCCAGAAAGACATTGGGTAATGTTAAAGTCAGCATTTCCAGCCAATGGACTCCCTCCTGCCTAAACAGCACGGCCCCTAAGCCCCAGCCATGTGAGCTTTGGAACAGTAGCCATTTACTTCCAAGTGCAGAAGAAGCAGCTCTCTTCCTGGGAACACTGGGCACCATCTTTTGTTTTCCTATGCTGCAGGCCTCTTTTGTTAGTGGCATGGTTGTATTTGATGGGGTTTTTTTGATTATGATATGTATCCCATGTATCTTATTTTGTGTGCAACAGATGATCAGTAATAATCTTAATAAGGTAATGGCTATATAGGTTGTCTTGGGGTGACTGTGCTGTTGTATCCCCTACCACTGCTCTATGCCCAGACATGATTCCTGAGCCTTTCTATGCCTTTAAAACTGGATGCAAGAGACAGAGAAAAAAAC
>VXAZ01007282.1:828023-887153 GCA_013399875.1 Gymnorhina tibicen
TTGTAACCTGCCTTCCTTTGAGGAGACGTTCCTTTTGGACGTTTCCCTGAATTTGGCCTAAACCATTACACAGGTGCAGACTGTTTTAGCATTAGAATGTATGAACAAAGTAGGGGGAGATGGGGGGAGACAAGAAAAGTCTTACAGAAAAGGGCCTTGTTCACCTTTGTTCCCTTCTGTTCACAAAAAGCACTCTGGGAAAGGTCCTGCTGACATGAAGACAAAAAATGAGCTCTCCAACCAAAGAACAAGTTATGTAACCTGCGCGTGGACGCCTCACCGTCGGAAGGCTGATTGGTCAGGGGGACGTGTGCACAGCAACACAAGTGGGGTGGCATGCAGCCAACGTGTGTTTTAGTTCACAAGAATGCTAACAAAAATAACTTTAGCCAGACTATTTTTAGCACAGTATAAAAGCTTAGCATCGTAGCACAGCGTATAAGGCCTTGCGTGTGGCAATAAAGTGATTCTCTTCGGAACAAGCAAGGGGGTCCATGTCTCATTGCTACAGGTGTGGAAGAGGCTGCTCAGATTTTCTTGGTTGGAGGTACTTTCTCACGAACAGAAATCAAACCAGGTGGCTCAGCTTTTCATGACAGCTAGATTTGTTGCTGTGACACCGTCCTTGGCTTTCCGTGCTGAGATGACCCCACTCCTCTCCCAGACAGTCCCTCACTCTGCCTGCGTTCTCATCCTTTTCAGCTGAAAATGCAGAAGAAAACTGGCAGTTTTTCCTGACTGCTGGATGACTTTTTCTATTTATTGTTATTGACCTTCTCTGCTGGAATATATTTTTGATTGCAATAAATCTAGAGTTGACAGTAAGTATTAAAATTAATCAAGTTACTAAATAATGGTAATATATAATCACTTAAAGTAACCATAAGGCAACAAACAAATCACACATTTCTAATAATCACCACCATTATCTTGAATTTCATTCCAGCCCTTCTGTTATAAACTTTGCATTTCAATAGAATCATGGAACCACAGAATGGTTTGGGTTGGAGGGACCTTAAAGATCATCTTGCTCTACCCTTCTGCCATGGGCAGGGACACCTTCCACTGTCCCAGGCTGCTCCAAGCCCCAGTGTCCAGCCTGGCCTTGGACACTGCCAGGGATCCAGGGGCAGCCACAGCTGCTCTGGGCAACTTGTTCATGGTGTGAAAAATTACAGAATGATTCAGTTACCCGAGTACATGACCTGAGTGGCCTTTCCAACCTGAAAAAGGCATAAAACCCTCACAAAAGTCAGTTTACACCCTTGCCCATGGTGGTGCAGTCATTCTTCTGATTTGCCAGTCCAATGGCTGTGTGAAGATTTCAGAGCAGCCAGAGGATGAGCTGAAACAGAACAAGAATATGTTCAGTTTACTTGCAAAAAAGCAAACAGATGCAAGAAGACAAACGAAAAGAAGATTAACTCCATGAATTCAGGCATACCTGTAGAAAAGCCTAGGAGTAAGTATTTCCAGATTAATGTTTCCCTCTTCCTTACACTGAAGGCTCTTTGGTATCACTTTCCCAGTGGTATTACTTTTTTCCCAGTGGTCAGTCATATTTCCTAGGTTATTCTATTAAAATATTTTCTGCTTAGCTCTCCATTCATCAGATGAGAATCTGGCCCAAAACATCCATCTCCTGGAAAAGGAGCTAAACCGGTTCAAACACACTCGCTTCCCAAAACACAGAAGCTCCTGCTATCTCCCTGTATTTTCTCTCGCTTCACTATTCTCTCCAAGTGAGACTTTGCCACTCAAGTGTGGAGGAATAAACATTTATTTTAGTTGCTCAAACACTACCACTAGAAGAACAAAGAAAACCCAAACACAAACACTTGCCCAAGGCTTCCAGACACGCATAACACAGAAAATGCTCTCCTGTCTGTGTGAGGGGAGGTGTGGAATGACAAGTCTTTCTTGTATCGCCTGAGTTTAGTGGGTAGGCTGCTCCTGGTTATAGTTAATCATATATTTAGCAACATTAGCACATGTACTGTCAGTGACTGCCAAGGGAACTGGCATGCAGAATCTAGCTGGGTGTTAGGAGCTATTAGCCAAACAATTTGAGACATGGACAATGGAATCACCCAAAATGTGGCAAAAAGGAAGGGGCAAGGCAGGAACCCAGTGCAGAGAGCGACATCTCTGCCTTTGAAGGGCAGTTGTTGGGTAACTCTGTAGTAGCTGCAGAGATATCACACACGCTCTGTTAAATACCCCCCACTTTCAAAGGTAAGCCACAGCCTGGACTCCCACAGAGCTGAACTGGTAACACCAAAGTTCCTAACTGGGGGGAACAGACAACAAATCTGCCTTTCTTTCCTCCCAGATCCATGGGCTCCTTCATTGCAACACAGCTGCCTCCCTGAGGAGCTCCACACTTTGTAAGGATTCAGCGCAGGCCTTTCGCAGGAAAATGGTTCACAGTGTGCTGCCGAAACCCTGGAGAGGAAAGATAAAGAGGGGAGCAGGGGTGGGGTGAGCGTGAGCACAGCCTGAGGCCTTGTGAGCATTCCTCCTCCCAAGAGACGAATGCAAAAACCAATCCTTCTCTCTGCCTTCCTTGTTGTACCCTGAAACACCCGTGCTGCTCCAGTGCTCTCCCCTGTGACACAGGCCTGCCTAGCTGGAGAAAATAAACCTCTCTCAGGAGTGGTTTTCCACATGTGAGTGGATTTCCTGCTGCTGGAAGCTCTTTGGAACATTTCAGTGTGTGTCCTGTGTCCACCTTCACCGAAGGGTTACAACCAGAAACCAAGCAGGACCCTTGGTGTACCTGCTCCCTACCTAACAAAGCCTAAATGAAGGCACTGATTGACTTAAAGCACTCAGTGCTGCAGAGAAAAACCCTCACCTTTGAGGCAAAAGTAATTACTAGTAAATTTATTCTATTGTGATCTTCTTCTTCCTTGTTCGAATTTCATCAGGTGCAGGATTTGCTCATAAAGGTCTTTTCCAACCTTATTGATTCCTGAGATTAGAACATGCTTAAGTTTTAAGCTGTTTAATAATTTAAATGTTTGGGGTCTTTTAAAGAAAATTTATTTTCTGTCACTGAAGGAGGAGCCATAACATTAACAGACTCTGGCTTACGCTCGTTTGTGCCAGGAAATGCAGCTTTTGCAAGTTTCATTTTGATTAAACTTTTACAGTTTTATTTTATGAGAAGTTTCAAATGGACGTGTTAGTTACCAAGATTTGTGTTCTGTGTTTGAAAACTCCAATTACACTTTGTAATTAAAAGCCTTAAGTGACAAATTTTAACCTGCAGGTCCATAAAGAGGAACCCAATAAATGTTCCTGAAGCTGCAGGCCTGGGCCAGCACAACAGCCAATGCCTGTGAGCACGGGTGCTGCTCCCTGTTGAAACAGGTCAGCTGCTCATGGACCTGCCTGGTTCCTCCTTCTTATTCTCCTTATTGGAATGTAATCCCTGGCTAGAGGCACACTGCTTCCCAGGGAACAGCTTCTGGATCGTTTGTCAGAGCCAGGGATCAAGTGAACACATAATTAACTTGGAAGAAGGGTGCAGGACAAAGCAAAACCTCATAGAATCCCAGGATGGTTTGGCTTTGAAGGGACCATCAACTCATCCCGTTCCACCCCCTGCCATGGCAGGGACACCTTCCACTGTCCTAGGCTGCTCCAAGCCCCAGTGTCCAGCCTGGCCTTGGGCACTGCCAGGGATCCAAGGGCAGCCACAGCTGCTCTGGGCACCCTGTGCCAGAGCACAGTTCCTCCCCAGTATCCCATCTATCCCTGCCCTCTGGCAGTGGGAAGCCATTCCCCCTTGTCCTGGCACTCCAGGGCCTTGTAAGTAGTCTCTTTCCACCTTTCTTGTAGGCTCACTTCATGTGCTTTACTTCTTTTCAGGCTTCTCCATCAGTCTCCTCCTATTCCCTCTCCCCCCTCATCCCCTAAATTCCATACCACCAAATGAGTGCTACTCTCCTCCTGGAACTAACATGCTCACAGTGTAACCAAAATCCCAGAATCCAGCTGGACAGGAATCAGAAAGCACTTGTAGCCCTCTGAGCAAAACAGGGCAGTGTAGGATAAAACACTTGCTGATGCTTCTGCTGCCAAACCTTTTCAGACTTGTCAAACCATTTCTACAAGGAATTCCTAGTAAGTTTGTTTGTTTGTTTGTTTTTTAATTGTTCTGTTGCTTTCTTTTTAAGTGGATTGCTGTTTTTTGGAGCCATTACCAGATCCACTTCTCATTTCCAGTTTACTGCATGGTTGGTTTTTTTTGCTGGACAAGTTTCTGGGCTGCCCATGTCATCTGTAAATAACAAAAGCATGCCAAGAACCTCCATACCAAATCGTCTCTGCTGCTAAGATGGAAAGACAGCAGAAAATGAAAACACCAGACACCAGTTCTCTGAGAAGAACATACTAAATTTCAAGCTCTGTGTAAATTGAACATTATGACTCTTGGTGTCTCCACTAAATACCTACTGACACACATACCAGGAGACACAATTTATCCCTAGTTTTAAGTAACTTTCACTATTCAGCTCACAAAGAAAAGCCTTTCACATTCATAACAAAACACAAAGAGATAAATTATTCAACTTTAAAAATCTGCCATTTAAGAAGAGCAGGCCAAAGGATGTCAGGACACATTTGGTGCTTTACCGAAGTTCATTAGTCCCCTAGAAATAGGATGCTGGGACTGAATGGCCAACACCAGGTGCTTCTGAGGAGCATCAAAGGGTTTCCTCAAGGCAGCCAAAAAAAAGCCCCACCTCCTTTCTTAAACTCTTAAAATTACAGTAAGTTTTCAAGTATGTAGTCCGAAGTTTGTATGAAACTTCCATTACTCTTTTATATATTTTATATATGTAGTGTAATATGTTATATCCAGTTCAGGCTCACATAAAGTATTTATATATTTATGAAGGAACATTTTTTAGAGGTGGTGTTCCCATGAAGTGTGTTTGATCCTTCTGATCATGTTCTGTATTACGTGGAGAAAACTTCTCATAGTACAGGAATGTTGCTTACAAACCATGGCACTGAAACACTAAGATTCTTTCAAATGTTGTGAGCATTTTTGGCTTTGATTAATTTGTAGTGTTGTCACACTTGATATATAAGGGAATATTCTGCCTATAAATAAACAGTCTTTCAAAAAACTCTCACTAGAAACAAAAAATCATACTGATCTCTTAGTCTTCATGAAATCTCAAAACAGATTGAGATTTGTTTCATAACAAAAAGCGTGCATGACTACAGCAGAATAAGCAATTTCCTTTTAAACAGGTGTTAGGTCTCTCATTTTAAATTAATATCTCTAGTTCCTGTTATCATGGGAGAAGGAACAAAGGCAAGGGGCCCCTCTTGGCTTCACAGCAACAAATGGTAAGAGACCTTTTCAGATCTGTTCTTATTTACTGCTTCTCCATAGTGAACAGCATCAATCCTTTTGCTCTTTCATAGAAAAGTTTTTCCACATCCCTAATCTTTCTTGTTATCCCTTCCTGCTCACCGTGCTTTAACCTGGCAGGAAAAGCCACGATAAGCTCCAAAACTAGGTGGAATGACTTGGAAGTGTCCATTTTACACTCTGAGAGCAGACACGTGCCCGGCATACAGAGGGATGTTCTTGCTTTCTGGTTTCCACCTCACAAATGGATACTTTTAGAGATAATTTAGTTCAGCATTACCAGATAAAGCCCTTTAGCCAGGGCTATAAAGAACATCAGAAAAGATTACTCTAATGATGCCTGAAAGTCAAAAATCTGTGGCATAATCCTCAGTCTAAGGCAATCAGCGGGAAAACCTGCACATGGCATCCTTCGCCTGCACCCCAAAATCCACCTGGCTGTTCAGGGGAAAAAGAGGAGAGAAGCAGAGAAGTTTCTGCCTGGCTGCTGTGATTCTTTCAATCTCAATGTGGTGCTTTTCTGGACAAAATCTTATGAAGCAATATGAGGCATTTCTTCCTGCTTTCCCATCTGTTGGGTTTCCTTTGCTGCATTTGTGCACACCTGGAAGAACTGCCCTGAACAAGCTGATCCAGGAGCATGAACACTTAGAGAGGTAATGACTGACACGGGCACATCAACCTGCAAACCGATCAGTCTGAGGAAAATACAGAGCATTTTCAGTGCCTGTTTGAGGGAATAAACAGCAGAATGACATCATCTGAAACAGTATTTCCCAAATGCACAGGTGAGAAAGGAATGGTCTTAAAGGCATTGACCACTGCAGCAGGGGAGGGAGAACAACATTAACATTTTGAAGAATGAAGAGGTTTGGAGGCTTATTTTGCCATAAGGCAGCTTAGCCTGTTTGTGAGATAAGGGCAGCCTCTTGCCTTTGAAAAACCTCCTGCTGATAAAACCAAGAGCAGAAATCAAGGGGCTTAAAAGCATCCTGAAGTGCTTTCCTGAGTAGGGACAGGCTTGTGTGTGCCTAAATGCTTCACACAACCCTTGTTGTCATTGACAGGGACTGAAGAGTGCCCAAGTCCCTTAAATACCCACTTAGATATTTCCAACTAGTACACAGAGAATATATTCCAGATTGGCTCTCCAGACACAGTTCCTCATGTTTCAGGAGCCAAAGAACTTCCAGTTCCAGCCAAAGAACTTCTTCCAGTGCCCAGAACTGGAAGAAGCCGCAGTCATCCTTAGGTCATAATCAGCATTTTTCAAAATGCCTGCTTGGTTTTTTCCCCCACTCCTCTGCTGCCATTGATTAAAACAGATGGGTGGCAGGAAGCAGACACTGGATCCTTTGGGACCTGGGCAGGTGGTCCAAGCACTTTGCTCCCTGACCATTTAACAAGGCAGTTTCTGTAGCCAAACATTAACACAGAGGTCAAGAACTAATGTGGTTGGGTGTCTCTGAACTTGAGGTTTTGCCTGCTGTATGCTGTTATCCCTCCTGCCTTTTGTTTTGACAATGTAGAATGAATTGGGCTGGAACGGAACTTAAAAATCAGCCACACAAACATTTTGGGCACTGTCATTTTTAATGATGCTTCACACTTAATTACATTTTTTTCTGCTTTAAGCTTTTCATAATATTAAATGCCACCATGAGTCTTTTAAGGAAACGAAAGAGAACTCTGTATGAACAGTATCTTCATTTAGACAGAGATTACCCACTCTGAATTTGTAAATAGATTAGAAGATAAATATTAATAAGATTAGTCTATATGGGGAAATTAGAAGGATCTATGAATAACATTGCCCTGTATAATTGAACACACAGACCTATCACGCTATTAAGGGAACCTGATTATGTCTGATTTGCAAAACTGGAGAGAGTAAAATAATCAAACTGATTAATAAATGAAGTGGGGCAAAGTTATCTGTTCTTAGCTCCTTGCTCTGTTCCACCAAAGCCTGGCATCCCCAGCACTGACGTGCGCAGCCGCCTCCTCCGCCACCACAAACACTTCAGCTGTGTTTACCCCTGCTCAGCAAACATGAACAAAATGCAGCACTGTGGGATAGGCCAGGCTGGAATACAGCTGGAATACTTCAGTTCAGGGGAGTTATGGCGCAGGACCTTTCCCATGTGCTTCAGAAGGGTTACGGACAACTGCAGCAGAGCCAGGACAGGCCAGTGCCAATGGCACCTGTCAGTGCAGACACTCCCTGAATCCCACAAGCTCAGGCATTAAGTGACTCTATCCAGGCTAGCAGTAAAACAGACCACCACATATCCCTAGAAAACTCAGCAGTGTCTTAAGAGAAGAGGATATTTATTTTTCTTTACATGGTATTGACTGTTCAAGGAAACAAAGCGTGCATGACTACAGCAGCAAGGAAAATCAGAATTTTCCATTATCGTTATAATGAATTTAATTTCCTGAACTTGGTTTGTGTTTTTTATTTAATTTACTGACAGGCACAATATTCAGTGATGCAATCTTCATGCTTCTAAAAGCGAAGGAGTTATGCCAGTTATGCCATACTCTTTACCAGAGGCTGTTTATTAAGCATTTCCCTTTCATGGAATTTATTTGCTGCATGAAAGCAAATGAAAATGTAAACCTTGAGGGAAGGAAACAAAGTAGGTGAGAAAAGTGTTACAGTTTCGACTGCTATTAGCAACATCCTGGAATGTGAACACTAGACCCATAGCAGTGGGAGGGTCTTTAAGCAACTATTTTTAACTTTCAAAAATTATTATTTATTCATCATCTTTCTAAGACCCTGTCTACAAAGGTACAAAAGAGATCCTGCTTTGAAAGAAGTCTACTCCAAATGACCCTGGTTTTAGTCTGTAGAAACCCTGTCTGGCTCCTTCCAGGTGGGTATTGAATGAGAGAGATGAGGCCAAGAAGGAAATGGTGCCTTGCTGTGAAGGCAGGTGTGGAATGATGAAAAGAGCACAGGGGGGAATGGCTCAGAGATCCTTTTACAAATGAGACTTTTCACAGAGGGCCACAGAGTTCTCAGTGATCTGCATCCTGGTGGGGCAAGTGGGCTGCTGCACAACCAGTCTGTTCCTGCAGAGCTCACTTGGAATATTTACCAGTAACTTTCTCCTACCGAATTATCCTGAATTATCCTCCACAGTATTAATATTGGTACTTTTCCCTTGTGCTTTTCATATCAGAAAATTAAATTCATAAAGCACTTCCATTTCATAATTGCTTGGTATCCTAATTTAGCAATCTGCAAACATCTACAAAGGGTACTATAATCTCAGGATATAGCAAATGGGGTTTGAGTATTTTAATAAAAGCCCACTTTGAGCTAAAACTTGTCAGTTTAGAGCCATGATGGTCCTTTCTCCTGTGCTATGCACTCAGCAAGATGCTACAGCTATTACAGAAAAAAAGAATAGCAGTGACAAACATCTGTGGCTTGTGTTATTGAGGAGTCCTGCAGTGCACTGATCCTCTAAATTACATGCAGGAGTTGTCTCTACTCTTAGGTAACAGTGTCTGGATTTATAGGTGGTGCTCTGAGGTCACAGGAAACTTTCTCATTGCTTGCTCCAAAATGCTGAAGCTGACTGGGAGAGGAGGAGTGAGGCAGGAGGCTGCTCACACCAGTCATGACCCAAACCACAGGCAGGGAGACTCTTGTCTTTTCCTCTCTTCAGTGAAACCAGACAACTTCTTCTCACATTCTGGTAGCCTTAGATAAAGTCCTTAAAAAAATCTAACCATCACATAGGAATTAAAGCTCTTTGGGGTGCATACCCCATTTTCTCATTTACTTGGGCTTTGTAAGTGCTGGCTTGACCAGGCTTCAACCTTCATGGTGTTTTTGAATGTCACAGCAGCACAAACAACAGAAAATGACAACAGTCACTGCACAAACATTGAACATACAAGTAGAGGAATGGCAAAGTGAGACCCAGTTAACCATCAGCACAGATGGGAAAAGCTACAACTCGAATTGAAAGAGTTCAATGGTTCTGAGGATCCCGGCAGCTGCTGGATTCACAGAACAAGATGAAAAACCCCAAGCTGAATGGAGCAGGAAAGAGATGCAGCAAGACATTGAAATAGGTTCTCCGGAAACAGGAACAGGAGGGAAAGAATTGCATCACTAATCTGGAGCAATGCCAACAGTGAAGCTGAGGGAAGGTGGATCTCCCTTACTGAAACCATCGTTTACAGGCTCCATCATTCTGCCAGCTTTGCTCCTAAGGAAAGAAGCTTTCTGTTCTTAATGTTCCTGGGAGAAGCTAAACCACAGATTTCTGGGGATATGACTGCAAAGACTGAGGATAACTCAAAATTTGCTTTAAAACTCACATGTGTCATCATGGCCTGGCTGCAGTTTGCAGTAACAGCTTCACTGGTTTCCCAAGCGTTCGGATTTTATCCAGTGATAGAAGAATCCTCACTGAGCCCTGAACTGTAATGCCCTAAAAAGCCCCATGCCCTTCTTGAAGAGAAGATGTGGGTCTAGAAGGCGCTGCTCTGAGCCAGACTGCCATGTTATGGAGAACATACAATCAAGGACAAAAAGTGTACGGGAGCTGCTGCTGCTGCCATCATACCCAGCACAGAGAAAAGGATACGGCCATGGGTATTTGACACCCTGCCCAGAGTCTTACAAGGACCTCCTGATGCAGATTTCTCCAGTTTCCATATCTGACACAATCTATGCTTCTCTGTCCCTCCCCATTCTGCTGAAGTTTTGCTTATTTAAATACATTTATTGTGTGCATAAGGCAAAATCCATTCAGCACCTCTCATTTTGAAGAGTTTGGGAGGACAAAGGAGCCAAGAAATAGAGGAGCGGTCTGCTGGAACCTAGTGAAAAGGAGGAATGATAAAGGGAAAGGACAAGCTGACAGACACTATTACACTTGATGTATTTTTTCCAGACAATAACACAAAATGTATTTCTACAATATAGTAGAAAAGAACTTGATAAGGTAACTTGATAACTTACTACAAATCACCCACACGTGTCTGAGTGCAGGCTCTTCCTAATCACAGCCAATAGCTTCCAGCATCAGGGTCAGAAGCCAAGAACCCAGGAACCTGGGGAGTTTTATGTAAGTGCCTGCTCCCAGGTGTGAGCTCTGAGAAGCTGTTCCAGGGCCCCTGATCAGCCAGGAGATGCTGTGAGCTCTCAGAGTTACGTGCCCTCTTGCTAAGAGCCAAAACTAGAAAAGCTGCTGGCAAGGCTGGGACGGTCGGGTAGAGCAGTGGGTGTCAGGGAGCAACAAGGTGTCATGGAACAAAACCGGCTTAAATCAGGCAAGCCTGAACAATTCTAGCCTGGAGTCAGGGAGGAAAGCAGCCGGTCTGACAGTGGCTTCAGCTGACGAAGGTGCACTGAAAGTGCTGTGTCTACCAAGGAATTGGCAGTGCCTGCTACTCGACCTGCCATGGTACAATCTACTGCTGCCCTCCAGGGTAAATCTTTTTGCCAAGTTAATTCGAGCATGCAAGCACAGCAGATGAACTCATTGCCAGGGACAGAGGGGTTCATTTTCCTCGAGTTTCTAGGCACAAGCTGAGCTCGAGCGGTCACAGCACTGACCCCAGTCTGAGCTCTGGTCGCTGTACGCTGAGCACCAGCACAAAGCCCACCTGTGGAAGTGCTCCCACAGCACCCTCCAGCACTGGGGTTTTGCTGTTTTCCAGCTGGAGATCTGGACTGAGGGATTTTAGAGGGATCCCCACCCACCTAATGTGATCATGTTGCTGACAGCCAAAGCCAAGCAGAAGAATACAAAACACAAGGGAAGAGTGGGCAGAAGAGATGCAATTTTATTTATTTTTTTCTTTAGCCTTAAGCCTAACGTTAGAAATCCAGACTTTTCTCAGAAGGTGGTGACTGTCAGAAAACTGACTGCACATTTTCAGAACAGCCTTAGTGCCTGCCCACAGGAGGATGCCACAACTTTCATCACTGTTATCACTTCTCATCCTTTCCACTCATTTCTGCTTTGCCGCTGAGGGAGCGGGTGAATAAATTAGTTCCATTTTCAAACCCGGGCTGTGTCATTTTTCTTGAGTGTTAGCTCCTAATAGTATTTTCCTTTTTGTGATACCACTATCAATTTCAGGCCCAATTCCGAAATCAGAGAGATACAGAGAAGCGCTCTTTACTGAAGTCAGTGAAGCAACAGAGATGTACAATCACAATCAAGCCCATTAAATACAGAAGATAAAACTCAGTCTTTCCTCTGTCCCTCCTGATTACAAGGTACCAGATGGAGGATTTGGAGTGTCTAAAGAAAAGTTCTGGTTCAAATGCAGCCCTGGAAGAGTTTATGGCATACAAAAAGTCAACTGTGCTCTGACACTCACAGATGTGGATTCTGTTTGCAGGTCACTGGGGTTCACCTGACTGTTTTCAAAGGATTCATTAAACCTTCAGAAAACAGCTGAGGAAAGCAAGCATTGTTTGGAGAGAAGGTGTGGAAGAATATGTACAAATCAGCTCAAGGCTATGTACAAATTAAATCAAGGGTATGTACAAACCAAAACAGCTCAACAATTACTTACTAATTCCATTACCTCATTTTTTTCACAATTTCTGTAAAGGTAGCAGCTATAAGCAACACCTATATAAACATAAATAATCTACTTTTATATATTTATATTATTTATGTCTATTTATTCTGCTACTGTTTTTTGCTTTTGGAAGCAGGCGTATTCCTAACCCATGGGACAGCAGTGTGGCAGTCATCCAGAGTGAGATGCAGTCAGGATGATTACAGCACATAGCCACAAGCACTCAAGCAGTTGGATATCATAAAGCCATGCAGAGTTAAATTAATCCCTGGCCTGGAAAAAAATGTTCAGTGCAATCAGGAGATGTAGTGTGGAGTCGCTGCCAAATCCTGTTCCCCAAGATGCTATTCCCTCCAGTTCCAGTGATTCCACATAACTTTCCTCCACATTCACTCTGCCAGGTCAGGGATTGACACTGACTTTTCAGACCTCATCCAGTTCATGGTTTAGGCATAACATGGGTAACAAATTAACTGCCAGGGGCCAACACAGAAGAAGAGATCTCCTTCCTCACCTCGTTCTGTCAAACAAATCCAGTGTGAGGAGATTTCCTGCTGCAGTGTTGCCAGATCAGAGGCCATCAGGAGCAGCCTGTGTGTGGCTGTGGCATATGCTGGAAGCTGCATGTAGAGAAATAACCAGAAAAGAAAGCATAACTTCAAAACTTAACATAAAGCATAAGACCAGTCCACCAAGGCAATGTTGCTTTGGTTTGGCTGAGTGTGTGTTGCTAGGGTGGTTTTTAATAAATATTTCTCAAGAGTTACATGTAAACCTTCCACCACAAATGGAAATTAGATTTTTTAAAAACTAAATTTATTATTTTACTCTCTGTAATTCAGCTGCTGTGTCAGACTTCTGACTGGACTAAAGCCCATCCTTTGAAGAAAAGTTGTATTATAAGGACTTTCACCGAGCATTAGTTTTTCTCTGAAGCTACGTGACCCATAAAACTAAAACCAGTTTCAGTCCAAATCTCCATCACGTTTATGTTTACACATTATAAATTAGGTTTTCCACACAAGTCCATTTGTATTTGTCTGCAGATACGCAAGTTCACTAAAAAGTAGATGGAGTCTGACTCAGCTTTTCAGAGTGTTTCATGACAATTTTAGTCCAGATCAAAATCTGAAAAAATCTCCAACCCCTCCAAATATTGCTCATGTTTCCTTGTCATTGACTTTGAGGAAGTTTCGAATCATTTTTGATGCAATCAGTGCTTTTTATGCTGTCAAATGTGATGACAGCATAGCTCCATTGATGATACTTGCTGATGGGTGGTACAAGATTTGATTTGCCAAGGCACATTCCTACCACACACCCACCTGCAATCAGAGGAAGCAGTAGGAGAAAATCCCAGAAACTTTCCCAAACCATACAAACAGCAAGCAACAGCAGACAGAGGGCAAATGTGTAGTGAAACTCTGTTCACAAGCCCAATGTAATTCCTCAGCCAAAGCTGCAGTAGACACTGCAACTGGAGTCTAAAGAGCACTTTAGCATCTAATCCTGAGACAGACCTGCAGGGCAAAATCCTTCTCTGTGGGTAACATCCACTCAGGAAGCTCACGTGACTCCTGCTCCTGGGTGTGTGCAGGGGAGCCAGGGTTCACCTCCACTCGTTTTTTCCAAAAGGTGATGTGGAAATCTGAAAAGTTCACGAGTGAAAAACGGTCTGAAATGCACATTTTCATCAGGCTTGGCTGTGGTCATTACATTGCCAAGAAAGTTGAGCTTTCAAGCAGCACCAGCAACACCTGTTAGAACAGCAAAGGTATTGGCAAGGCTGATGCCGAAAGACTTTTACTTTATATATATTTCATATATTCGTAGTTCCGTAGACTATTATTGTATATTTAAATAGTTTCTTAAGCTAAGTCCGGTACTTTGTTAGACAAAGACACTGCTGAAATCTTATTCTAATCTTGCTTCTTCAGTGAACCAAGGCCATTCCCCTTTCCCAGGTATTTAGACATAAACAATGTGGGGCTAGAAGCAAGGGGAAGGCTTCAGTAGGGGGCCAAACCAAGAGGGGAATCACTTCATTAACAGTACTTCTAATTGGGGATTCTTATCAATTATGCTAACTTGCTGAACGTATAAAAGTGCTGAAGCCCTATATCACGTGTGCACTCTGCCGTAAGTGTACCTGGAGGACCTTCAATAAATGGTAACCTCTTTTTATCATTATAATCTCATTTGGCTTGTGATTTTAGGGCTGAAAAGATAGTGATAGGGCTGAAAGACAGCTCTATCAGCAAAATGCTGGGTTTTGTCAGTCACATTCAGACTCTGCACCTTGTGTGACCCTGCACAGATGTAGCCAGCCCCCATGGGAAATGCCATGGGACAGCCTTTGAGGGAGCACGGGATTGATGACTGTGTCATGCCAGGGGAAGGCCGGGAAAACGAGCTGGGTTTGGAAGCATTACATATACCTGAAATATGGACTGCCAACCTGCTCAGTCCTTGGCAAGTTTATTTCCTTTTGAACATCAAAGTTGGGTGTTCTGCTATGTCATTTGTTAATTAGAACTCTTTCCTCCAGGTCCCCTTCTGAAATGTACGATGCAGCCACCTGCACAGCCACTCAGCTGTGCTCACCTTGTTGCCTTTCCCTGGTTTTAAAATTAAAAGCCAAACATGGTTAAGGAAAAAGGGGTTTTTACCTCAGTATTTATTTAAGGACCCTTAGGTGCAGCACTTCGTCCAGGTGGAATGTGCCAGAATGCACACCAAAATGCACACCCACGATAGATGGCGTATACAATTCATAGGCCTTGCAAATAAGCATATCTATCACAGATTTTCCAGTTAGAGGCTTGAATGAACCCCCTATCCCAAGGAATTCCCCCCTGGATGGGCCTATCTTAGTTTACAGAATGTGTTCTAGAGAGGACCTTGGTTTCTAGGGCTTTCTGGCTTCTAACTGTGAGGCCTCCAGGATGTTTGGTCTCCCGGCTTAACGGAATATTGGGTCTAAGCTAAGTTATCAGACTTAAAGAATTACAGGTATGTGGGCTAAAAGCACTGAGGCATAAAAGCTACATAAAAGGGGCATAAAAGAAAAGGCAAAATTCATCACGGCATCAACCTGACAACGCACCCGGTTATCACTCAACAGCACCTTGCTCAGGTAACACTCTGGGGCTGTCACTGTGGTCAGTACAAAGGAAAAAGGCTTTCCTTGAACTATTACTAAGTTTGTCCAAGTGCCAGTGCAATATTAAATGTGTGCCTCAAGAGAAATCCTCTTTAACCGCTTGTCTGAAGGTGCACTGTGTAAACGGGGGCTTCTCTGCATTTTCATCACCTCTATGAGACACTGACCTTTCCATTATCAAGCAGGTGTTTGCTACTTACAACAGTACTGGAAACAAATGTGAAAAATAAACTCTTGCAGAATTTCAGATAAACTGCACTGGGTTCTAATTAAGTCAAACTAATCCAGATGACTGTGTTTGCCTTAACACAACTTGTGCCTGTCTGTTTAAACCAGCTGCCTTCTGGGACAGGGTAGAGAAGGCAGAGCCAGAGCCACCTCACAGTGTGCAGGTAAAGGACAGGGATCCAGAGGCACAAGGCAGAACAAGGGAAGCTTTTTTCACCTCGGAGTGGTCAAACACCAGAGCAGGGCTCCAGAGCACCAGAGGAATTTCTGTCCTTGGATACTCAGAGCTCACCTGGACAAGGCCTTGAGCAACCTGAGGTATTAGGACTGCTCTGAGCAAGGGGTTGGACTAGGAGCCCCCAGATGTCTCTTCCCACCGCAATTATTCTTCAGTTCTACAATTTTAAATAGAGTTGGGGAAAAAAATTACCAAGAAAGAACATATCGATTCCTTCATTCCCTCTTCCCAAGATGCACCTGAAGCTAGGCAATGGAAATTGACTGCTTCCTTCCAGGACACGTTTGAGTCAAGTTGTGATGCCTTTTTCTCTGGTCCTAGAATCACAAGCCAGCCACAGCTAGGGTGATAACAAGGGGTTACCTTTAGATAAGGGTCCTTCGGGGCACAATTCGCCAGGTGGAAAACGCCGAAGACGCACACACAGCACAACGTGCGTACAATTTTTATAGACTCTGCAAATCAGCATATCTGACAAGAGTCCCCAGTTAGAAGCATGCCTGGGGAAGTAATCCCCCCAGCTCTAGCACCTTCTAAATCCTCCCCCCTCAGATGAGCACTAAGCTCCGTTTATAAAAATTAGGTCTCGAAGAGCTGATGTCAACCTTGGTTTCTAAGGAGAACCAAGATAGCACAGGGGTCCTGGCATTTGTTTTTTCTTTTTGCCTAGGGAAATACTGAAGCTAAGTTACAATAATAGACTACAAAGCTACAAATATATGTGTAAAGAATACAGAGACTATACCAAAGAAAAAGGCAAAAATCAAGCCATCATTTGAAAAACTATTTTCCACTCAAAATACCTTTCTAAAATGTACACGTGAGGATGGGGGAAGAAAGGGGACAGAGCAAAGTCTGTATATTGCTAGCACTGAAGTAAGACTGCTTAAATCCAGAGGACAGAAAAGGAAAGAAAATATCTTGGGGGAAAAATCTGGTGGAAATCTGAGAGCAGATTGATATTATCAAGAAAGCTGTTATAGGACAGCTGTTAATAAAAGAGAAAAGCTTTCTGGATTCGTTTTTATACAAGAAAAAAATTATTCCTCCTCTTACATTACTACAGCCAGGGATTAGAGATGAACAAAATCATCTGTGAAACGCCAGCATTTTAAACTGGATTTTCAGTGTGAATTGGAACATTGCTCTTCTAGTGGAGCCTGCCTAAGGACCAGCCTAGAAATATCATCAGGTGCCTTTGAGTGGGGAGAAGGGCTTCTCAAGACTTTAAATGTTTCCCAAGACTTTAAAAATAGGCTCAAAAATCCTGTAGATCTTTTAGCAGTATTTTAAAGGTGCTATTTTCTTGCTAGTCCCAAACACCACAAATTAAAATACAGTCAAAAATCTGCTCCTATAGACACAAGCCCAAATACATGATGTAAAGAACACAATACAAAAGAAACAGCTAGAACACATCTCTTTGATAAAACATATTCCTTGAGGATAACACTGTCTTTCCAAAGATGAAGGAATAAGTGCAACAACTACCGAGCTGGAGAGCAGCTGGGAAAAAGATAAATGAAAAGAGCACGGAGCTTCAGCTTCATTTAAAAATAATTCAAAAACCTTTGCTGTTTCTGGCATGGAGGAATGAGGACTTACTGCTTCTCAAAACAACAAACTGGAAACTTCAGCTCCAGTCAACAGCACATCAAAGATGCTTTTAAATGAAGTATGGTGGATTTCTAGCTTAGTTTTCCTGGGTTCTTCCTCCATTTTCTCTTCCAGCAATTTCTTCTTTTTCCTCTCCTCCTGCCAGTTGTCAGCATACAAGTGTGAATACACGCCACTGGCAGGTCTGATGAAAGGATAACTCTGAATAGTACAGGTACTTTCTACAAACACAATTCCTTTCCTATGCTTTCATTAAAAAAAAAAAAAATCACTGTCTGACAGCAAAAGAATACATGAGCCTGGTCTTAAACCAGAGGTGGTGGCAGAATATGACAAACTCCTTCCTCCCTGGAGTAACTCTGGCACATGACTGGATAACTCCCTTGGTGAAGGCAATGTGTGCTCACTGTGTAAGAACCACTGCTCACACACTCCCGGTAAAGAGCCTGACAAGCAGAGTCTGTTTGCCACATCTACCCAGCAATAGACCTCAGCTCACACAGATTTCAGGCACGTCAAATAACTCTCAACATAAAAAGAAAGCAACTTCCAGCCCAGCTGAAATAATATAGCTCAATCCATCTCCTCTCCCCTGTATAATCTCACTGAGAACAAACAAACAAAAAATAGCCAGGGAATCGATTTTCTCCTGCTTTTGCTTCTCCAGTGCTATTGTCCTTTTAGTAACACCTCTGGAGACCTGAGCAGCACATTCCTTTTTCAGCAAGACCTCTTCAGAAATCAATAGCACCTATTCAAGGGATTTACAGCATGATTCTGCAAAATCCTTTCACGGTGGCTTGCATAGCTTGTTAGGGAAACTGTGTGCAGCATTATCTGTACAAGAGCTCTTCTGAGATTGAAAAAAGTAAGTCAGTGAAGGGATAGTAGAACAGGTACCAAACAGATACGTAATGAATCAATGCAAGATTGTAAGATAACTTTGAGAATGATGGAAGGGGGAAAATTCTTGTTTCTTTGGCTTGGGGAAAGGCACTGACACTTAAAGGTAGGAGACCACTGCCACTTTATATGACTGAGAACATTGTATTCTTTATTATTTTAAGTTCTGTGTCGCTGCATCAGGAGAAAGATGAGAGAACACTAAGATTTCTGATCAATAGCTGTCATCAGCAAATTCTCAGTGTGATGCAACTGAAAGGGATGAAACTGGTAATAAAACATTTAACAATTTGCTCTAGCAAAGAACGAAACACGACCCAAGCACAGCAAAACCACAGGTGAGTCTCAATTAGAGCAGGCCTGTTAATCAGCTCCAGTTCTTGGGCCATGTGCAGCACTGGGAAATGTCATCCCCAGAGCACAGCTGTTCCTGCTCTGCCTTTGACAGCACCCACAGCAGCTGCTGTGTAATGTTCACTGTGCAACTGGAGGATTCCACTGCTCTGAGCACAGTGGCTGCTTCAGGTTATCTTTCAGATCCAGCCAGGTGACACCACAGAACACAAGCACAGAGGCAGGTGCCATTCCCTCATTGCTGTGAAACAACGTGAAGTGCTGAGCTGGGACACACCAACCACAGGGCAGCCAGCAGGAACTGCTCCAGAGGACAGGTGGCTTTGAGCAAAATCTTTCCCTTTATACTCAAAACTCTTTCCCCCAGAAATCAAACACAACCAGAGAGTTCACAGAGAACTATTCAGGAAAGTGAAGTTCCAAATAACCTGACAGCCAAACCTTTGGCAACCCCAAGTTTAGGATTACCTCACGCTGATAACAGTGTGTTCTCTGCCATTAAGATTTGTTTTCCCAAATGCAGAGTTTGCTTACAAACAAGACTGTGCAGCGGAGGGGGAGAGCATCCCAACTTTGCCATAGGTTTGTGATGGAGCTGCCCAAGTATTTCCCTATCTGAGCTTCTGAAAGAAGACTGGAAAACCATTAAGCACAGGGAAAGCCAAACTTCGCACAAACAATCCACAAATAAACAAAGAGATTTCTTCCAACGTTGTTCCATTACAGTGACAGTTCCAGACAGCTTCAGGAATAGCAGACAGTGAAAGCATAGCAAGATGCTGTTGTTATAAATGACTGGCTAACAATATTATTGCTTCCCACTAGAACATTTTACATTTTCAAACAAATTAATATTATTCCCACTTATGCATGCGCATCACTAAATTGAACAGGTTTAAATCACTAGAAAACAAGAATAATGTGGTGTTTGTTTTTGGGGTGTTGGGGGTTTTTTAACATTTGTTTCCCAGCAAAGACAGAGAGACTAACCTATCCACCTCTCAGAAAGCTATTTAAACCCCTGGAGTGTAGGAATGACTGCACTGTGAGCAGGGAGTTTAGCAACAAGGATAAAGGGAATACTGTGCTTCCCTGTTTTCAAGCACCCTATGCTCTCCTGTGGGTGACTAAACTGCTCAGGGCAAAGCTTTGGTAGAAAAGATGTCAAAGTAACCTTCTGCCTCAAAGATTTTCTAAATGAAAGAAGTCACTCCAAGACATGCAACAATGGGAAATACAATTTAAATGAGTTTAAAGATTAACATATCTCAGGAAAATGGAAACCTAAGCTCTCTCTAAAAAAAAAAAGCCAATATAAGCAGAGAGAATGCAAAGCAAGTCATTTTCTGTCACGATCTCTGTAAACCAAAACAAGTTTTACAGCCGTGTGAAGGTTTTGATTAAGGCACAGGGAACAAAGTGAAGTGTTGTAGTGAAAGATTAGTTTCTTTGTGCTGTTATATTAATAACATTTTAAACTGTGCCTCACTGTGCACAGGCAATGCTGCTTTGACAGAATCAAGCATGGAAATTTATTAGAGACTTAGTAAAATGCCAGTCAAAACCAAAGTGACAAGACCTCGGTGACAGTCAGGAGATTCAACTCACTGCTGAGTTCTGGTGAACAATAAAACTACAGCTTGAGATGGCAGGAAAAATGTCCCAAGCACCATAGAAACTGACACAGCCTGGAGAAAATCATTGAACAAACTACAACTGAAGAAGAGATCTGAAGGGTTAGTGCATGATGAAGGTCTTGAGAATACTTGGGTCAGCAAAATTTACTGGTGACCAAAGGAATTCTGATGTACAATGGTTCCATGACGCTCAGGAAATGATCAGTGTTCTGATCCAGGCATTGGTTTCCTCCACTTCTAGCAATGGGTGGGAAAGGAAAACCTGCTCATAGACATACCCAAATTCTGAAGGCCTCTCCTTGAATGGAGAGCAGCAAACCCAGGCCCCATCAGCTTTGTACTGTCAAATCCTGAATTCACGTGATGGGTCTGGCACTTGGAAAACGGAATGGCTGAGACACAGCTGTGTGCCCTGACCCTGCAACCATGCACTGGTCAGTGTCGGGGAAAGGGTCCCTCCCAGGGCTCCCCGGGGTCACTCATGGCCTTACATCCCTGTTAAAGGCAGCTCTGAAACATCTCCCAGGTACTGACTCCATGTTCAGCCCAGCAGTTAGGTTTTTCATCTTCCCTGCCCAAGAAGATGCTGGAGATGGAAGAGAGTAATCTGGCTAAAAGAGAGGGGACAAGTTCCAGGGACAATCTTAAGCTGGGTGCTGATAATAAATACAGCTTTTGTAAACTCTACAGAAAACACCTTTCCAAAACTTGAATTGAAGCAATGACAGCCAGTGCAGGGACCCAGTGCCAATGGGATAATCACTGCAGAGCTTTGACATTCTTACCAGAGAACATCTGCTTCCATGGGAAGGTTCACTTTGAGACACTGAAGCAAAAATCCCAGCAAACCTCTTTTTCAGGCCTGTGATGTGGGTTCCAGCCCCTCACAACCCTGACACTAAACCTAACTGGTCAGGAACAAAACACAGACATCATTCTCTCCTTTAGCAAAGCACACCACATTTATCAGATGCTGACAGCTCTGCTCCTCTCCTGGATTTATTTTGTAAAACCTCACCTTTTCAGATTGCACCAAACACAAAGCATTAACAGTACCCTGCAGGTTTACAAAATACAACATTATTTTTCTAAAGCATACAAGATTACAGATGTATTATAAAACAATCAGAAATCATTAATAAGCATTACCGTTATTCCAAGACTGTTTTCAAGCAGAAGAGAACACGTGACTTGCCACGGTTTCTCAAAAATACTCAGTTAACATTTAGTTGTTCACGTGAAAGAAACAAAGCTTGTCAGTTAACTGGAGTTCCCCAGAGACACTGGGATGCTGGAATCATCACATCATTTTTGATGCCTGAAGAGCTGATGGCTCATTATGTCACTTCCCAGGTCAAACGCTAAATCTAGAGAATGTCTTTTCCCTCCTCAGCTGCCTCACCTCTTGTACAACCATGGCAGGTTGCAAGCATCCTACATTGCCAAAACTAACCAAACAAAGCCTAAACAATTTTCACACAATGCACTTTACTAAGTGCTTAAATCATTTTTTATAAAAAGCTACTGCTAAAATACTATGATGAGCAAAGCATGCCCGAGATCTGTTGACTTGGCTCTAAAAATAAGTGAATTCTGTGTCAAAGCTTGTGTTGGCACAGTGCAGCAACTGTGGAAATAGGAACACTTGCTACATTTTAACCTTCAGCTTAATTATCTAAGCAAAATTCAATGTATACATCGTGAAGACAATATCTTGCACTAATCATTATCCTCTCCTCCTCCTTTTTCGGTGTTCACACCATGATCTTAAAGGTCTTTTCCAACCTCAACAACTCTGTGATATTCAGCAGTCCTGGTATTAACCAACTCAAGAGAACAGTATTGAGGAGGGCAAGTAAATAATTAGAATAACCAACAGAAAAAGCAATATATGATATGATAAAGGATTTGAAATATTTGGCATATTTTCTGGAAGAATTTAAGCCTTAATTTGTAAAAGACTCTTCCATTTTAAAAGTCACATAAACGCACACAGTTCCTCTAGGTTTGTGTGAAGATAAAAGGAAAGCTCAGTTTCCAAAAATAAAGTAAACCCTTTTCATTTTCCAATCCGAGTATTTCCTTCCTTTCCGAACATTTCAGAGAGCTTTGGGTCCAAGGACACATTGAACTGTTACCCAAGAAAGAGGGTATCAAACATGACTCTGATAGATTGTCTGCCTTGAATAAAAAAGCATTTACTGACTACCTGACAATAAAGACAGGTTCTGCAATTAAAGCAACCACATCCCTTTGAACTATGCTTTCATTAGTTTTGATGAGTTTATTTTAGAAGCTACACCCATTACACTTGGCTTAATGTGTCTTAGCAAGAGAAAAAGCCTCATCACTTTTTCACGGGTGTTTTATGTAATTTGGATCAATTGCCATTCAAGTGTCTGCACTGGCAGCAATTCCAACAAGGAGCTCCTGTTAGCAACGACCACGCAAACTCCCTTTCCTCTTCAAACAGGGAACTTTCTGGGAAGCTGGGATCATGAAAGAACCAAAATCTGTCTCAGTAGTTCTTGGAAATTACCTTGCCCCTGCACATTTTAGAAGAAATGCAGTGATATGTCTTCAGTGTAATTCAGGGAAAACAGGAAAAAAGAATACAAGGACTCTTATTTTGGAAATAAGAGTTTTCAATGGATTTCCCCTTTTAAATGAAGGTCTGGTGCCTTTAATGGAATCCATAAATTAAAAGGAAGCTGCCATTCCAAGCTTAGCCCCAGCACTGAGGATTGTACAGAGCAATCACATGGGCCAAGCAGGAGAAACACACACTACTGTAATTAGGAACAATAGGTTTTACAGCTTACTGTCTTTTTTCACCAAAGCACCAGTTCATTTGTTCAAGTTTAATAGTTTATTATACCTTTAATTGTAACAGTTATTCCCATACCACTTTAACTTCAGAAAATTATCTCCTATGATGGGTGACTGAAATATTTAGTCACAGAGAAAACACTGGCTGAATGAGATTTGGGAATTTATTGCCGTGTAAATGAGGTCATGAAAGCCTCAAGAGCTCCCTGCAGGATGACTTTATAGTAGAACTGCAATTTTGGAATATACATGCGGGTGATAATTTTGAAGCCACAGAACATTAGACCCAAAATAGTGACATGGGATTGTGATGGAGGAATCTGGTGAATTTACCGGAAGATAAACAGAAATAAACTGCGTGCAGATTGGTGTAATTACTCAAGATACTAAGAGAACATATTTTGGAAAAACATTATGATGGAAATATTTATCTTAACATGAGGATATTTATAAAAGAACGTTTGAACAGCCTTCTTCAGACACCAACTTTTATTACAGTAAAGCTTCAGGGTTGCTTTTCCATCTCTGAAAGCGAGCTGAAGCACAGGTAGTGATCCCACATAAAGCGTGAACTCACAATTATAAAAATGTTCTGCTTTTGCCATTGCTAAAGAGTCACAGGAATTGATTTCTCAGGCTAAGAAATCTCAGCACAAGAAATGCATGCAGCAAGCTACGGAATGGATCTGGATTTTTGGGCTATCCCAAGCAGAGAGCACTCCAGACAGGCTCCTAGTGGTGCTTCACATGGAGAATACTCCTATGACATCCCATTTCCTCCACTGCAGGCAGCGCTGCTTCTGAGACTCCAAGAGCCTGGAGGAAGATTTCCCAAAGCTACAAAGGATTTTCTAGGCAGAGCAGCTGAGCTCCTTTATATGTGAACATGTATTTTTTCCCTTCCATCAATGTGATAAGCCTTGATCCCATGATTATTTACACTTGCAAGGAAAAACACACAAACCTTCACTGTGAAGCTTCCTTGACCTTATGGAATCACTGTCACATCTTTGCTGGTCAAGAAGGGATGGGGCCCCAACTGCATAAAGCCTCTGCAGGGAAAGTTCATCTTATTGCCTCTCAGTAGGCCTCAAATGCCAGCTAAATTTACCTTTCAACCCCACCCAGACATGTCTGTGACAACTTCTGCATCATCCTAATCAAATCACACTCCATGAAGATGGAGGTGATTGACTCTTTCCAAGTCAAATCCAGGCAGTGTTCCTTTTTGCTTAGTGAGCTCCCACTCCTTCCAAAGTGGGTAACATCTCAAAAAAAAAAAAAAAAAAAAAAAAAAAAAAGCAGAGAAGGATATAGAAATAAAGGATAAAAGCAATATGGATAAGGAAGAATTGAGAGGAAAAAAACGGCAGCAGACAACAAGGCACAAATACATATCTCCAAATTCCAAGATGCACCTTCTGACTGGACAGGAGCTCACTCCTGAGCTCCTGGTACTCTGCTCAGTCTCTCTCTCTCGTAAATGCTTCCTGGGGCTCATTTGTGCAAGCACACCAAAGGGGCAGCCCCCACTGCCCTGTGAGAGCAGGCAAACTCAGAGGACGCAGTGCCCTTCCAAAGCAACATAACAACAAATGCTGGGTGACAGGAAGGAGCTAATACAGCCTTGAACTACCTGGACTAGGTCAAGGACTACAAGGAGAAAACTAAGGGAGCTCTAAATGCTATCCTCAGCTCCCCGGTGGAGCAGGCAGAGGCAGACTTCCCTTGGGGTGGGGCAAGGGATTAATTGTAGAAAAGGAATTTGTGGTTTGAGCATTAGGGGGAAAAAACCCTCCAGTGGGGGCACAGGGATTCCAGGGTCATAGAGGAGTATCCAACCCTGGAAATATTCAAAACTCAGCTGGACAGAGCCCAGAACAAGCCAGTCTACATTTGAAATTTGCTCTGCTCTGAGAAAGAGACTGAACTTCATGATCTTCAGAGATCACTTAGATTTTGTGACCTGACTGGGATGCTTTGGACCCCTGATGGAGGGCTGGCCCCAGTGTTTTCTATGTGCTGCGTGCAAGTCGAGGTGGAGGGAACAAACTCCTTTTCTCAGGACAAACAAAATGGTCTTTCCCAAATCACCATCAGGTTTGTACATCTTCCCTCTCCTGTCTCTCTCTCCTCCTCCCCCTCTCTCATGCCCACAGTAAGGAAATGAGTTTGTCTCTCAACATCTAGATGGTTTTTGTGCTCTGGGGGGGATGTAATTCCAACGGATTACTCTAATTCTTTGTCTTTCTCTAGCAGAAAGAAATGTTATTGCAATAAAGACCTATTCATGTGCCCATTAGCCAAGATGCACAAGGTCACTGAATGAAGTAAACCAGTGACTGAGGGACAAAAACTTTGCATTCTGCTGCTGCTGTTTCCTTGCTTGCAAATGAGTCAGCAAAGATGACCAATTATTTTTACGTGAAATCAATGACAATCTCTTAACAGGTAGAAAAAAATTTCACGAAAGAATATGAGACACTAACACAAATAAAGGATAAGAGAGATCCTGAGAACACAACTGATCCAAATCTCAGTTACACAGATTATTTTTTAACTACCAAATTAACTGAAAGCCAGACTCAATGTCTACAATCAGCCAAGAGGGGCCCAGGTCTCACCCTGGTGTTGCTGCAGACTGGCTGCCACATCTTCAGCTGCTGCTGCATGTGCTGGAGCAATTTCCACGGAACCCCAGATCTTTTAATGCCCACCAATGTAGTAGCAATTCTGACAATCCCCAGCTCTTCCAAAAATACAAAGTTGACACTGAAATAAAATGCTTTGTAACTATTTCTTTATCAGGAAAATCCCCAATGATATTCTAAAGGACAAAAATGAGGTAATCTTACTAATTCAGTGGCATGATTCCTTCTCCCTCACGTTCTCACTTCCGGTTAGGGGTTTCCCAAAAAATCTACAAATCCTGTAAGTCCAACAAAAAAACAAAGGACTTTCCAGTCTATAAACCAAATGTGGTTGTGGTCAGTTTATCTCCTTCTAGGCATCTTACTCAGGAAGAGATACATGATATTAAAGACAAAAGCTGAAAATTGAAACTTCAGGGAAGCAAGTTTTTAACACTACTTGTGATTAGCCAGAGCTGCTCACTGTTAAAGGATCAGTGAGGTCAACAGCTTTGCCAGACCTAAAAGGAGGATTAGCCATTCATACAGGCACTAAGAATTTCCATGGTTCTTCTGACATCATTAGCATTTATAAAACATATTAATCCTTGTATTTCGGGTATTACACAGCCGCTCGCTGCCAAGGGTTGAGAAGGAGTTCAATGGCCCTGAACACCAGAGATACTGAACTCATGGCCCAGCTTTTTCTCCTGATTCCAGTACTGGAACAAACCACCTCTCTGCCCTCACTGCAGTTTGTTTCTGTGCGAGTTGTACCCTGATGGGCTGTAGGAGGGCTTGGGAGTGTAAGCAAGTGACACCAACAGCAGTCAAAGGGCAAAAGGCACGTGCAAAGCATCCAAATGATTGTGTGCACTCGGATAGAGGAAGGTGACAATAAATTACCCTTGACAAAGTCATTCTGACTTGTTTTCAAAAAAAGGCAAGTTACAAAAGTGACATGGAAACCTCCTTACCAAGGACACCAGAGGACCAAGGAACAGAGTAAGAGGCTTTTCAGAATAAACCAACAGACACCCCATGGGTGAACTGAATTAACATATTCTTCCATATCCTTGGAATACATTAAAGACATCTAGCAGGTGACAAGAAGGAAATTGAAAATGAAAATTGAGCTGTAACACAAGGAGACAAGCACTTATCACTCATGTAGAACAATAATGTGATGCCTTTTGAGGCAGAAGGAAAAGTAGAAAATACATTTTCCACAATTAGCAGCAAATGCCATCACACTGACATGCATACAGCACAAAAAAAGGTAAATTCCATACTAAGCTGTACAAAAAAGAGAATAAACTGAATAAACCTCATTCTTCTAACATCCAAGACCACTAACAAAATTCCCTAGACCTGCATCTGCCTGACAGTGGGGAGATTTCAGCACAAAGGCTGGTCACATTTACTAAGAGAAAAACAACTGCAAAAAAAAAAAAGAGCCATGGCAAAACAAGGCTTGTTTCTTAAGTCAGAACAGTGACATTAAATCTCCTCATTGAGGAAACACACCACTTCTCAAATAAAATCACCCGAAATGGAATGAGACTGAAATGGCTGGGCCTGGACAGAAAGGTTCACACATCGTTCAGCAGGACATGCAAACATGCCAACCTTGGATCTTACCCCAGTTTTGGTGTAAATGACAATTTTGGGGGGGTTCCAGCTGCTGAAGCCATCAGGGCCAGGAAGCCCTCTGGTCTGTTCTGGGGCTGGGCTGGGGAGGAAATTAAATGAGAAACCCTTACATCACTTAGAGGTGATTCCCAAGTTACAGCTTAAAACATGAAAGAAAAAGTGGCATCCAGCTTGGCAAGAAATAACCAGCAAGAACAAACAAACTAAAAATGAACACCAGCAACATCATCTCCAGACATGCTTTGGAAAGCAAAAGAATTCAAGGCAGGAGTCAGTCTGTCAATCTACGTATCTCATTACTGATGTAAAACATCAGTTTTTGCCAACAAATAATGGCATCTGTTACTAAGGCAGAGAAAACCCAGGAATTCACCATGAAAAATTTCCTTACAGCACGATTATACAGTGTTTGTGGCCTGGCCTGAAGTCCTGCTGAGTCTGCCAGCCCTTCCCTTTGGACAGAGCAGCTCCCTCTGTGCAGATCCCTGCCCTGAGACAGAGGGGAGGGAGAGGAAACTCACTGTTTATGGCCATTTACAAAGTTTATAAAGTACCTGATAAATACTTTTAGCATTGTGCTACAATTCACTTTATATCTGTCACATATCTGCTGTTGAGGCTCTCCCACAATGCTGTTGGCTAAATCCAAGTGGCCAGGGACTCCCCAGGATAGAGGGAAAGGGCAGAAACAGGCAACAGGACAGTGCTGGGCAGGTCAGAAAATGGAGGTAGGAAGAAAATCGATGACTCTGGAATTATATTCCATTACTCCATTTGAACCTAAAATCTGAGCTATGCTCAGATTTAAAATATAAATATATCCTTCTAATAAAACAAATTACAGAATCATGGCCCTACAATCCCAGAGGGTTTGGGTTGGAAGGGATGTTAAAGACCAAAACCTTCCCACCCCCTGCCATGGGCAGGGACACCTCCCACTGTCCCAGGCTGCTCCAAGCCCCAGTGTCCAGCCTGGCCTTGGGCACTGCCAGGGATCCAGGGGCAGCCACAGCTGCTCTGGGCACCCTGTGTCAGGGCCTGCCCACCCTCCCAGGGAACAATTCCTTCCCAATATCCCATCCATCCCTGCCCTCTGGCAGTGGGAAGCCATTCCCTGTGTCCTGTCCCTCCATCCCTTTACTGTAAACAGTTTCTCTCCATCTTTCTTGCAGGGTCCCTTAAGGTATGTGATTATTATTTATACCTGAACACTCAAAAAATACAGAAATCTACTCAAAATAGGTGCAAAACTGAATTTTATCATTGATTCCAAGACCTACAACAATCTCTTACCTGTAAGTTTGCTCACAAAAATATAAATTAAAAATACTGGCATGTATGTTAAACCGACATAAAAAATGTTTCTACCTAAAAACTTAAATATTAAAATAATCTACCTATTATAGGACAGATACTTTATGCAAATAACTGCATGGATTAAATGTTGAATTGAAATAATATTCTGAAGTTACCAAGTGTTTAAAAACAAGTTACATGGAAATTTTCAATGCAGTTCACATATCTTCTCTCCAAATGCAGGCAGTATCAAAGACACAGGAAATCATGCAGTTTTAAAATTACCTACTTCCTAAAGATCTTTCTTCTCCAAGTCAAATAATTAGAGGCTGGCTAATCTTCAGAAACAAGAAATACTTCTCATCTTACATCCCACTGCTTAGTCAGGGTAAAAACTGATAATGTTATGTATTTCTATCCTTCAGTCATTTTTCTCAGAACAAAAGGATTCCATCATTCAATAAGTAGTATCAAAAAGCATATGGGAAGATCTGCAGTGTAACAGAAGATACACAAGAGGCTGTTAGCAATAAAAGAGAGATTCTATCTGGGGAAGTGGCAAAATAGGCAAGTTACGGTGGGCTTCATCCCTTCTGATGTTAGACTAACTCAGTGTGGGGGTCTACATCTGTATCAGTGTTTTGGAGACACTGCATAGTCAGTGGAATAGGGGGTTTGGTTTGGTTTGGTTGGGTTTGGTTTGGTTTGGTTTGGTTGTTTTGCTTTGTTTTAAAAACCAAACAAAACCAACAAAAAATGTATCACTCTTGTAAGCTGTTTCAAACTCTTGTCTGGGATTTTTGCATGAACCCACAGGAACTGCAGAACCTGGCAGCATTATCACTTAAAGTCACTTTTAAACTGTACCTTTACATTGTATTAACAGGAAACTAGAAAAGGCTGGTCTACAGAATGCAGCCCCTGCATCACTCCACATTCTACGCAAGTCAGAATTTATCCTCAGTCACTGAGTCTGCACTAAAACAAAACCTTCCAAAAAGTTTGTTCCACAAATTTCCTTCCGTACAGTTACTGACTTATCTGCAAAATGGAGCAGGCCTTTTATCAATCTGTGATCACTTATAGGTTAATTATGAAGTAACCTAAAACTAAATCCTTTGAATTTCTTTGCATACAAGACACTTTCCTTTTTTGCTCAGCAAAGATTTATGAACTATTGCAAGAAAAATCATTATTATAGTAATTAGGAATCCTCTATGGATTAAGATCTCTGGAACATCCTGTAATCCTTTTGCGAGCTAAACAAGTTTTCATTGTGTTGCATTTGTATTCTGACTTTTAGACAGGACAAGAAACCCTTAATCTCCTTGTGCCCCAGGGATCCATCCTTGTATCCTGGTACTTAGAATGGGCTCAATCTGCCTAAATATTTTAAAATGTATTAGGGAATAAAGTAATCTGATCCTGAATCCAGACTTCCCTGTTATTTGCAGTCAGCACCGGCAGGATAAATCCACACACATCCTCCACCAAAGAACATCCAGGGACAGTGCTCTTGCCTGTCCCCAGACACAATTTCACTGACCTCCTTTAGGGTTCCTTGGATCACCAGTAAGTCCCCTCACAACACACATTTCCCATTCTCTGCTCCAAATGTGCAACTCTTCTTCAGGTCGGTTTTCCCACTGTATGACAAGAGGCAGAGTCTGCTAAGAGAAACTTTGGTGTGGTTCAATAGTTGAAAGCATCTTTTAGAATTTATTATGTGCCATAGATTGTATGGCAATACTTCACACACAGAGACGGTGACAGCTTTATTCACACCAACCAGTATCCAAGCTTATTCCTGGGACAGCTTCCTCCCTGGGACAGCTGGGGGGTTCTTTTCACAAAGTGTTATCTACAGAGTAGACTTAGAATTTAAGGTTAACTTAAATGGTTAACTCAAATTCAGGCATGAGCCATGAGAAGTCACTGTGTAGATGAAGCCAGTACTTAATTCTAGAAGCTTAATAGCACATCCCAACAGAGGCCGAATGCAATCCAGCTCCATGGAAGCCTGCCCAAGGACAGAGCAGCCAGGAACTCGGTGATTCCCTGGATTTCTGCATCTCTTACACTGTGGGAAGGAGCTTTTCATATGCACCCACCCTCTTCAGACTGCTAGGCCTTTTGGTTGGAGGTGTGGTCACATCGCAGCCCCCTGGGAAAGGGTGGGAAGGAGAAAGATCAGCCTGGTTGTCCCAGCAGACCTTACATTAGATGAAGAATAGGAACTCCAGCTTCTAGCAGGAAATGTGATTACAGTATCACACCTAATAATCATCTTCTTATTGGAAAACTCTCAAAAGAAGCAGCTTTTCTAGGATTTCTGAGTCAGGTCATTTCCCAATGTCCCTGTGCATGATACTACAGGAATAAAAACATCTTCTGACCATTTCATTTTGTTCCACTGTCTTTTAAGCATTTAGAGTAGATGCAAACAAAATGACATTTAACTACTTCCTATGAAGGAGACATTTTTGTTCTCAGCTCCCAAAATGCTGGCACCAGTAAGACTGACCAGGAAGTCTGTGCAGCACTGGCCATGTGGCACTATGCTGCATCCTGGATGAACACTACAAAAAGAGTGTCAGTGAAACAGCTTCAAAAAGACCCCTCCTAGGCCCCAGCCCCAGTGTCTGATACACGTGGTGGGTTTTTCTGGCTCTCAGCTGAAACCATATATATGTATCTGGGGACAGAATTTAAGAGCAACAGCAGATCAAAAGAACAGGTTTGAGAAGCTTCCTGGGAAGGCACACAAAAGGGAGAGTAAAACAAACCAAACATCAGCAGCTGGATACCTTTCTTTATGTGGTGTAAATGCACAGCAATCCCCAAACCAACAGGTACCCATGTGGAGAGGGAGGCTTGAGGACCGCAAAGGAAGCTCCTTGAATAATAAGTGCTTAACTGAAACGATAGGAAATGCCAGAGCACATTAAACAATGTTCAGGTGTATAAAGGACAAGAAGAACCTTAATGAAAACAGATTCACACAGATATAAAGCAATTGTACTAGGGAGGTGAATGAGTAGAATATTCAGTGTCTACAAACAAGCCATGGCCACGACAGAAAAGCACTTAACTCTTCCCACCTGAATCACCCCTGCAAACACCGTCGATGAAACACCTGCAACCAAGAGAAAGGACCTGAAACACCTCACCCCCCACCCACCAGGGTTTCTCACACACCTTCCCCCCACACCAGGCTGATTCACCCCAGCAGAACTGTCTCCTAAAAGTGTAATAATGAACCATGATCTCTCAGCCTCCTTTTTAGGTTTCCCAGGGACAAATCTCATTTATTGGTGAGTGACATGTAAATGTAGTAAAATGGTTTTATAAAATACAGAAAATGCACCAAAACAAATGGTTGAGGTGTCTATTACATAAAATGATAGTGTACTGCTTAATAATTAATTTAATAACTATTAGAAATAGTTAATGGTGGCTCAAGTCACATCTATAATTTTTGCTCTTATTCCAGTCAGACACTAACTTTAAGTGTACTACACTTTAAAAAATCCTAACAGCCATTTACATTTTGCCCTGTCGCTAATCAATCCTATTTAACTTAAAAGGCTTTGGAGAATCCTATAATTTGCCTGTGATGGAGTGGTCAGCCATCTGAACAGAATCCATTAACAATCTGATGAAATACAGAAGGCTGCAAGTGTTCCTCAGCCATCACTATGAACTGTGCAGCAAGATGTAAAACAGATCCAGTAGCAGCAACACCCTGGGAGGAACAAGAGCTTAATGAAAATACAAGCTCTGCACTAAGTATTACAATGAATAATCCAGAATTACAAAGTATGACAAACACAGAGTGTAAGAAACATGTTCAGCATCCCCGTCAACCCTCTACTTTGGTGATGTGTGACTTTCGGTATTAAGTAGAACTAATAACTAATACAGTAGTCTTATCACACCGGGATTCCATGAAAATTTTCATTATAAATGGAAATGGCTTCAAAACATAATAACCAAAGAGCAATTAAAGTGACTTGATTAACTTATTTTCCATTTACAACTGCAATTCGTCTCAGAAGCTTAGGGATGTAACACATGTGCTCTTGGAAGTTTTCTTCCTGGAGAAAGTTGTTAGTTAGGCTGTTGCCTCCATCTGTGGTTTTGATGGTGAATTTCTCAACAAGAGTTTTCCAGCTCCCCGGTAATTGTGCTAAAACCCTTTGCTTCCTCTCCTCTCCATCTCTTGCCTCTGCTCCTTGTCTACTCTCGCTTTTCTCTCTTGACACCTCCTGTTTTGTCTCTCAAACAGACTGAGCATCAGGCCAGGACACGGTAACCACAATGTTCTAGGATTAGGGATAAGGCAGAGGATACCCAAGTGTCAGCCAGAAAACACCAATTCAGCCCTGGGTCATGGCCAGGAGGGAAGGCCAGGCTGGACCACGGCACCAGCAGAGTAGCCAAGAGAAATACAACAAAACTTCACAGTGAAATGATCCACCAGTTTCAGTGCTTGGACTGGGGTGAAAGAACAGATACTTCTGATCCTTCTTCACCGTCCAATTTTAATGCTGTCATAGCCACCAGAGTACAATGCAAGAGTTGTGTGCAGTAGAATAGACACATCTCATGTTCCCAGACCAACAGCCAAATTATTGTCCATGTAAATCTCACATGTCTGTCAAAAATATAAGTCCACAAATCAAATATTTGCAGTTACTCTCTTCTCCCTGTGTTTCCTCTATGTACAGGAATTCTCATGAGGCTGTTATGCAGCATCAAGGGTTTTTGTACCAGGTGTACACTCTTCTGTGTGGCACAAACAACAAACTTCCCTGAATTTCTGCAAGGGGTTTAATGCCACCAGATCTATGGAACCCCTGCTGTCAGATTGGATTGGACTCTGTTTCCCTCCTAAATTACACTCTCTGGGTGCCAGGATGGCCAAACCATAGCTAGAGGTACTTCCTTAAAAATCAGGTTCTTTACACTGAGCTCTCTGTAATGGCTGAGGAGGTTCCCTGTTCCATTAACCCCAAATTCAGAGGGACAGTACAGTGGCTGCACCCCAGATGGGCCACTCCATCAACACAGGAACCAGTACAGCAGTGGTCTGACCAGCATGAAACAAGATAATCTAAAGGTTTCCCAATCTCTCAAGACAGACAGACAGATACCGATTTTAAAAAATACCACACAACACAAGGGTTTGAGCCTTATCCACCTGAAAAGCACAAAATGATTTTCAGTCATGTCTTCCAAAACCAACAAAATAGCCATGTTATTTCCACCTTTCCTGAAGAGGTACAATAAGTCCACACAAACATGCAGATACAAATAAAAGAACCCCTCTTTGCTCACCTCAGCATTCAAACTGCCATATCAAAAGGAGGTTGGAACTTGCTGCACTGGCCATAGATCAGAACTTTTCAAATTTTTGGTGAGAACACTGTGAAGTGTTTTCCGTGGCCACTTTTCACAAACCACTCGCTAGCATCATCAAGTTTTCATGAAAATAACAAGAAATTGTTTTCCCCTGAGACGCAGCTTTAAATTGCTTTGTACTGTCTTGATGATGTCCTCTGGAAATGATTGTCTTTAGTGGTTAGAATATAGCAGGGGTGTTCAATATGGGTGCCAAAATGTAGGCAATCAAGTAATCAGCCTTATTTTTCAAAGGGCTATGTACCAACAGCTCATTTTGAAGTTACTTCTGAAAAATGTGGCAATTTCAGGCCATAGCAATGAAAAAAGTCGGTTTACTCCCATGGAAACAAAATAGGTCTTTATTTAACTCCATGTATTTTAACATTGTGACTGAACATTGTTATCTGTGGCTGAACATTGTTATCCCCTGGCAAAAAACCCACTTAAAGCACTATTAAATTTATTTTCCAGAAGTTTTTCTTTTTTAACAAGCACTTTAAAGAGCATGCAGTCATTTTAAAGTGTGTCAACTATGCAATCAGTAGTACTCAACAGTGGGCTTTTTAATTTTAATTTACCTAAAAGGGCAGTTTGCCTCCTCTTTACAGATGACGTATATGTATTTTTCATTTCGCTTGTACCAAAATGACTCTCCAGCTCCTTCATGTCTTTACTTCCACAAGTCCTACTGCACCAGCCTAGTATCAAGCAAGGACCACAGCTGCCTCTTGACCATTTAAAAGCCACAAGATTACAGCAGTGCAGGTAACCTGCAATCACTGTGGCTGGCACATATCTCATCACATGGATCCTCTCAGCTGCACAGGACCTCGGGAAGAGAACGTGCAGGGAGCATTTGAAACAGGCTGATAAATTGTCTGCACAGCCCCACTTCCATTTAATCTCATCTTCTGCTTTTCCAAACAGATTATCAGTGGTTTGACACTGTCCAAATCTACTGACGGGTTTTGTTGAAAGAATGAGGGTTGCAGTACAGTCCAAGAAAATAACAAATATTCAGTTAACCCAAAGTGTCCAAGGCAGAGGATATAAAATATGGATTGGCACTTGAATGCCTTCACAGCTTCCCCTGCCAGTGCACCAGTCATTCTCTGACACTGCAGGACTCCAAGATCTTGTGCCTACACATCCTACTCATAAGACAGAAAGTAGCCCCTTAGTCTCAGAATCCTGCCAGGACAGGTTATGACACAGAATTGTGTAAAACAATATAATCTGGCAATAAAATACTACCCATTAATTTCCTTACAGAGACAGAATTCCATGTACTAAGGTACGACCGGAGGAATAAATCTTCAGAGCTGTTTAAGATAAATTAGTTAAAAGTCTTTAGGTATCTCTGCCAGGTTCCTCAGTCTCATTAATCCATAGGCAATATAAATTTGAAAATAAGCTTCCTCTGATAATTTTTGCAATTGTGTGTGCTGCAAATCATGTGAATCATTCAAAGCTTCACAAGCCACAGTGAGAGACAGAGACATAGAATCCAAAAGCACAACATCTGCTGGTGGCCCAGGTGACTCTGCTTCACCTGCCAGCTTTACACCCGACCCAGCAGGGCTTACCCAGCTGGCTCTGATCCTTCAATTGGCCCCTCATCTCAGGGAGATAAGGCTCCCAAAGGCTGTGTGTTTTCCTAGGCTCTTCCCAAGAACAAAGCGGGACGGCAGACTGCGGATGTTGGGGGAGATGGAAACATTCATCAAGCTTCAGGCCAACACAGATCTTTGGTGAGGAAGAGAGGCCACTGGGAATTACCTTCCTTCTTTAATACCTCCTCTGAAAGGTTCTGCCTGAGCTGCTTCTAAAGAGTTACTCAGAGGATGAGCGAGAAAAGAAAAAGGCATTGACTGGAAAGGCACCAGTGCAAGATCCTCTGTGTGATTTTAAACTGGGAGCTGGGTTATACGGAAAATAAGGCTCCTTTAGAGAAAGTAGGGCTCTGCCAGAGGAATCCCTAAGACAAGCCTGTCCCCAAGCCTGTTAGGACATGCCATGAAATACTGCCATTCTGAAACATGAGGGAATTTTCAAGGAGCCCAGCAGAAACAGACTTTCTGTGGTGGCTAGCCTGGATGTTATTCTCTCTAGCAGCAGAGCCAGCCAAATTAACATTGGTAGCAATGTATTCCTCAGAAGCATTTGGCTCAGAGTATTTTGCTATTTGAAATATATATGCGCTTCACTAAGTTTTTAATGAACATATTTGAGCCAACTCTTGAGAAAAGCTGTATATTTGCCTAGCAACTGCAAGTAAAATTCAGTCCATGTGGTTGATGGAAGTGCTATCCATTTCTGCTCCTTGGTGACTGATGCAGCTCCTGAAGAAACCTATCAGTCAGGCAGACAGAGGGGTCTGGAAAATGGTAGTACCTTCTTTGGTTTCAGCCCAGCCACTGATGTTCAGAATTTATGGCTTGGAGCTCTTTCCTTCGGCTCCAACACTAACATAACCAGAGCAGGCATTTGTTGGCTGTTGCCATAGTGACAGCAGGCAGGGAATGTTCCGACAGCTCAGTGCTTGGCACAACGTCGCCTCTTTAGCTTGCTAACAAATATCTGATTAAACATTCATGTTCCCCCAGACATCCAATCCATATGGATGACTGACTTCGTAAACACTTGACCCAAATCCTGCTTCGTTACGTGGGTGAGGTAAGAGTGAGATGGTGGGGAAGGACCTGTCACAGCACAGCTTTGCTGCTACCAGGCACGGTTCTCATTTGGAAACTAAATGAACAGCAGGCATGGGATCAAGCTCTTCTGTCTGCACGTACTACTCGAGTGACGTGTGTCTTAGAGTCTTCATGATATTCACAGCCAGCCACAAAAGGGTGCTGAAATCACCATGGATCGCAGGGAAAATATCTTTTGGAAAGACTCATAACTTTTTCCTTGACTTTCAATGGGGTCTCTGTCCCTCACTGATCTCCTGCTCCACAAAAGAGATGAAGACCTTTCTCTGCTGGAGCTGCCAGAACAGGTGCTGCTTCTCCACTGTGAACAGCTCAGATAAAGGGATCCTCCTCATCCTCTTCCTGTTTACTCTCACACAAATCCTCCCACTGCCCCTCCAAGGATTACACATCCTTCTCCTGTCCCATCCCTGTGCACTGCTGCAGCGTTCTGTGGGAGAGGGACAAAAGCTTTGGCCGGGGAAGTGGAACGCCAAGTACAAGATGTTGCCCCTCCCTGCCTCCCAGGCTGGAATGAGGATGCACATACACACATTTGTGTGCTGCAAAGTGGGGCTTCAGCTGGGGCACAGCGAGAACTTGTGGCACTGTGGGAAAGGATCAGGGGCAGCAGCACTGAGGGAGCACAAAACACCTTCTGGAGATACTAAAATTGGTGCCTCGTGACTTCAGAGATTGGTGGGGGTGGGTTTTTTGTTCCTTTGTTTTACTTTCAGGATTTCACGTTCATGAGGTATTACCCTGTGCTGGGAGGGGCTGCACAGGCCCCTGCAGAGACACTCCAAGGGCTGAACTGAAACCTTGGTTAAGCCACTGAACACGCTCTCCTGGCATGCAAAAAATGTTCTTTTGGCCCTTTCCACAGTAACAGACAACATACTTGTTACCACCTTATATCCAACCCTAGCACAAAAGAATTTTAAGCCACACACAAGAACAGAAGAATTTGTTTATGGAAAATTTATCCTATGTTCATGCACATTATCCAGGAATAACTCACAGAAGCAAAGATCTATAGGAGATTTCATCTCATTTTCACCTCATCTTGCTTTAAAGACCCCTTCTGTCCTTTCGTGCTAGAAGTCATGCTACCAAGCCTTGGCTGTGACACTGTGATGATATCCAGGGCTGCTAAATCCCAAACCTCTACTCAGCAGCACTCTGGGGGTGTTAGGGTCTATGTGTGACAGCAGAGTGCCAGAACTTTGCTGATAGATTCCTGTGAAACACCAGCTGACAGGACTTTTCCTGCCTGGTGCTGGGCTCTCACAGCCTCAGCAGCAGGAGGAACATCTACAAACGTGGCTCATGTGAATACTCATGCATGAACCAGCATCACAGATCAGAGGCTGGGTTTTTTGTGGTGGTTCTAAAACCAGCATTTATTGAAGTCAACTTCAGTGACTCTTGGTCATCTCCCACAGCCCCTGTGAGGCTTTAGAGCAATCTCACTCTCAGTGGGATACAGTTGTCCATTTTGGCTTGGACCTTGCCAGAGTAGACCCAGAAGTCAGGCAAAGAGAGTCATCCCTGCCTCCAGCCCAAGCACAGCTCCCAGGAATTAATGAACACAAGTCACATCAGCCACAGAATGATTCACAGCAGCAAAGCATATTGAAAAACTGTGCCTGTGTGGCAGCCCTGCACCTAGAGGACTGTAGGGTAGAACTTTAAAATACATGTTGTTTTTGCCTTCAAATGGAATTATTTTTTTCTGGACGGATGTAGGCTCTGAAATGTTTAATCATGAAAATGCCCGGTGCTATCTGTTAAAAGCCTGAACCTTCCCTCTCCCCTCCAGACTGTTTTTGTAAGCACACCAACAGAAGGGCTTTGTCTCCTTGTATATGAAGCCACATAACTCTGCCACTGGAAGAGGTTATAATTGAATTCAGTTAGTACCAATTCATTGAACACTGAATACTTTACAATACCTCATCAAGTAAAGCTTTGTAATTTAAAATAAAAACATGAAGCCAAGCCAGGAGTGGAGCACCTCAGAGACAAGAGTCAAACCATGGTCAAGTTCAGCTACCAGGAGCTACACAAGTCACAGAATTAATATGAACAGCAGCTTTTAGCCATTTGGGGATAGCATAACATGTAGGGATTTTAAAAGCTGAAATTCAGCCACTTCAGTAATTCTAACAGAACACTAAGTCAGATAAAATTATGCTTACCTATCAGTTCTAGACATATTAAAAAAATCCGTATTTTTCTGTTATGTGTGTTTCTGCCTCAGCATTGCTTTAAAGATAGGAAAGCACTGAAAAAAGTGGTTGACTCTAAGCCCACTCTCAATGTATATACACGTCCTGTACATAATTATCCCTGCCAGTTACACACCCAGTTTTTCCCAAGTGTCATTTCTGACGGGTCCTTCAGAAGGTTTCCATACCTGTGCTGGTAGGTGACTCTTTCTTCCCCTTTTCTCCCTGAAGGTCAGGGACTCCATTTGAAGAATTTGTAATGAAAAGATATTTGAAGAATCCACATTTCTTGGTGCTCCAACATGCTGCTCTCCAGCCTCTTGCTGACAGCAGGTATTAAAATCCTGAGCTTCCTCTCATGTCAGGCAATTGAGAGGCAAGGCAGGCTCAACAACCAGAGCAAGGAGACAGAAGCAGTTCTGAAAGCATTAGAAATCCCAGAAAACTCTCAGGAGATTCTGACTATCAATCAATCAAAAAAAAAACCCAAACAAAAACCCAAAAAAAAAACCAGAGAAAAAGAAACCACAAAGTCTTCAGACAGGTCTCAGGATCACTAACACAAACATCTGAAAAATGGTAACAATCTGCTACCCCATCATCCATCAGCAAACATAGGGGACAGAGCCGGGGGGGAAATGAGAGTGAATTCCATGAGACATAATAATTTGGCAAGTGAAATATGACTTAAACTGTGATGAATACCTATGTCTGCTTCTGCCCTCTTCCTTTCCTGTATTTAGTCACCAATCCCTGTGTGAAGCCTTATGCTTGTTTTTCTCCTGAGCCATCCTGAGAATAATCCCAGCAGTGAAATATTTGTTCCATTCCTTCTGCTCAATACCTCTAATACCTGACCTGCTCCCAGAACTAACTGGACATTTCTACCTGGATATATATTAAAACCTCACTTCTTACAAACAAGTTGGGTTTTTTCCAAGGATTAATGCTGATGGAGCATAGAGCAAAACACAAAACGAAGACTCAACTCACACCAGACCAACAGGCACCCAAATATCCCAAGAACACAAAGATGACAAACACCAGCTCTGAGAGGTTCCAGCATTTGACAGGCTGGGAGAGCTGGGGGTGTTCAGTCTGGAGAAGGCTCAGGGAGGCCTTAGAGCCCCCTCCAGGGCTTAAAGGGATCCAAGAGAGCTGGAGAGGGACTTGGAGCAAGGGATGGAGTGCCAGGACACAGGGAATGGCTTCCCAGTGCCAGAGGGCAGGGATGGATGGGATATTGGGAAGGAATTGTTCCCTGGGAGGGTGGGCAGGCCCTGGCACAGGGTGCCCAGAGCAGCTGTGGCTGCCCCTGGATCCCTGGCAGTGTCCAAGGCCAGGCTGGACAGGGCTTGGAGCAGCCTGGGACAGTGGGAGGTGTCCCTGCCCGTGGCAGGAGGTGGCACTGGATGGGCTTTAAGATCCCTTCAAAGCCAAACCATTCCATGACTCTGTGATTTCCTTCCTAGAGCGCAGTTATTTGAGAAACCCCACACAGCCCTTCTGTCAGGGCTGCAGTGGAATCATCACAGGCTGCTCCTCAGAGAACCGACAGGGGAATCAAAAACACATCAGCATGGGAACATCAAGAGTGCCCAACTTAACAGCCAGTTTAAGCCAATATAATGGCCAATGCTGATAAGGAGTGGCTGATAAAGGGTTGTCCCCACTACTGCCTCCTTCCCAGCAGCTCCAAACACACCTTCCTGTCAAAGGAGCTGGCCATTTTCCTACAGATTGCTTTTGTGAACCAAAACAACAAAAAAAGGAACTATGCCAAATATTAACTCAGTCAACTTTCCTAAGCCAGTTAAGTGCCACTGCAAGGGAAAAATACTGGGAAACATGTTTAGGAGGAGCTCTGGGCTGCCTGTTCAGTGGCAGCTGCAGTGGTTCCTGTACCCAAAGGAAGCAACACCGTGGTACTGTGAGATACAGTCTTTCCCAAATGGAGTTATCTGTTCCAGTGCTTTTATCTTCCCTGTTGTTTCACAGGAAACGGCTTATTCCTACCAGTTCAGACCACTTCCAACAGGGAGACCCCAATAATCCTCCCTATGATCAGCCACTTCATACCATCTTCATACACAGCAAGGAGGAAACAAGTCTGAAATACAAAAGCCAATTGCTCACTTCCTCTGGATGCATGGCAATCCTCTTACACAATTTTCAGAAAACATCAGGATCTGCTCCATCTCAAGACTGCAAGAAATGCCATCACGTGAGTTCCTCTTTAGCACACCCAGCTCACAGTGAACACATACAGTGATATCCCTGGGATCTGCAGGGAAAACAGAAACCCCTCATCCTTGGACATACCCCCACCTCCCGGGTTTCACAGACAGCTTTGACTGCAAGTAGGGACCACCTGCTAGGTCCTCTACCTGGAAGTCATTCCTCTAGATCTCAAGAAGATGTAGGTCATCTGATAAATCCACTTTCATTGGGCTGCCAAGCCAGGAAGCAGCTCAAAGGTCTGGTCTCTTCTCACCATCTTCTCCCAGATGCTGCAGAAAACCCAGAGTACCAAATGCCAATTTTTCATTCCTGAACTATTTCACAGTTTCTGTCGACATATGTAATGACTCTCTCAGCACAGCTTCTGTGAAGAGTTAACCTGGACAGATTGAGAACTTCAGCAAGCAGAGCTTCTGGACAAGAGGAGGAGAGTCTTAGGAACAGAATGCAAACAACTTTAAAAATGGGTGTGTGTGCACAGGTGTTTCTGTGTGTGTGTGTGCACATCCTGAGCAAGATGGGGAAAGATGTCAACAGCTTCTCCCAAAGCCACCCAAACCCCCCTTGAGGCTCCTGTAGCTCAGAGTTTATTTCTGACATAAAATACAAAGGTTCAGACCTTCCAACCAGATGGCTGACACCATCTGAAATGCCGTAGCTGTTCTGTTTATTTGGATAAATTTTAAAATTCTGTCTCCTCTGTCAGTCATCATAAGAGGTATTTGTGAAGGAATTAAACAATAGAACAAACTCATATTGGTTAACTTTTTTCTGTGTTTGCAGTGAAGATCAAGTGTTTAAAGTGCCTTCTGAGTAGTGGGGTTACACAGATGAGTCCTTCATCCTTCCCTTCCCAAACAGGGCACCTCAGCATCACAGCCTTTCTTCCCACTGTGCACCCTAAACTTGGTCTCCAGCTTTATAGTCTGTGTCTTCTCCTACTCTTTGCCTCCCTAGCCTGGGATCCTCTCCCTGGATCCTCTGAGCTCTCACTCTCCTGGCTCCCTGCTCCTTCCCCTCCGCACCAAGACGTGAACAGGAAACTGCTAATACTCACCATGGAAGGCACTGGTTGGCAGCAGGATAGAGACATCACCTTCCCAGAGAGGGGTCTGAAATCGGAACAGAGCTGGACATATGCAAAATTGAAGCTTAGTCATGATCACTCAGTAATTGGCACCTAAACCTATGAAAATGTATCGTGAGCACTGATACAGCTCCAAGCACAATCCACTTCCACTGCCAAAGAGGACTTTTGGAAACATCTATAATACATCTATCTATATTATCCATCTATAAATTCATCATGAATTTATCTATCTATAAATTCATCATTATTATTACTAATGAATATAAATTGCCTTTTAGACCCTCAAAGTAGCTCAGTAAAAATAAATTAAACATTAGCATATTTCTTACAATTAGATTCTCATCACATTGCTAATCATAGTCATTCCAGTGAATAGGGTTATTTGAATAATCTTAGTTGCATTTTTGTATTGAAAGAGACACACGACAAAAGAGATTTTCTGTTGAGAGAGAACTGGGAAAGCCATACAAAATGTATAATTAAGTATTTCGCAACTGCTCAGTATAAACAAAAGTAAAAATAAAATGATGGGTTCTTACTTGGAAGTGTTGTCAAAATATGACGGCATTTTAATTAAAGACCAAAATCTATCTATGTGAAGAGACAGTTGAAGGAAACAGTGGTATAAAATACTAGGACTAAAAGAAATAGAAGTAAATATATATATTTGCAGTAAATTTTTGACTATAACATTATATAAGGTTTTAAAATAATTCAGCAATCTCATAAATGTGCAGCTGCAAGAACTAGTCCAATATTCTCAACTAATTTTTTTCTCCCACAAAGGCATTCTGTCTGGTCATTTCATATCCTATTCATAGGAGAAACCCATCTTCTGGCTTTACAAAAACAAGTTCTTTGCTGTGCCTCAGCCTCACTGAGCAGGGGACACAGAAAAAGTCTGCACAGAACATGTAATGGACACATCCATGCCCAGCAGGCAGCACCTGCACACTCAATGCACAGCAGCACTGAATTTGTGCTGTTCAAATCACTCCAGTGTTGAATTTGTGCCGTTCAAATCATTCCAGTGCCTGTGGATGGCCCAGCATGCTTGACTGGGAAAGAGCAAAATCCAATGGCACGAATAAAGGCAGGCAACAAAACATACTGGAAGCATAACTTACATGTGCATAAATCAATAGTTCAAACTTTGATCCGGTGGGGGAAAATCCACTTTGTGAATCACTACAAAAGGAAAAATGTTAACAGTGAACTTGGGCTGACCTAAATTAACGCAGTACCCTTTGTAACAGCTTAGGTATAGTCCGATATATTTTAAAAAGAAAATCTCCCTTCCTGTGTGATTCAGCAGCAGCAGCAGCAGATGCCAGAAAAAAGGACTTCAGGTGGGAAGTGCCAGGTCCTGCCATTGGTAAGGTCTGTTTGGTGTTGGCACTGGCCACTGTTCTGGCAGCAACGCTGCTCACTCAGCTTTGGTGAAACCCCCTCACTGGTGTAGCTCGTGCTGACCACTTCCACTGCTCTTCAAAACGTCAAATGCCAATAAACAATGAACTATTCTCCAACTACATGGGCAAATAGGGGTAAGAGAGAGGTAACATCACCAGTCACCAGTCAAGTTGATTCATTGGTCCAACTTTATTGACGGACAAATCAACGCTTTCCAATCTTGCACCAAAATTCCCTTTGCTTCCCACAGGGCAGCCTGTTCCAAGACACACAATGTGTGTCCTAAGCCACCTTAGTCAGGAAAGCCATGTCAAACAGGGCCCTACTTCTGTTCTTAGTTTTGCCAAAGGCTTTGATGCTGGAATATAGAACATATTCCTAAACCCATGGATGGCTCCAAGCTAGGATGGGCTGTGAACACCCTGGGGTACAAGAACAGAATTCAAAATCAGAGATGAGGGAAGCACTCTGAAATCAAAGACACTAAATCCAATGTGAAACAAAGCAAAGCAACCAAACCCTCAACTTTCTCATTATAAAAACCTATTTGGGGATGCCCAAATAAACTAAGGACTAGATGGTGAATCTCAAAACATGATACAGTAATTATACCACTAAGCAAATGAATGCAAGGTGATGTTGATAAAAGACAATGCTCAGGCTGTGATGCACTCACTGAAAAGCTGGATTCTCTTTCCCTTGCTCTACTAGGGCTTCAAAAAGCCATTTTGGAGCACTACACTGCCATAAAATTATAAACCAACTGGTCCAAAGGAACCATCTAGAATAACAAAATTACTAGGAAGCATGATTCATGACCAAAAAAAGCATAATAAACGAAGATTAAATATGACTACAGCCTTCTTCAAATGTTTAGAAGATTACAAGGATGCTGGCAAGCAGTCCTCTGTGATGACTCTGCTAAGGACAGAGGAAAAGTCTCAAAGTACTTAAATACAAGCAAAGAAAACCTTGTTAAACCCAAATGGTGACTCTCTCAATCCAGAAAGGTGGTGAGACTTCCTTTGCTGCAGGAGTCTAAAAACAGATTTGACAAACACCTTTATTAGGAAGAAATTCTTGACTGTGACAGTGGGGAGGCCCTGGCACAGCGTGCCCAAAGAAGCTGTGGCTGCCCTTGGATCCCTGGAAGTGTCCAAGGCCAGGCTGGACGGGGCTCAGAACAACCTGGTCTAGGATTCCAGGATAAACAGAAAAAACCTCGGACACAGTTTCTTAGCCACCAGTTCACAGGCTGCTGGCATTGACACAGACTTTGAAGGAGTAATCCAGAGAGCTGAGTCCTCAAGTAATAAATTCACTACAAAGGAATGCCCTTCTGTATCAAGAAAGTGGCTGGTAGCTGGAAGCAGAAGGACACCTGGAAACCCATGGGGTAGCTCATTTCCTGGGGTTGTACTTCTTTTTATAAACAAAAAAAAAGAGCAGATCTAAATTAAGAAGCTCAGAGATTTTTGGGCCACTGAACACTCCTGATTCTTAAGACACCCAGGAGAATTTTCCTTTTTACAGCTATTAAACAACTGCGTATGAGGATTGTGTTAAGGAAGCAGAGACCTTTGTAAGGTTTTAACATAAGAGGGGATTAAAGTCCCTGCTTCTGCTCTGAATAACACAAGGCTTAAATATTTAGAACATGTTTCTTCTCAAGCCATTTCTACTCACCACTTTTCTCCCTCCCCTTCAGTATTTTTAGAAAACCTAAGTCTCAGAAAGAAAAATCTTGTTCGCCTTCTGTGCCAGTGTAGATGCAGGGATTAATATCATACTTTCTAGAGGGAAACGGTTGAGAGAGACAGATGGCCCATTCTGCCAGAACTGCAAACAAAAGCTCAACTCTTCTACCTGAGGAATTTTCAGCGTCTAAAAGTTAAACCACTTAAGCTACAAGATTTTGAAAAGTGAGTGTGAACTAGGAAATTTTTATAATGTTAAATTTCACTTAAAGTGAACACATCATTTATGATCATGTAATCCAAGCATAAAATGGGAGAATGAGGATCAAGCTGAGGAAAAATCTTGTCTGACTCAAAAATGGGCAAACAGATACAGATTTATCAAGGGGGTAGGATGACAGCCAGGTGATTTGACCTCTCAGTGTGTGTAATCATAGAATAACAGATGTGTTTGGGTTGAAAGGGACCTTAAAGCCCATCCAGCGCCACCCCTGCCATGGGCAAGGACACCTTCCACTGTCCCAGGCTGCTCCAAGCCCTGTCCAGCCTGGCCTTGGACACTGCCAGGGATCCAGGGGCAGCCACAGCTGCTCTGGTCACCCTGTGCCAGGGCCTGCCCACCGTCACAGAGAGCAATTTCTTCCCCAGTATCCCATCTAACTCTGGCAGTGGGAAGCCATTCCCCCTTGTCCTGGCACATCAGACCCTTCCAAACAGTTTCTCTCCATGTTTCCTGTCAGCTCCTTCAGGCACTGCAAGGCCACAGTGAGGTCACCCCAGAGCTTCTCCTCTCCAGGCTGAACAATCCCAGCTCTCCCAGCCTTTCCTCCCAGCAGAGCTGCTCCATCCCTCTGATCATCCTGGTGCCTCCTCTGGGCTCTCTCCAGCAGCTCCACATCCTCCCTGTGCTGGGCCCCAGGGCTGGGGCAGCTCTGCAGGTGGGGGCTCACCTGAGCACAGGGGCACAGGGGCACAGGGGCAGAATCCCGCCCCCCCCCCACACACACTGGGGGATCAGCCCAGCACAGGGGGTTTCTCTACTGTTTTCAATCTATACCCACAAAATAATTCTTTTCAACTCGTTGACACTCTTCACACAGCAGCATTAGAGCTGAGTTTCTTACCCCACTGCATCTCCTCTGTTTTGGACCTTCTCTCCTCAATGCCCAAGCCAAGTGCCAGAATTTCTCTTTTCAAGTGCTTCCTCTAAATATGTGTGGAGGGTTTGGGTTTTTTTTTTTGAAACCTGAGAGATTCAGAGGGGACAGAATGAGAAAAAGGCCTCGATTACACCATATAAGCAGGAAATCACCTCCATTCTTATGATAAATGGGAGAGGATCAGTCCACACTGTCGGCGTCAGAGGACACCTAACCAGCCATGCAGGGCTTGCACCTCCCTCTGTCTCACTGTTCACCGCTCAGAGGCATAACCAGCTTTTCTTGCTGCTGACTGATCTGGTGTCACCAATTCAAATGGGTGTTTCACTGCTGCAAAGGGAGTGTGAATGCAACATGAAATCAGAAGAGTCAGTGCTTAACTCAACACTTACTTTGTGCCAGTGTAAGTGGCCAACTTGACAGGAAGAAAGCGAAAGAAAATGCAGTCCTCTTACAGTCTCCCAAGTTCTCTTATTATCCAAAAGGCAAAGAGGGAAATCTAGCAGTGGTTTTACACTGACACAGGGTTTGGCAGCCTGCAATTTGCAGTGACTTCCACCTCTCCCAATGGCACAGCCTCTTTCTGTGAGAGGACGCTTCACAGTTCCCTTTGTTTCCTAGCAGGAAAGGCAGACTTAGTGGCATGGGCACTGCAACATCTGCTCCCTAACACCATCAGATCCCTTCAGAGAGGAGCCATTCACATGAGTTCTTGGCTTTGCCTTTGCCACTATCCTGTCTGGAAGGTGACAAATATCAAAGAATTTTCTTCATTGCCATTTAGATCCCTTAACTACCGATGGCAAATGTAACGGGGTTTTTCGGTTGGTTTTCTGTGTGATACAGCTCCATCTACAGTGAAATGCAGCTGAGACTCAACTAAAAATCACCAAGCAGGATGGTACATCCCAGCAGAAGGCTGCTCTCACAAAACAGAACATATTTATCAATTGTCGCAATACTGTCACATAAAATACCAGTAAGCATCTGGATTTGTTTAACTTTTGACTATTTATTAAATACATTAAAGTACAACACAGAAAAAGCTTCTGTTGTATGAGAGGAATTTGCATTTTGCTAACAAAACCAGCTTTTCAGACCTGTAGTCTGAAACAAAAACAAAAACCAAATCCACAACTCCGGCAATAATATGTAAGTGCTGAAATTTCTTCATCATACCAATCCTGGAAAAAGTGTCTTTTGATGATAGCTCAGCAGAGCTAAAACTTTATTTTCAAAACGTTAAATCATACAGGTGATAGACTGGCAAGGAAGGAAAAAAATCACAAGAAGGAAAATTATAGATTGTTTAGTGTAGCGGAATTGCAAACAATAGATTTTCCTTCTTCAAAATCTCATCGTCTTCCTTCTCATTTTAATGAGATAATAATAAGCATATGAAATATGAATTCAGATAAATGGAGAGTAGAGACCAACAACTAAAACAAAATCAGAAGTTTGCTAAAATACCCTATTATCTTAATTAACTTTCGTTTTAGTTCCTAATTTTGAATATCTGGAAAATAGCTTTCAACAGTGAGTGACAAGTATTGTAACAACATACAATAATAAACAATAACAGACAATCTGATTCTCTTCTTCCTAAAATGACTAGAAAAGGTTAAATCCAGTTAAAAAATGGTTATATAATAATTCCATAGCAAAATGATCAATGAAAATAACTGAGTACACACAGCAGTAAGAGCACAGAACTATAATATAACTTGATTATATAATATAGATATAATTATATATATATTATATATATATAAATAATATACCTTAACAAACCAAACCAGATTGACTAAGAGCACTAAAGCTGAACTGGTTTGTCATTTACGGCTCTGGCACAGAGGGAAGAACTGAAATACAGGAATTTTCTTTCCGCTCACATCCACCTTTGTCAAAGGGCTGGAGAATTTGATTATTCTCTAGGAAAGCAGCTCTTGGAGATCGACTGCTGCATGGCACAATCTCCCTGGTCACATCTCATTCTGGACAATATTACCCCATGGCCTTTTCCCTTCCCAGCACAGCTCAGCAGTTCTCCCTCTCCAGACGCATCCACAGTGAGGGATAAGGGAGGACAATTCCCTGGCCTCCCTGCACCCTGATCTCCATCCAAAGATGTGAGCAGGTAACAACCCCTACTCTCGGGTTGCTTGGCTCACGCTGTGCAGATGGGGAAGGTCGGGAGGGACACAGAGAAAATAAGAGCCTCCAAAATGCTGTAGCTGGAAAACTGCAGCCAAAAAAACCCTTCTTTTGCCCACTTATGATTCCCTCTCAGAGAAGTTCCTGTGCCCTTCATATGTGGCTTTGCTTTTTAGCAGAGGCTTAAAGCCACCCCATGAAGCAACATAAAATTCCTGCAAATCTCCTTCAGGTTTTATAACCGTTCTGGAAAATGCAATTTGATATTTGTAATTACACATACCAGACATAGCAAGAATAATGGTAGATCCTCTTTCACTTAAGTTAATAGAGCTGGCGATATCATCAGTCATTAAGCAAGTCTGGCTTCAGCATTACTGTGCTCAGATAGAAAGGGAATTACACTGTCTCTAACTCATGACCTGTAAAAATGCTGCTTGTTTAAAATCTACCGAATGTATTAATATGAATTTACAGTAGACCTGGATGACCCCTGAGTATCCTTTGATTAAAAAAATCATCCTGAAAAATTAGAGGAAAAAAATCCTTTCTCATTTTTAACACTTCATATTAAACAACAGGGGACTCTCTGATTTTGAGAATTGCTGGAGAGTTGGAAGATAAAACAATGAGCCAGTGGTAAAGCTCTTTGCCTGGGACTTCCAGCCATGTTAGAGACTGTGTTCCATCCCACTTATGTGGGAATACTGGGATCCCTGTGTCTCTGTTACAGCTCTGACAGGAAACCAGCTCTCCCTTAGGGGAAAATGCTGAGGGTGAATATCCTGAAGCTTCTAAAAATCACATACATGATTTTTAGACATTAATTGAAGATATCAGTCTGCACAAGGTGAGAGTTTGCACGGGCAAGCTGGTTTTAGGTCACAGCATCTGTAACTTACAGGCAATCCCAAGGGTGCAGGACTACAGCAGCCTGTCCTGGGAGCGTAAATCAGGCTGAAGTGGCTCAGGAAAAGACAAATCAAGCAGCTGCCAGACACCTGCTGCCAAAGCCCAGAGAATACAGCCTTGTCTCAACGTGCTCGGGAACACAGATGAATTAAAGGCGTGCCCTCCGACTGTGTCCCATCACCTACTGCAGATCCCTCATCTCTCTGAGGAACTGCTGCAGGTTACAGGCAATACTGCTGCATTCTGTTCACTCCCACGCAAACATAGGAGAGCAAAAGGATCTGAAGCACTACACATTTGTGACGCTCTCCAAGTACAATTTAGCTTTACTTGGCTCATGGAACACACATTTTTATTGAAGGGAAAAATTAAGGGGAAAAATAAACATAGTCCTCTAGACTACAGAGGAAAAAAGACCTGTAGGAAAAGGAACCGGAGGCAAAAAAAGCTTCTGAAATTCTTGTAGCTTCAGTCTGGGCCAGATAACTTCCTCCGCCTTCAAAATTCAAATTACTTTGAAAAAGGTTAATTGTGATTCTTTCCAAACTCTCTGGGGTTTTGCTGTTGACGTCAACTGCAAGCTCCCAAGTCCTCCTCCACAGGCAATTACAAATTGCAATAATGTCTGCTCAGTCTTAGATCAGACATTATCTATATTTTCATCTTTTTAATTGTACTTTCCAATAAGGTCGGTTTCATTTCTAGTTCGAATACTGTATTCCTTAGATCTAGACTACAACACAGGTTCAGAGCTGCCCCCCCAGTCAGCTGAAAACTATTAAAAGATAAGAAAAACTAACTCAAGAAAGAAAAATAAACCAACTCCCAATATTTTTGTTAAAGCTATTACATTTTAAGGCAGAATCAAATGCTGTTTGCACACTTCTCAATCATTCTCCCACACTCACACAAGAATTTTCAGAGAATGTTTGTTTCTGCCATGCTTTATTTGGAGATTTCCACACATTGCTCTGCTCCTAATCCCAGGAGCTGCTGTGGAATTACCTCGAGCCCCTTCACAGGGAGGCTCTTGCACGAGAATAAACCATGACTCTCTAGACAGCCTATCACGAAATCTGGCTTAAGCCAGTCTGTCCCTTACAGGGTACCCCAGACCCAAAGCTGCAGCTGAAGATCACCTTTAACCTTCCAGCAAAAGATACGTAACACCCATTAGGAGATTATTCCGTGAGTTTTTCCTCTGTACTTATTATATGAATTTTAAAATACTTAACACAGAATATACTTTGCAATTCATTTTCTTCTTTCTCTGTGCTTTTTTAAATCCTTTGACTGTACTTATTGAAAACATCTCTTTGTAAGCCACCCCTTTGAGAAATATTCATGCTCCCATGTGTCTTAAACAGGACTTTCATTGCCCTTGTCATTTAGAAAATCACTTTCTTTCTGTGTTAAAAAAAAAAATCAGACTTTTAAAAGAAGAAATGATCTTATGACAAGGTCAGAATATCTTGAATTCCATAAAGGAATGAATAAGGAAGTCTATATAATTTATTTTAATAGGAAGCTTGAAAGAGGCTGAAATATTCATTTGTATTAAATAGAAAATATAAAACCAGCTATACCCTAGAATTAACATCTTGGGAAGAAAAGCAGCAAGTCTGCCTCTCAATTTCCCTCATTCCCCCATCTGACATTCTAAATTCCTGGCAGATGTCACCTTTATGGAGTCCCCAGCCTTCACAAACACTGAGTCCTGCACTGGCAGCCCTGTGACAAAATCTTCCCCACGCAGCCACTCTGAGCTCGCCTCCAGGTCCACTGGAAGCACTCGGAATAGCTCAAGGGTGAAGCCAGAAAAATTGGCCCAAGGCAGTTCAATTATCCAGCTTTCTGCTGCAGCCTTTGAATGCAGGCTCTGTAACACCACGGGGAGGCTGTAGGGCTCCCTGTCCTTCATCTGCACTGAAGGAAAAAGCTGGAATAAGCTGACCCTGCAAAACGGTTCTGCTGGACCCCAGCACCCAGGATGGGAACAACCTTAACTCACACGCAGAGCTCTGGCCCCTCGCAGCCAAGGGATAAGGATTGGGACAGAAAACTGCAGGAAGACGGATTACGTGGCAGCCTCAAGGCAGGACCATCTGACAGGAACTTCTGACATAGTTTCTCCCAAAAGAACAGCTCACTTGGGACACTGTGACCTCTTGCAAGAAGGATTTCTGTCACCTCAGCTGCTGCCCACAGAGACTTCCTGCCTCAGGGGGCGTCTGGAGGATTCCACTCCGCAGAAGCCAGAGGAAGATCAGGCTCAGCTCACAGTAAATCTCAACAGACAGAAGAAGTTCATGTGATTTGTTAAAGTTCCTGGCGTGCGGTTTCCAGACTCTGTATTTTCTTACTGTTTAATTAAAAATACTAGTGAACTTCAAAAAATTAAAAGAGCTAGCTTCTAGACATGCCCTCAGANATAGTTTCTCCCAAAAGAACAGCTCACTTGGGACACTGTGACCTCTTGCAAGAAGGATTTCTGTCACCTCAGCTGCTGCCCACAGAGACTTCCTGCCTCAGGGGGCGTCTGGAGGGTTCCACTCCACAGAAGCCAGAGGAAGATCAGGCTCAGCTCACAGTAAATCTCAACAGACAGAAGAAGTTCATGTGATTTGTTAAAGTTCCTGGCGTGCGGTTTCCAGACTCTGTATTTTCTTACTGTTTAATTAAAAATACTAGTGAACTTCAAAAAATTAAAAGAGCTAGCTTCTAGACATGCCCTCAGAGTATGCAGAACCCTGTAGCATTTTCTTCCAGTTGTAAATTCTTCGATTCCTGGAAATAAGAGCAGTAGTTGACGGGCCCTAAACAGGATGCAGGCAGCAGTCCCATCCCAGAGTCAATCAGCCAGGGTCTGTCTTTCGGAACACAGAAACATTAAATACAAGCCCTCAGCCTCGCACTACCCACAAAGCCCAGGTACAGCCGTAGCATGCAGGAATTTTAAGTGATTAACCATTCATCCTTTATGATCACCATTTTTCTGCCTGTTGTTTTAACAGTTTCTGTACAATAATGTACAAATTGTGTGACTTAGGGACTTTGGGCAAGTTACACTCAGGTAAGTACATGAATTTACATACTTAGTAATGTAGCCCTCATACAAATCAGCCATTTAATTTCTGTATGTGCCTGCATGACTAAACAGGAATAAAACAATTTCTGTTCACAGCAAGACTGGAGCAGAAAGTAGTTTCCCAAATTTCCTCAGCATCCTGTGGCGTGCATGGCCACCATTTCACACCTGTGGAGTGCTATTACAGCTAAAAAATTCGACACATATGTAATTGGTATTTATTATTTCATATCTGCTTCATACCACCTAATTGAACAGATATTATCATCTAATCCCATTTGATTTAAAATGATAATTTTTTTTGGCCTTTTCCTTACTCCTAAATACCTTCTGAAGTACTATAGGAATATTTTCCTTTCCAATTTGTTCTGTGGCTCTCAAAATGCAGGACAATCCTTTTCCCGTATTGCCACCTCCTCCGTGCAAAGAATTTCCATTACCATGACTGTACGTGACTAGTATGTTTATGTTATGTATAATTAATTATATCTCTCACGTAGAGACAGCTAAGAGAAGCACACTGGTAGCAGCACTGAAGCACTGAAGTAGGACTATGATAGGGCCTCCTTTCATGGAACTGTGGGGAGAAGAGAATGGCAGCCAGGAAAATGGCACTGGTTAGGAGGGGGAAAGGGAATATTAAGTCGATATTGCATCATGTTCTGCATCTGTACATAACTAACAGCAGTTCCTGTCCTGTCTGTATTTCAAGCCTTCTTTAGCAATCAGTAAAATGTCAGTTTTCATTCTCCTCCACACAGACACAAGGAGCCTAATTTTCAGGGAGAGGTTAGCAATAAATAATTTAAAACTTTGTCAAGAATGGATGGGGTTTGACTGCATGTGTAGTCAGTTTGACAGCTTGAGAGGCAGGAACAAAGCACTGGCAAGGGTGAGAAATCCTGTGGCTGCTGCAAGGAATCAGAGAACCTGCAAAAGCAGCCTATAATGATCTAAAATCAGAGGTACATGAAACAGCCTCAGATCAGCCCATCAAATCCATTTATGCGGCACTCAACTCCGAGACAAGGCTCGGCTTGCCGGGCTGACGTGGCAGGGCCATGAGGCTCAGGATGCAGGCTGGAATCTCGGGAGCAGCCACAGGGTAACACTCCCTGCCAGCGTGCCTTTTGTGTTCCACGGGAAAAAATAAATGCTCAGTTGAGTACCTGCTCCCCCCAGTAACTGCAATACAGGTTCTCTCTCAGCATCTGACATCAAGCACATCAATCCCTGGCAATCCTGGCACAATTTGGACCCTCTCTGAAAGGTATTTGTCCTGGGCTGCTTGAAGCTGGGCTCAGCAGTGGAACCATCTCAGATATCAATCCCCCCCTTATATCAAATTCCAAACTACAGCCATACTTGATTGAAATGCCAGGGATTTAGTCTCTACTATCTCTCAAGGCTTTTCATGCAGTTGTCTTGAGAGCTGGTTCTTTCTGCCAAGTGATTCATGTTTTGTATTGGAAGCGATTTAATTCCTTCCTAATAATCTATGGTTTATATATACAGGGCACCCGTGACTGGCATTTCTAGGGTCCCAGGCAGCCTGTCTTTAAAGAGAGATTCCAGTACTCAAAATCAGCTTCTTACTGGAAAAGTAGAGGAAGACTAATCATGTCATCTACTTCTATATTCTAATCAGTTTAAAAAGTGTGATTTTATTGGAAGGCTTCAGCATCTTCTTTATTTAGAAGGACAATGAGAATGGTTGCATTCTTATTTAAGATTAGAAATATCCTGCTAAGTTTTTCACATCTCTGCATCCTAAACTATGCTCCTGTGAGACCAGGATTTTAAGTTATTTTACACACAATCACACCCACCATTTTTTTTCTTTTTAAATACCAAATCATTTTCAAATTTATATTTCCTAAAGCAGAAGTTTTCTGTCTTTTCACACAGTCTCTGGACATTATTTTCCCTCCTCCTCCATCTTCTAATTCTGTTTCAATCAATTTTAAACTCAATTGCAAGATGCTTTTGTGGCTTATAAAACCACATGTGCAGAACCTGAATCTTTAGAAGTCTGCAAAACAACAACAGCTAAGACAGTAAAACCGGTCACTCGGTAGGAAGTTAAGCACAGGCTTGTTTTCATTACAACCAAACTTAATCAGAGGCAATAACTTTCCACTATTACCACCAAATTAAAGATGGGCAATTGACATTTATAAACCACTGCTTATTTTAAAAGTTAATTGAGAAGAACTTTAATGAGGTGAAAGAGAATTGTCTTGTGCTTTCCAAGCCAGTCAGCCTCAAAGCACCAAAACACTGCAATGGTGCTGTTTATTATTAGTTATTATGGCCACAGCAGCTTCCCTCTTTCCCCACCGCTCTGTACAAAACCCCAGTAAGCTGGTAAGCCCTGGCAACACAGAAAAGGCCTGTCTGGATAATGCAACAACTCCTAATTGTTTCTAGTCTAGCACAGCTCGAAGATTTTGGAACAGTATTTAGAGGACAACCTCTACAGCTTCACCCAAGAGGAGAAATTCTAAGGCAAGTATCTGTGTATCACTGCATCAGTGTATATTATAATGTGTATTTACATATTAGATCTAATTTGATGCTGGCAGTGGCTCAGCAGACCACTGTTATTCCTGACATGATTTAAACTAGAATCACTCAAAGATCCTGAAAAAAATGAAAGCACTCAAGTAAGGATAAGGGAAGAGAGCCACTCGGGACAGGAGTAAGTCATGATGCAAATACAGGGACAAGAACAACTGGGCAGGCAGCAATTCTGTAGAAGATAATCTAATCCATCATAAACTGAATCTAACTCAGCCTGCTGAAGCACGGGGAGGGTCTGTGTGAGTGACTCACACTGTCCAGTCTGATGTTGCAGGAGGATGCTCAAACACTGTCACGGTGTCTCAGCTGGGAGAATGCAATTACCATCAAAGGGACTGTGCCTTCCCAGACTGCCTCAGCAGCCCCTGATTACTTAAGACCTGCTGCTGTTTCAGGGTAAAGACAGAGGGGAAAAGAAAAGTAGCAATATTAAGCTCACCTATTTGCTTTTGGCCCATTTCAGTTCAAGTCATTCACAAGGTGAGAGGTGATCAAGCAATTTCCTAAAGGCTTCTTGATTCCAACTGCTCATCTGTGTTTGAAGACGGCTCCACTGCAGAGTCAAACATGAAACCTGGGATCAGGATTTGGAATTCACCAGTTTGACTTTGCCTTTAAGTGGTGTAATAGTTTTCATATGGGCTGGAACTGCTCAGAAACAGGTTAGAGTTTAGTAACCTCTGCTTGGGAAGATTTCAAACATGGCCTGTCCCCCCTTCAAACCTGTTTGACATCAGGGATGGCAATTCACTGCAATCCAGCTGCTGGGCCAGCCCACACACACTCAAGTGTATCTCAGTATGAGCTACAATGGGTTGGAAGTTGTATTGAATGTATTTCTGGACTTACTGCCTTTTTCAAACTGTGCTCCTTTTTTTGATACGTGTCTAGGTGCTATCACTGGTCCTAAAAAGGATAAAAACATAGAAACAGTACTTTGAGATCTATTGTAAACTTTGGCAGAAAGTTTCTGAACTGAACATTACATTCTTGTCCCTAGAGCAATTTCATCCTAACCAATTATGAAGAAGTAAAAATTTGTATGATTCCATGATTTAGGATGGGGGTTCTGTGCATTAGTGATAAAAGACCTCTCTGGGCGAGTTTCACTATTAAGATTAGCAGTTCCTAGATGACCGCACACAAGTTCCCAGGTACTAAATTATGACACCAGTGCTTTTACAGTTAGGATTACAACAGATGCCTTATTCCCATTTTGATTCACTGTGATGCATGTAAGAAGTCAGTAGTGTTCCAGCACCTGGGATCCACACACAGCCCACAGCAAACTCTGAAAACCTTGTACTCTGCACAGCTGAACATCCAGGCTTTGGCTCTGCAAATTGCTCAGACTTCAATTTGGGATTGCCAAGAGGCCTCAAATGACTCCCTATTTATGTGGGTATGGTTAATTAGCACTAATAACTTCACTGAACGATTAAACAGAGACATTAAAATGAATATTTACATTTACTGTTAGAATTTCCAGGTTTGTCCTCTCAAAAACTGCATTTACAGTACATAACCTCATTAAACAGAGAGCTGTATATGTCACACTGGGGATGTATCACACAGTTTTACATATTCTCAGCCATCTTTCTGGGAATTCAGAGTACCCCTTTTCCTGCAGGCATCAGGAGTGAAATAAAACTCCTTGGACAGGCAGAAGACATAAAACAGACATAATAGACAGAACAAAACAACATCAAAATAAGTGTGCCAGAACACTTCTGCTTGAACAAAAGCCTTGGACTGACACAAACTGCCCTTTCCAGCACCATGGACTGGACAGGCAGTAAAACCTTCTGAGTGGGGCTCAGATTCAAAGGACTCTAAGGCAAAGAGGGGTTGTGGTGTGTTGCAATGTTACATCATTTCTGTGATCACAAAATACTCACTTTGAAGGGTAAGGTAAAAACTTAACTTCAACTGTCCCAACATCTCTTATAGGAAACTCACAGTTACAAATCCTGAATTTGCATTTCTTCATAATGTGGATTTTTTTTCTTGGCATTTGTATTTTCTTGGTTGACTTTAATTAACTTCTTGCTATGCTTATAAACTTGGAGAGGATTTGCTTTAAGCTCTTACATTTCTAGCCTATATTAAGATATTTTGGGCTTTAAACATTTGGAACATTTAATGGATTTAAACAACTTAAGAAGGAAGGGAGAGGTGCTGGGAAAATGCACCCAAACAGAACAATTCTGCATGAACTTTCTATTTGGCACAACTTAAAATTTATCTATATGTGGTGTTGTATTTCCCCATTCCTTTCCTTACTAAATTGCATGCCCTCTCCACGTGGCTCCCCCTTCCCCCGCCCCTAGTCCTAACCACTGCCTCAGGTTTCTGCCACTGGTTTTGTTACCCCCACTCCGCCCCTGTACCGCCCCTATGCTCTGAGACCATTCGTCCATGTGCTCCCTCCACCCCCCTCTTCCCCGGATAAGGGGCTTGAAATCACCTGCTCCCTCTCTCTCTGCCTTGGGGATCAGCAGTCACCAGCCCCTCTCCCTCTGCCCTGAGCACCATGCCATGTGCTGGCCCTCTGCCTCTGGGGGCCAGCACATGTTCTGGTCCTAGACTTTGGGGACTTAGCATGGAATAAAGACCTTTGGCAATCTCCATGCAAGAGAGCCTTCTCGCCTCCTTTACCGCCACCGTGTTGTTGTGGGCCGACAGCCAGCCGGGATAGCTCGGGCTGCCAAAGGCTGCGGGAAGCACAACAGCCGCTCTCCCCAGGATGGCTCTGCAGCGCTCTCTGGAAGGTTGCAGCGTGCCTTACCAACGCAAGAAACCACACACAGCAACATCTATAGATGGTCTAGAAACTCCTGAGTGGACCCAATCACAACAGACATACTTTATTTCCCATGAAATAAAACATGGAAAGCTGGGAAAGAAAAAGATGGGGAGCATGGGGGATGGGACAGAACGCGCTAATGTAAATTGAAGCCTAAAAACACTGCAGTAAACAGTAACTAAAAAGGCTGCTTCAGGGAAGCAGTTTTTTGAGTCCATTAAATTAAGAGGTTGGGCTTTCAAAAACTGAGTATTATACAGAAAGCAAATCTAGAAAGAAAAGTGAAAGGTAATTGTTATGGGTGACTGTGAAAAGCAGCACAGTCATATACAAAAAGAGATGCTTCTTGTGGTACATGGTGGACCTGACTTTAAAAATGCCTCTCTCTCAGTATTATTCATATTTCCAAATATTTCTTTTACCTACAGTGACAGAGCAGTTCTCTTCCATTTGCTGTCTAATACACAGAGCATTAATAGTGCACCCTTAAGCACTGCCTCCACCCCATAAAATACCAGTCCTTCCAGAACGTGACAGGAGTAATTCCTGCAGATAATTTTCCCTTTTAGTCTGACCATTCAGGGGGATAGAAAACATCCCTTTCTGCTCATCTCATTTTTAACCCACATGGAGGGCTTCAGGTAGATGGAGAAACCTGGCTGGTGCTGGTACCAGAGGAATTGATGGCAGGAAGTCACAAGTCTGAGAGGGATCAATCTGATTTTTATTTATGCCTCAACATTTATTCCTATAAAGGTTGTACATGTGCTGGCAGCCCTGTCCCGGGGAGGCTTCGCCTGGCAGCCGATCAGGGCAGAGAAAGCTTCCACGATCCGGCTGTGAGCGATCCCCCACTTGCCGGTAAGACGGATACCCCGGGTGCCCGGGAAATAGGGCTGCGGGAGGAGCCTCAGCACACAGACGCAGTTACCTGCGACACAACAAGGGCCGTTTTGCTTTTGGGAGCGGAGGCTCGCCTGGAGGGCCAGATTGGTCGCCCTTCGCTCTTTTCCTCCCTGTTGTCCTGCTTTCCTGCCGGTGCGTGCTTCGCCCTGCTTCACCGTTCCTGCGAACCAGCTCATCACCGCCACGACTTCGTGCTCCGCCGCCTCCCCGACGGGGCGGGCTCCGCCGCAGCCAGCC